>VWZK01011769.1:15541-164994 GCA_013396935.1 Baryphthengus martii | reverse complement strand
GAAGGGGAAGCAGGAGAGGGGAAAGATTAAGGGCAGGGGAAGAGGAACGGGAAGGGGGACAGTGAAGGGGAAGGGAAACCAGAAGAAAGGGAAAGAAAAATGGAAGGAGATAGGGAAGGGGAGGGGTAAAGGGAAGGCGAGTGCGAGGTGGAGGGGTAATGGAAGGGGAGGGGAAGAGCAAGGAGAAGGGGGAAGGAGAGTGTAAAGGAGACATGAAGGGGGAGGAGAGGGTCTGGGGGAAGGGGGGAAAGGGGAAGTGGAGTGGAAAGGGGATGTAGAGGGTGAAAGTAAGGAAGGAAGGTGGAAGGGGATTGGGATATGTGAGGGGATAGGGAAGGGGGAAGAGGAACGGGAAGGAGAGAGGGAAGGGCAAGGAGGAACAGAGGGGGAAGTGGAAATGGAAATGGAGGGGGAGGAGGTGAAGGCGAGTGGATGTACATGGGGAAGGGGACAGGGTGCCCAAGAAGTCCATGTGTATTTTAGAGACCTGCAGCACGCAACACTTACTTTCTCCTCAGACGCGTGGAGCTCGCCATTATATAGCAACCGGAGTCCTGCAGTAGTTTTTTTTCCTCTTTCCCTTTGCACTTCCCTACCTCCTTCCCCCTCCCTTTCCCCTTCCCTTCCCCTTTCCCTTTCTTTCCTGGCTCCCAGCACCCAGCCACCCTTTCCCAGCAGGAGAAACTATATTGCCAAGAGGCAGCTATGTGGAGCGGGCATTGCAGAGCTGTATCCTAAAGGAAGGGTGAAACTGTCTAGAACTGCTTTAAAGTACCACTCGGGATAAGCTGAAGGAAAAAAAAAAAATCATTTATTTTGAAAGCGGCCCAGAAAGGCCAGCACTTGCACTGCATCAGTTGGGAGGGAAGTTCCGCTCTGCCCGACCCCGTCTCTGAGCTAAGTGGTGGATGCCCAGCTCACCTCACCTAAATACTCGTGTTTTGGGAGAAAATACTGTCAGTCTGCTGGGCCCTCAGGTGGGGATGCCAGCACCTCTGCCTTGCAGAGGTGAATGCAATGGCTCGTTCCGTCAGAGGTATTAAGCAATCTCCGAGTTTGGCCTTTGCTGTCAGGACTTCACCTGCTAGCGTCATTTTTATTTCAGGAAGAATATTCCTCATAAATCAGTTCTTTCCTAAAGGACTTGGGAAAAATACAATATTATTTCACTTAAACAAAAGTGGATTTCTGCAGATCTATCACTCCAAATGGAAGAGAGTGACAGCTAGATCGATGTACGGCCTGTAAATCACAAAAAGCATTAAAAAATGTTTCTTCTCGATTAAAATCCTGTTTCTCCCACCACTGGCAGTTTCAATTTATGGCTGGGGAAAAGTCGAGGGGGAAGGCGTGTGGAGGGTTGTTGTAATTAACTGTGACTGATCAGTCACACACGGTCTTTTCTCTTTATCCTGCGTGAACAACGCTGGGTATCTGATCCAAACAGAATCCAAACGGATCCATCGCAGAATCACTGGAATGCTGCGCACAGAAGGAAGGATGAGCACAGGTACCGTGATTTCCAAGAGCAAGCGGGCAGATAATTCTCAACGCAGCTTGTAAGCCCCTGTGTCATTGTAACGCGGCATTCCGGTCCTGGGCGATTTCTGGGAGCGCCGCTGGCTGCGGTTTTTGGCCGAAGCGGGCTGTGCCTGCGTGGAGACGACTGATGCAGCGCTCGCATCGCTCAGGGTGCATTAGAGACGGCCTAAGAAGAGAACCGTGGAGGGGGACGCGGGGACGCTGTTAGCGAGTTGGATATGAAATGAAATGGGAAACGAGCGACAGGCTCTCTCACTGTAGCACGAAATTCTGTCTCTGCACAACAGTAACATCCTTCTTGTTCCATTTGCATTGGGCATGTAGGTAATTTGCACAGCACCGAGTGGTATTACTCATTCGGGTGGCTAAGATTATTTATAGCATTTTGAAAAAGGCTATTTAACTGCTCGTAGACATCATCAGCTCTCTAATAAATGGAGGCCCAAACAGTGCAAACAGTATCATACTGGGCTATGGCCTGTGCTAGCAGTTTTCTACAGGCAAACATTATTTTTATGTATTATAAATATGTATCTATTTAATATGTCACTTAGATGTATATAAGGACAGATAGAAGTAAGCGAGGACAGGTAGAAGGATGACTGGACAGGAAGGAAGAAGGTTGAAGGAAGAACGGATAGAAGATTGGATGGAAAGGAGAAGGGGAAGAAAGATGGATGAACAGAAAGATGGACAGAAGAACAGAGAAAGGAACAGATGGACAAAAGGAAGGAAGAAGAAAGGGCAAGAGGATGGATGGAAGGCCAGAAGGAAGGATGGATGGAAGGACAAATGGAAGGTACAAAGGAGGGAAGGAAGGATGGATGGATAAGGGGATAGATGGAAGGCTGGTGGGGAAGCAGGAAAGCACTTTATCTATATGTACTAAGAGACTGCACACTAGGACCAGAAAGGAAAAGTTAAGTTTTGTGTGTGTTGCTGGTGCCAGCGCCTTGTTTTCTTTCTGTGTTGGGCTAAAAAGGAATTTTTTGGATGTCTGTTCTCAGGTGGCAATCCCAGCACCTTGATTTGGTAAAAGCTTTAGGAAATTTTTGTTACTGACCTGAAGGAAATATCCACGTTCATGCCACATTACATCTGAGCTATCCAGAGGAAGTTGGTGTGAACTGGGTAGCTAATTTTTAAATACATACTTTTTGGTATCTGATGGAAGACGCAGCCCAAAGTAAAGGAATGTAGAAGACACCTTTGATAAAAGCCAAAGAAAGCACGTAGCTTCACCTTTTTTTCTTCTGTTAAAAGAGCCAATTTACTAGAAGGAGAAACAAATTTATGAGGGAAGCCAGGCACTAAGATTTGTACTGAGTCAGCACATGGATAACAACATGGATAATCCCATTTTCAAGGGTCTCACAGGAGTCCCTGTTTCTGTGAGCAAAAGGAACCTTTAGCATTGGTTATGGGTTGTCCGTCAGGGACTGTTTGCTCTGCGTGTACCTGAGTGTGTTGCCTTTTCTGAGAAAACATTTTTGGAAAGCTGTACGTTCATCATTGATTTTTTTTCTTTTTCTTAGTCTCAGCCTGGCTGTTGCGGTTCTTCCAGGATGGCAGACAAGATACTCCTGTTCTGAGTATCATTAGAGCTATTTCTGCTTAGCAGAGGATTTCTGTAGAAAAAAAAGGTATGCCCGCCCATTTCTGACTGTATAATTATTTGGTTTCCCATGCGACTCTACAGAGGGTTTGCACTGCACTCGCTTTTGTTCAGGGTTTGCAGTAGCGTGAATCAGACCCCTAATCATTTTCAAAGTTAAATCTCAAGGTCTCCAAACCACAGTGGTCCGTTCAACTGTACCTGATACGTTGCACACCTCCAGAGGTCCGCTGCTACGCTTCCGTTGCTACCGCTCCAGCGCAGAGCTCGCTTCTTGGGCTGTTGAAGTAGCAGAATTGTAAAGCCAGAGTATAAAAAACCTACCCAGTGAGCTTTCAGTTAATAACAGAGGCGGTGAGTGACTTGAGTTTCTGCGTTGTCTTGATTTACCATCAGGAAGGTTTCTGGCAGTGCCACTTTGTACTGATTAAAGCCCTCGGTGGCACAGGGAGGCCCATAATCATTTATTCCGGTCGTAGTTTAGCGAGGAGTCCCTCCAGGAGGCAAACCAGTGTATTCATCCCTGTGTCGAGGTATGGGGGGAAAAAAAGGTCAGTAATTATTCACTACATGCACGCATCTGAGAGCAGGAAGGTACCAGATTCACCCTGGCAACTCAGCCTGGGGCAAACTTTGTCTTCACTGAAAGGGTGAGAGTGGAGCTGCATGCTCTGATGCTTTTTTACCCAAGACCCATTGCTTTCTAGGGTTGGAGATTTGACCCTAGAAAGCAATGGGTCTTGGGTAAAAAAGCATCAGAGCATGCAGCTCCTTCAGTTTAAAGCCTGAGAGAAGGAAAGAAAATGGCACAAAAGAACAAATCTGAGAGCAGAGAGGACAAACCTGGTGACTGTCACTGGTTTTGCGTAAGCACCTCTCCAATTTTACTACCTAATTGCACCAACACGGGCTTTTGACCTTTCTGCCATCCACAACTCTTATTTTACAGCCAATGGACAGGGAGAACAGGAACTCTCTTGTGAGTAAACTAAAGCCCAGGCGTAAGTTTGGGCTTGGTTTGTTTTCTTACTTTTTTTTCCCCTCTATGAGGACACTGGAAAAAATATTCATTTGCTGTGCTCGTACAGTGCTGAATGTAAAGGAGCTACAACCGACCTCTTGGCAGAGGGGTCTCAAGAGGTACAGCAATAAAAATCAGAAAAGGCAATAATGAGGAGATTTTCTGTGATTTTCACAGCAATGTGCTGAGCCTTCTTCAAGCAGCGGCTAACAGGACTGGGAGCTTTGATCTACATAAATCTTTTACATAACGCTCTTTTTTTCAGAGTTTACTTTTCCTACTTGTTCTTTGGCTCTGTTGAAGAGATGAGGAAAAGACAACTACCACTTCTTTTTATGTACTGTCACCTCATCCTATAACCACCAGCTTTAATGGTCAGCTCTGCACACAGGAGACACTCCGCTAACAAATGACATGGGATCCACACTACGGTTAGCCACCATACTACCGGGGAGGTTATATTGACTTAAAGAAATCAATTGGACTAGTGGGGGGAAAGTCATTAAGAGTTACAGCTTCCTAGTAATAAAACTTTTTTTGGCTGGTAACTTGTTTGTAAAATAAATTAACAATAATAAAAAGCAGTATCCAAAATTAGAGTGGGAATTTGGCTAGGAAGCGAGGAGTGCTCACATTCTGTCCCATGCACCCCATACACATGACCAGCAATTTCTGCCACATAGTTCGCTGATATTAAAGTGTCAGATATCCATCGCAGCAAACCAACAACTGAAAAAACCCAAACATATTACAGCATACTACAGTAAAAGAAATATTCCAGCACTGGTTCCTCAATGACCTTGTCGTTCAGATGATAATCCACTTCGACCAGCTGCATTGTGCCTGGGCTAGAGCACAGTGTGGTTTCACCTTCCTCCTTAGCAATTTACACTTGATAGGTTTCCTACATCTAGTCTTTGGAGACAGGGCTTCTTTTTTTTTCCCAGTATGCAGCAATAACAATGACTATCTGCTGTGCACAGGCCACTGTGGCACGTTTTATAAAGAAACAAGATAGCAAATATTACAGACAGACCACTAGATAGGTAAATGTATACATATATCATATGTAACAGCCCAAGCTGCAGTTGAGGAGCAAGAGCTTCTACTCTGGTGTTGGCACTTTCAGGCTCTTCACTGTGCTGCCGTAACTTATGGCTGAGGGTAGTATAGGATGCTCTATACTGTACTGCACCTTCACCTACCCTGTCTGGGGCAAGATGACTGGTCAATAAATATTCTGTAGAATGTGATGACAGGCTGTCATGGATGGAGTTAGGCACTTCTCTCACAAAACAGAAATAACAATATATTAATATAAAACAGTGCTTCAACAAGCTTGAAACAGTAAATGCAACTTTTTTTTTTTAAAAAAAAGAGATTCAGTGGCTAGGTACACCAGGTTATTTGCTGCATGGAGGACAAGATAAAATAAAGGTTTACTTTAAGCGATTATATGCACAATTAAGCTTGAGTATACCCTTAATAAAGATTCAAAGTTTCAGCATGCTATAGGTCACTTACCAAGGATCTGCTACAGCAAGGAATCTCTCAGCCTCGAGGAGCATCCTTGACAGGTGGCCCTGCTTAAGGGGAGACGCTGGGGTGCAGGCAGATGCCATGCAGGAGAGCTCAAAGGGCTCTTGGGCTGCCCACTGTTTACAGGGGTAAGGTGATTGACTTGTAGTCATACTTCTGTATTGCCCTTACACCTGAGCTTGTTGCTTAAGTTAGCCCTTGGCTATGGTATTCTGTGTTTTCCCTGAACCCAGCTCAGCAGGGTGGGATCGTCACACCCAGATGCAATCACCACACCCAGATGCATCGTTATCACAGAAGCAGATAACAGGTCGTGTCACAGGCACCTTCACACAGGCCTTCAGCCCCTTCCTCCCTCTCCCTCAAAAAAGAGGCTAAAGAAAGCAAGAAAATATTTTTTAATCCATATTCTCCAGTTCTGTTTAAAAAACAGTACATTGCTTCTAGTGGAATAATGATTTCTTGATGGCTTCTCCTAAATGGACTGTTTCCCACATTATCTGAAATAATTGGTTCATAGAGACCACAAAATTAACAGCAGGTAGGAAATGAGTTTACAGTTGCCAAAACATAATGGATCATTTAGTCATTCTCTGAAGGTTTTAACACATCTTTGGCTCTCGGAAGGCGTTTGCCTAATTGCACTATTCTGATTATAAATCTGGCTGTTGGAATCAATTGATTTATATCACTGACATATCAGAATAAGGCCCTCAGAAAATAAACATAAAACAGACAAAACATAATATACTTTTAAAATGTCTAAAACCAGACATTCAAAATACTCTTACAACTCACAGTCACTACATCCTGTGATTTAATGGATGAACATTACAGTCAGGAATGTTCTTTTCCTCCTGTTTTTAGGGTTGTTTGGCAACACTGTATGTAAGGCTTACACAACAGAAAACACAGGCACTTGGTGCAGCTGTGACGGTGTGCACCATCCTGCCTAAAGCCTGATGCGGAATGAGTGAAGATTTCAGAGCAACAGGTTGCATGACAACTCTGACCTTTACCACCACTTTTGTACATATTTGGAGGTTAAAACGCTACTGAGGAATAAATTTCCCCTCCTCCAACATTGCCTCTTGCAGACTTATTTTTCTGTGCATGGTCTTAACATAAAAGCTGGGCTGTCATTTAACTAACAAGATTAGTAGAACGCACAGGTGTGTGCACAGTCCCACCCACAGCCATACGCCCACAGCCCTCTGGACCCTTCTAACCAATCTTTCCCTATAAGAATCATTTTAATTTTTTTAATTTTTTTTTCATATTTTGCATCTTTTTTTAATGATCACTTCCTGTCTTGTCTTTTTTTTTTTCCCTCAAAGTTATTTCCAGCCCGTCTTCCCCCAGCTAACAATACTGACAAAAGCCAGTCATATAACCACTCAATATCCCAAAGCCTTGAAGAGGTTTCATCTTCTTTGTTTTTGCCATTAAAACCCTTGTGTGAAATGCTGGCTCCACACATGGCCAGGGGAAAGCTTGTTTGAGCAAGGCCAGGAGGACATCTGTGACTTTCCACAGATAAGCTCATGTCTGCCTTGTCAGTCTGTGTTTAGTATTTATCCTGGAAGTTCTTGGATCTTTTGCTATCTTCTTTAAATAAAATAATCTTGTTTGGGTGAGCTGCTCTATGAAAAGGTGTTGGTCAAGCCATTTAAATATATGTATTTTTTGTAATTGTGTCCTGTAGTAGAAATTTCATTTGAATTATATCCTTTGGTCTAGAGCTTTCAGAGAGGTCGTGTTATAAATTCAACAACAGTCTAATTTTTTGATGAGTGTTTTAGTGTAGTGTACTTGTACAAGAAGATGTAATTAAGGCTTGGAGAAAATATATTCCACTTAGGTAAGTGGACAACGCCTTAACCTTGGTTTGTTGTTTGCATCCATTAATGAAAATGAAATGGATCTAAAAACTTTCATTGCCCTGTGTCACTAGGCACACTGATCCCACAACTCCCTCCCCCCAGGCTTGCTCAGTACTGTGTCCCCTCCTCAAACCTGCACCCAAATGAGGCCCTCCCGCAGTCACAGAGGACCAAGTTCAAGGCCGCACACGAAAGGCTCTGGTGCATTTTCAGTCTCTTTTTTCATGTGTGTCTCAGAAGACTCTGAGCTGCTTTTCAGTCTCCTGCACAGTGTCTCAGCAAGGCAAGCTGCATCCATGAATGCCATTCATGATGTTTTCCATCATAAAAGGAGGACTAGAAGAAACTCTTTAGAAAGCTTTTGGGCTGATTTGTATATATAGCTGCTATTTCTGCGAATGCAATCTGAATAATTATGCCCCTAAATAGCCAAACTATTTGTGTAGAGCTTCCTCCACAACTGTAATTACACTTGCATTTTGCGCATCCAATTAAGCCTGCATTGAAACACCGTAAAAATCGCCTGCAACTTTTTACAATATAATGAAAATCTAGATCCTGTAAAGAAACTAGGGCCACACCTCCTCGAGTGATGAAGAGGCACTGGCTCCCGCCCACCAGAATAAGGGGGCTACAATGAGGGAAGACTGCGCTGACGATGACTCACGGGTGACAACTGAATCTCCATTTGCAAGTAATAGAGAAAATTTTCCTTTTCATCAAGGCAGTCATTACAATCGAGGACCTTCATCAGTTTAACAGGCATCATTTAGGAGAAGGATTACAGAAAGGGGAGCGGAAAATAGCCCAAGTTCAAAATTACATGCAGGGCTTTCTAGGGAAAAGCCCAAGTGAGTATTTTTAGAATTGTGTGGGGTTGAGGCAGAATTCACAATTTTTATTTTATATAAATAAATAAGCCTAGATAGAGATGAGTTTCCAAAGTGCTACAGAAACAACACACATCTGGTACTTGGGATCAGTTCCAGTTGACTTTGTTTACCTTGCATTTATCTTACTGTCACTCATGCCTGGGTAAAAACAATGAGAAGGGACACATTTGTGCTGTTCAGATCTGTATTTCAGAGATCAGGAAACAGCAAGTCTGTTCTCTTTCACTTTGCAGGAGAGCTGTGTTTTCCTTTCCTTTGGTAATAAAAATTGCTAGCACCAGAACCCAAAGCAGGACCACAGAGTAGGTGAAAATTTGGTCCAAAACTCTCCTTTGGAGCTCAGACAAGACTGACATAATATCAAGATATGTTGGAAGCACAACAGTCTTCTAATTTTTAGACTGAGAGAATCAGGATGGAAGTAATCAAAGTGTTTGATATCTAAAATAAGATTGCCTTACTTTTCTAATGATCTATGCCTGGGAGTTGTGAATTCACCACTACCACCAACGACTGGCTGTTTTAAAAAAAGAAAATGAGAAAACCCACTGGATTTATTTTGTCTGATTTCTGTCATTCAGGCACAGTGTACTGAGTTTATGTGACAGAAAAAAAGTTATTTGTGCATTCTGATTTTTCTAATATTTACTAAAACCTCCCACCTTGGCTCTTTCTTTAGTTCATCCACTCCAGGTAGATCAATCACAGTGAATGGGAAAATCTGCAATTTTTAAGATTGTTAACACATTTTTCTGGGGTCACCTCATTTTGTGCAATGTTGTTATTCTTCAAGTAAAGAGACAATGCAAGATTTTGGGTGGCACCAACAATTTTGAAAAAAATATGCAAATAGAAATGCTAAAAAATTAGGTGGCTTGTAAATACCCTAAGAAACTTCCCTGCCAATAATCTCACATGCCTTCAGCTCTGTCTTCCCAATAGTGAGAATGCCAAAGGAAATAATTCTGCTAACTTCACCCAACAAACACTTTGGAGAGTTGTTTGGTAGAAAAAAAATGATGAAAACTTGCAATATTTTTTTCCCCAAATCCTAGATATTTTTATTAGAAAACATTCTTACTTGTTTGGCTGCTTCCTGCTCTTTGCTGGCTAAACTCCTGGTAAAATGAGAGTGGCACTGCTACTGCTATTAGTGTCTCCCTTCCTTTCCTAACCAAAAGGGTTTAGTTTTTTTCTTACCTAGGCTTACCTTTTCACTCCAGACGAGCCTGTGGTGGGATGCTGCTCACCGGAGCACATTGTTTAACACAGAACTGGTACTATGAGGCCTTCCTACAGGGGAGAAAGGGAATCATTCAATCAGTTCACTCCTTTTAAAAGAATACATCAGATCGTAGTACTATAAAAATAATCAAAATCCATGTGTTCCAAAAAGAAAAAGCCAATATTTATATTCTAGCTCCCAACTTGTTGTTAGACTGTAGCACTAGCTGTAAAACCAAAGATGAACTACAGAAAACAGACTTTGTAGTTGCCATAATTTGGATTTGGAGTCCAGATGGGAAGCGGGGAGGGGGTCAAGGAAAAAATTAATCTCACCAGAAGCCACTTGCCAGGAGACTCCAGCCAGCATCTTCCACTGAAGAGTCACTGGTGGATGATGATAATATAGTCTTCCCCATCACTGCTGCTGCTGCAGCAGATGCCAGCAAGAAAGTAAATCTGGTTCTTCACGAGGCTGTGTGTCGAATGAGATGAAGTTATACAGAAACTGTAAAATAAAACTAATCACAAGGGAAACTGGTGACTAAATTTTAACACTATTGCTGGCTATTACCACTTCTGGTCTTAATGCTCTGCATGATGAGCCACTTCGGCTGCTAAATTAGCTTTTTCAAGGGGGATTTAATTTGTGGAAAACAAAACAAAGCACCAGCTTAACAGATCTTCAGGGCTTAAACATTTTAATGATACAAAAATAAGCCAGAGTAATCACAGCTTGATATGCACAGTTCACAAAGCTTCCAAAATAATTTGCAACAACTGGCAGCAACTATCTCAGATCAAAGGAGGCTTCTAGACTGATGTGAAATTGTATAACCTTTATATAAAATATTTAGATGATAAATAGGAATGCATCCTGGAGGTGTGTGTATACAGGCATACAAACACACACGTATGTAGACAGCTATACATACACATCACTCCAAAATATCTATAGCTATATCTTTACATACCTCTATGTACACACAAAAGTGTATGCATGTTCATACACACAGAAACTTAAAAGTTCAATCCATTTGGGTTATCAAATCCTACTCAGTTAAATATTTTTCTCCCAAGCAATACTGTAAATATTAATGTGGTTTCTTTTCCCTAAAAACCAAGACTGTCAACCACTTCTAAGAACTGCCAGGTAATTCAAAGGAAAGAAATGTAGATTTGGGGCATTGGTTGCTTCCATTCCCATGCTTGTCAATGGATAGGTGTTGTACAACACACACTCTTATTTCCAAGTCATAAGCCATGGTTTTCAGCATACGTATGTTAATGTCGAGTCTGTGAGTTCAGAACATCGATGGCAACGCAGCAGCACAGTCAGTGACTTACAGCAAAGTGACAAAGTTTCATCACGCCTAGATTGCATTTCAGACAGTTTATCACAGTGAAAATATCCATTATAAGTCATTACAAACAGCCATGCAAATCAAATCAAAATGGGTCTTAAAATGGGTTTCATGTGCAATGGATATAAAAGGAGAACTTTCTGCTTATTCCAAATCCTATTTTAATTAACATTTACTTGTAGTCTGGCTTTACTTTTTCACCTCCTGCTTGTCGTTTATTTACCTCTGTCATTACCTGTGGTGTGATGGGAATGGTATTTAAAATGAATGGGAAAAACAGAAAAGGAAACAATTTCCAACTCTGGTTAAAGAGATTTTGCTGATTCATATTAGCCTTTTTGTCACATCACTGGTCAAAATGCTTGTCAGGGCACTAACCAAGGAACAGATGGGTCATTGGTTTTAAATAAGAGACAAGCTCAATGCATCTAATTAGTCTTTAAATGTGGTCCTCACTACTTTAATTGTCCGTGTGGAAAACTGTCGTTAACAGCACTTCACACAATTTCAAACATCCCTGGGCAGCCACTCCCACCAGCTGAGCCTGGCCTTGCGGTTCCAGCTGGCCTCAGGCTCTTACTGACCTCCGCAGGGACGGGACTGGATCGCACCAGTGTTCCTGCAAAACCTGCTTTCTAGGATCACCAGCTGACATGAACCCGGTCATTACCCGTAAGAGATGGTACCAGGATTCATGGGAGATACTTTCAGCACCGAACTGTTTACATTAAAAGAAAAAAAAAAAAAGGAAAGGAGACATGTGCCAGAAAGAATGATGACTTTTCGTGGGTGTATTTTTTAAAAAAATTCTGAATCAGGTAGCTTTAAATGGAACAGGAAAAAAAAAAAAAATCCAGATTTGTTAATCTTTCTAAACGATGATTGTTAACTTACTTTTTTTTCGTTTCCTCTCAGACTAATACTACGATTCTAACAGAAATCACAACTTAGGAGAGAATTTCAGGAGAAAAAGTAACCTTTTTTCTCTCCACAGCATGTTTTCCTATCAAACAGTTCCTTGGCTGCTAAATGCCTCCAAAATCAGCCTAATGCTGAGGCTTTAAAATGATGATGAAACAGAAAAGTAGGGCAGCCAGGAAGAGGGAATCTTTCAAAGCAGTCGTGATTGTCACAAGTCCTGACTCTGCTGTAGTCAGTATTCAAATGCATGTTGCTTCCAGTGCTAGCGGAGACGAGCTGCTGTCTTAAAGAGCAAGCCCCGCTTGGGCTTGAGCCTCATACCAATGCAAAGTCGTTACAGTCTTCTAAATAAAACCCGCTACCAGGCGATGCTGCTACATGCATTTTCTTCGTGCTTTCCTCACTTGGAGATCATTTTTTGTTATGTAAATCCTATCGTTAAATGCGAAATTACAGGTGATCTGACCTTCACTCACTCAGGATCATGGGCTTCCTTTGGGTCTGCGTTGCAAAGAGAGAGAATAAATTTGTCTGCAGGGCTTCTAACTGGCCAAGTAGGCTCTATGGAATAAAAAAGTCAACTTCTGCTGCAAAATGGTACATTTTTCATTTTGATTGAAATACAGAAGCAGATTGTAAGAACTCTTTTCTATGAGTTTACTTGTGGTTTTTTTTCTTTCAATGTACTTCATGTCAGGAGACAATTACATTGTCAAGTCTGAATGCAAATAGACGTGAAGTATGCAAAACCTGGATAATAGAACAGCTGCTATAAGTTTGCAGTCAAACTGTGCTAATCAGTCCTGGCAGTTGGAAATTACTTTTTTCCCTGTTATTCAGAGGAGGTAAAAATTAGAATCTACATTGTTTCTGTTGCTGTTCCAGATTTCTTTATAGTTAGACCTGCACTGACTTAAGAGAGCAGGAAACAGCAAAGAACAACTGATAAGCCCATGTCAGTTAGATCATACAGCAGTCATTTCTTTCAGTGTGGTAAGATGAAGATCTCCCAGTTGAAGAGCATATAGACTTTCCTGCAAAGAGAGCAGAAGACTGCTGCTGACCTCCAGAATTTCTGATTTTGCAGATTTTTGTCACCCAATTATGCTCTAGGACATGGGTCCAAAACACTTGATAGGCAGCTCCTAACTTTCCAGATGGATTCCCAGCAAACTGTTGTTGCTCTCTCTGCCACAACAGCTTCTCCAAAGATAACACAATGCCAGGGACAGGCTAGGAGAGAATCCCAGCTGCACTAACATTCTGGCTGAGAAGGAGGCCAAGCTCCTCCTCAAAAATGACAGTCATTTTGAATAAAAATGTTGGTAACTTGAGGAACAGCTGACACTCAAATATGTGCTGTCAGGTTCCACGCGAGGCAGTGAATAACAGCAGCTCTTCTGATAAGCCATCAGTCCATCTTATTACCGCATTGATTTTTGCTATGCCTGACATCCCTACACTTGCTCCTGCAAGAGGCACACTCTTCCTATTTTTAGATATACTGTCAATAATTTTTTTTTTCCAATATAATTTCTGCCTGGTTTGATCCTAATTAAGCACCTAAGGTGCACTTTCCAGGTTATATCAAGGGGAAAATTCCCTTTGATCAATACTTTTTCTCTGCCTATTGTATTCTTGACTTCAACTGCCAGATTTACCCTGAAGTTCAAACAAGACTCCAGCAGCATACCACAACTTGATGTAGTTAGTGCAGCTACATCTTTTGTGGTCTTCAAGAGAGAGAAGATTGCCATGAATTAGGGCATATCTGGTTGTGGCTTTGACAGCTGGCGTCTCTGCTCTTATGAATTATTTAGATTGTTGCTTTTACAAAAGAACTGCAAGAATCTACATAATGACAGCCAAAAAAAAGCAAATTTGACCTTTTACCATGTAATAAGTTAAAAGTACATCTGAGGGATGAAAGACACATACATTATCTCATACTGTTAGAAGAAGCTATAATATTTACAGTGAGTGATGCTCACTCTTGCCGTGTGCACCAGCCCTTGTATTTAACTATGCTGGAGCATTCATTCTTCTTTACAGAAACCAGGGATTTTCCTGGGATCATTTAAATAACAGCTAACAGCTTCTCATGCTTTAAATAGTTTCTTTTCCCTATGTGCATTGCATACCTAAAAGAGTTGAAAGCATTTTACTCTGTAACTTAGGTGCTAATCCCTCACTGTCTTTATCACATGCTTTAGTCAGAAGAAAGACTCCCAACCTTTGAAGAGGCAGCCACTCCAGCCTGCCAGGGATGGTGTGTAGGCAGCAACACTCACCAGCTCAGAGGCTGAAGAGTAATAGACTGAAACTGCAGAAAAGAAAATTCAAGGGAGGTACCAAGGAAAAACTAACTGTAAGAGCTGTGCACGACTGAGATGGAGAGCAGTGAAGTCTCTGTGTCTTTAAGAGGTTAGACATCTGTCTGTCAGGGTGACAGACAGTACCAAGCTTCCCTGGGACTTGGTAACACCCTAAGGTCTGTTCACCCTGAATTGTTCCATGATTTTTGTCATAAAGATAAAGCTTACTCAAACCATATCCCTGTAGGAATTGGGATAGGAATATTGCAATCATTTGGTTCATTCCTGGTAGTGGATACATTTTTAAAGGACCCTGAAGAGCATGTTCTTGGGTCCTTTTGGTGTTTAGTAGAACCTCAGCTATGAGATCAGTGCCTTCCTACTTGCACGGGCGCTTGGCTTCATTGCTTTGGTTCAGTTGCCAAGTAGGCCAGTCCTCATCACCTGGAGCCATCCACCCGCTAATAAAATCTTAAGCAGATAAAATTTGAGAAATGAAGGTGTTTTGCTGTTCACCTTCATTGTTATCCTACATCTAGACTGCTTTGATAGGAAGGTTACCGTTTGTAGAATAGGTCTTTGGGGGTGAGCCTGAAGTATCTCCCTCTCCAATCCTTCCCTTGTCCCCCAGCAGAACAAGAAGGAGGGCTCCCTGCTGTGACTGTATACTATGTATATTTTCCTAAGCACATAGACACAACGCACTGGAATTTATTCTAATATTTCATGAGCATTAAACAAAACTTTTTGCTTTACACTTCTCCCCTACTGCTTACATTTTCTGTTTTCTAACGACTGTCTCTCTGCAAACCGCTACCTCCAGGCTATTTTCAATTGATGAGGGAATAAAAAAGAACCGAGACGCAGATGAGAATATTCTCAAGTATTCATAAATATCCCTCAGTCCTACATCTCCCATCCTGGCTTCCTCTGGACACTCCATCTTCAGAAACCACAAACAGTTTCCTGGGTTCCTCTCCAGACAACCTGGCAGCTTTATAGATCTCCGCATGAAACGGCAAAAGGTCAAGTGCCATGTTTTGGCTGCAGTCAGGTTTGGGAACACAAGAAACACACCAAGACAGCTTCATTTCGGCTGTTAAAGTGTGTAAAAGTTTGGTTGTGGGGCCACTGGAGTTTTATTTAATCAGGACGGTTTTTAACCCTTCTGAAGGGGAAGTTGTAGAGATACTATTGACATCTGTGTGAATGATGTGAGCATTAGTAACAAGGTCACTGAATCATTATCAGTTAGTATAACTGAGACTCAGCTGTCAAAGCTCTCTATTTTTCAAACTAAAGAATGGGAAAAGCTTGTATTCACACAGCGCTGTAGAGGCTAGAGGTGAAATAGTGCTTTTAACTTTCACTTGGTGACCTCACACCCAGAGAAAAAGGTAAACTGGTCACCCAAGAGATAAACAAAAAGACCTTCTCAAAGCAGGGAGTTGCCACCTTCATCCCAGGTCTGAACTTTCCAAATCACTTTTAAGAAAGGGGACACCTCAAAGGAGCTGCAAATGAGTATAACACTAATGTAACAGGCCACAGACCTTTGGGATGTTTTCATCCTTTCTTGAGATTGATCAAATTTGTTCCTGGCACAATGCTACAAAAGTCACCCCAGGGATGAGTTTGGACTGTGGGCTGATCCAGGTTTTAATATAAAATGACATCTTTACCTTTGAACTTGCAATTTGAGACACCACAATGAAGGGAAAAGGCTAAAAAAATGACACAACAATTTGTAAAATCTTTTTATTTCCTAAACCAAGTTCTGTTAAAATTAAAGCTGTTAAAAATAAGTTTTGAAAATGCGTTATCTATACCAATGTTTTTTGTTTTTTTTTCTGGTTTTACTGCCTAGTATTACAGTTTCATGGCTTTACAGGTCTCCCCTCACTGAACCACTGCAAACCAAGACAAACCTCTCATCTTGAGCTGGAATGCCATTAACTGCTGCTCAGCACCAGTTAAGTCCCACTGGCCTCCCTGGGAAAAAGTGCATGTGCCCTCGATTGTGCTTTTTAAGTATAGGGGCAATTTTGGCCCTAAACAGGATGGTTTAGATGCATGTTATTAAACCAAGCAGTTTGGTAGACAAAAATATCTTAAGGAGTTTCAGTTGCTTCTTCATCCAACTTTGTTGTGGGTATTCCTAATGAATTATGATAGAAGTCATTCTGACAAAGAGAAAATGAAAAAATATGCCATGTTATCACAAGTGAACAATGTTACTAGTCTTAGTCATAGCACTCCTTATTTTCCCTTTTTTTCAACAAGTTCCACAAGGTAACTTTCCTTGTGGTGCTTCTGTTATACTTTCCAATTTGTATTCTAGTCAGCATGATGCTTATTAAATTTGTTGACAAGAAACAGGAAATCACTGGACTATGATGATACGGCAGGTTAATAATACAGCTTCCATGTGCCTAAATTCATTCCTATTCCATATTCACAGGAAAAAAAAGGCTTCTGAGTGGTGGCATTGTTCAGTAACTTAATGTGCCCAAGATACATGACCATTTGATACAACTATCAAGGAAACAATCTTTTCTTGATGGCTACTTTGTGCAGCTCCCGTGATATCTGGTAGTTTTGTAATGAAAGAAGTAATTATAAAAATTATAATGTAAGACAAGTTGCAAAAATATTGAAAAATGTCTGTGTGGAGACACATATAGCGGGAGGAGGATCATCCACCAGATCTGGCACTGCAGACTGTTTCTTATCATGCAGTCTAATATAATAAGCATTTGAGAGCCCCTATTATGAGCAAGTATTTAAAAACTAACATTAAAGGAAGAATAAACCTTTCCAATCAACTGTGAAAGTAAAATCGGCAGTGAAGCAACAACAGAAACTGAAGCACAGCTAGAAGAAAATTAAAACCAGCTACCCTGGAATACCTGTATTAATTAAACGTTAGCAGGGAATATGTGAATTAAAATAGGAATGACATTTGAATTAATAAAAGAGCAGCAACATCATTCAGGAGGTTTTTTCCCCTTTGAATGATAGTATGATTTACTGAGATTCAAGGCATGTTTGCAGTCTAGACAGATCAGCTTTACATGGACACTTTGTGAGAACAGCTCTGTGTATCTGCGCATAGCTGCGGTGAGCTTTTGTGAGCTGACTGACTGTTGATCCAGAGTGTCGAACCAAGCTACCAGCCACCCATACGGTTTGGGTTGTAAAACAAGAACGCATGGAATTTTTTTTTAGGCTGTAAACAATTGTACAAAACGAATTGCAAGAATGTCTCGGTATCTGGAAAGCCAAAAGAAGATGCTGAAGTGCATATGGTAGTCAGAGAGAAGGAGAACCTTGAAATGCAGCCAAAACATTTCTGTGATGGGAAATTTTTCCAATGATTCCTTCAGTTCCAAATGTATGTACAAATTGAACATCACTACAGACCCCATCAGAAAAGCAAGACACAACAAAGGGAAATATAACACAAGAGCTATTTAAAATTATTAGAAAAACTAAAAGATAGGGTCTTAAAATCATAGGATCACGTTTACATCAACCGTATCTTTCAGGATTTGTAAGGCAGCTTTTCTATGAGCTAAACATTTCACTAGAGAAGTGTAGTAAAGCACTGAACTGGGCCACCAGTACTCTCTCACACATATGCTGTTGTTGGACTCAAATTTGTTGATATTGCCATAGCACCCAAGATCTTTGGTTGCAAGGTGATAAATAGAGACTTAATATTTTTGTTCACATATTTGTTAATGCATAGTTAAGTGCCACTCACTGATACATCAGGTAAGAATAATGTAGCCCTTCTGGAACCACTTATCAGTCAGTATTTCTACCTCTGCCCTCATGATCCCTTCACAAAGCTTTGAAACTACAGGCCTCTCTAAGAGGGAGGCTCCAACTCACCAGCTCCAGCACACCCACAGCGCTCAGTTTTAAATGCCTGTTTTCCCTGTGCTGTATCGCTGTCCAGCTCCTTCGGTCTGGTTTCTGAATACACAGCAGGGGTTTTAAGCACACTTTTTTTGTGCTTTTTTTTTCCATACTTTGCTATACTAGTACCACAAATTCATTTTTCTAAATGGAAGCATTGGCTCCTGAGTGCCCCCCTGGGCAAGGCCATGCTTTAGCAGCAATGCAAGAGAAGAAACGCAGCCTGATACTCATTAGAAGTCTGTTGATGGTCTCAGACTCTCCTGGTATTCCAGATTCATCAGTTTCTTTTTCCATAAGAATGTATTTGAATGCAGTATTTTGAAAGTAGAGCAAGAGGTACCAATTATATCCTAGTAAAAGTCTGTGCCTGCATACAAAATTTCTATTGTGGTGGAATGGTATTAAATTTCCCAGTATATTGCCAAAATGTGCAGATATTAACTATAAATTCTGACATGGTGATAAAAACCATGTTTTTGGTTGTGTTTAAGCCTCAGATGTTTGCACGCTCCCTGCTCCTTTACCACACACAAGGAAAGCACATCCTGCTCTGCAGACCTTGGGAACTAGCATTCAAAAAAACCCCACAACAAAACATAAAATATCAAGGGATTTATTTTTAGTGCTGGCAACAGCTATTGCAATGTGTCACACCAGAAAAAAAGCTGGCCAGCTTGGACACCTTCTGCTCTGTCTGTTTAGGTGTTTGGAGCTGCAGCTTTGTCTGTGCTTCCTCAGTTTCTATGCTGATGATGTGGAAAAGCATTAATGGTAAAATCAGGGACCTTTTTCAGGCTTACATCAGTTCCTTCAAATGTGAATCATGAGCCTCTGGTCTTGTCTAACTTTTAAGAGTAACTAAGTACAAGCAACAAAAGCACATAAATTCCATGACTCTGTGAAATGACATAAACAGTTGAAAGTCAGGGGACTTGTAGCTTCTAAATAGTTTTGAACACTGCACTTGCAGCTCAGCCACCTCCTGGAGAGGAGTGCTGTAAAACACCAAAGAGAAACACCACATAGAGGTAATAAACTGGCACCAGAAAATACCTGGGGTGGGTGCACAACACACCAAAACACATCTATCAAATTAATAACAGGACACAAGTCAATAAATAAGCACTGATCTGTAATACAGTCCCCAACTTCCAAGTGTAAAGATGTGTGAAATGAATTGCCTGGAGGAGCAGGTTGTGGGGAGTGGAGGAAATGGCGATTCGTACAATGTAACGAGAGAGAAACTTCAGTTATTCACTATATGAGGCAGTCGGAAGCTGCAGCCAGCAGATTTGAACTCAAAAAGGGGTATATGAAACTTAGAAAATGGCACTGTAATGGAGGGTGTTGGATGAAATAAAATTACTCTGTCAGAGAACTACTAAAAAAAAAAAATTAATTCATAATAAGTGACATCTAGAGAAGCTGGAAAGGTTACATTCAGTCAAAAAACTTTGTAAGGAAGGGGTAGTATGTGGTCTAGCGGAAAGCAAGGAGAGCAAGTCCATGCCGGTGCTGTTTCTACATTCTCTATACAGGAAAAAAATAGAAGCAAGCTTGAAGTAAAGCAAGAGATGTACTATACACAAGAAACAAAGCAAAAAAACTCCACATTTAATTCATTTCAGCATCACAAAGAATTTGCCCTCAAGAGTAAAATGCCTCTGCCTGTTAAAGCAGCACCAGAGGATAAAGCAACAGTAACAGCAGGAACAAAACAGTGACTGTACTAAAGTGACAGTAGCAACAGTTCCTTCTCAGCCAAAGGAGAAGGAGCTCCACTTTCCTTATGTCACTATCTCTGCAGCTCCATGAGTTCAAGTGAATAATTTTGAATTTAGAGCGGCACCGATGAAGGTGCATTTGCACAGACAGCAAGGCTGGGAGAGAAGGAAGACATTACAGCATAGAAGGAGGCCACTTGTTTTCTCCCCTCTGACCACTGCGGTCTTGGGCGCTCCCCTCGGCACACATCCTTCTCACGCTCAATATTGCGCATCCATCCCTTTCGGTATCTGTTACGGGAACTTCTTCATAAATTATAACAGCCCCACCTCACATCATGAGCTTGAGAATCTGTCCCTAGCTATTTTTCTAGGCAACTTCTGGGAGAAGGTCATTAATTGGAGAGTCAAGTACATTGTGTAGCAAAAAAAGGAGGATAGTTACGGCATTTCAAAGAGAAATATTCAAAGCTCCTGCATATGAAAAATTAATAAGCTGACCAAACACTTGAAAGCTGAATAAATAACATTTCCCTAGCAAAAATAAAGCTGAATGATCCAAAACAAAATAAGGGCATCCATCCAGCAAGGAGAAGGAAAAGATAAGCTGTTTTCCTCTCTAAACTTCCCCAGCTTTCATTAGAGGTCACACAGTTCAGAGGACTGAGTTCAAAAAGGACTTCAGCATTTGAGTTCAACCTTGATCACAGCACATTCTCTTGGGAAACAGAAAGTAGGAAATGATCAGTTACATTCCAGGATAAGGTGACACATCAGAAAGCACTGGCCGCGGCCCGCGCCTGAGTGCACAAGCTTTGTATTATGTCCCTGTACCTGCTGGACAGTGTCACACTCCACCTGCTGCAGTTGTGTGGGCAGCTTGTCCTTTCCAGCCACCTCCATAATATCCTGAGTGGCAACAAAAATATACATGATTCCCACCCTGCAATGAGAAATTTCACCCATCCCTTATGAAACTGACCCCACTACTACCTACACCTCTCACAACAGTCTCCTATTTTCTTGGTGACCCTTGAAAGAGTCCTGTAACTCTCCAGAGGAAGGAGGTCTCCCCCTCCTGTCATAAGGTCCCACCTGACCCCTGTTTCATCATAGAGCAAACCAACCAAACCGATACTCTCTGCCAGTTATGTTTTCCGCATAGGAAAGAATTAAAGAGCTCAGAGGATATGGAAAGACACATCCCACGCAGAGAGATTCGGGCAGCTGCAAGTCCTGCCTTTAGTGCTTGATCGGGTGGCACCTTTGGAGTTATTTATTCAGATTACTCTTTTAATTTGAATTACAATTGAATTTTTCAAATAACTGAGCTTAACCCGAGCTTTTAAGGCTTGAACATTCCTACTGAGTCAGACCTGTCTATAAAAGTGGTGAATTGAATATTCTTATTAGGTTCTTGGGAAGCTTTTTTCTCTTGAGTTCAAACAGAGGCAACTTATTATGCGGCAGCTTCTCTCTCGAGCCACTGGAAGAATCAGCCTTTTGTCAGTACATGGTACCGCTGGCACACTCATTTCCCCCACAAAATTCCCTCATTTCAAAATATCAGCTTGACTCGCAATGGCATTATAGATCTAGAAACTGCTTGTATGGGCAGGGTAATGAATATACAATATATGCACAATAACAAACAGCTGATGAGTCATTCCCAAGTTTGCCATACATTAACTTCACAGCCAGACTCTGCTGGAGAACAGAAAGATGGTGCTTTAAAAGAGCTTTAGAAAAACTCAGGGGACACGCTGAACTTTCATCTTGTTCGCCAAAAGGTATAATTTGGCAATATCACCAGTGTTCAGAAAATATCAGGTTAGCCCGTTTTAATTTCTCAAGCTTTTCTTTACCGTAGTCAGACTATACCCAGTCCTACCCAGCCTTGCAAATACAATAGTAGCTCAGCTATGCTTATGTAAAGCTGTCTGCTAAATTACCACAAAAACTGCACAGGCCTATAGAAGATAACTACTAAGCTTTACTGTGATGTCTCATAGTAATAGCATAAATTAATTTTCGTATTCTTCCCTTTAAAAAAACTTCTTCAGCCTTAAAAAGCAGGCTGAAACCACTGAGACTGAAATACAGCCTGACAGATTGAACTCCCATACAAATACCAGGCTTTGATAAAAATCCGAGTATCTTCCTAATTTTGCGTACAGTATTTTGGTTTAATCCTCACTTCCTTCATTGCCTGTGTGTCTGAGTATGCGTGCACACAAGGGCTCATGACAATATACTACCATAGTTTAATTTTTAGCCCCTTATCCTAAAGATATAATGTTAATGTAAAAACACTGCATAGAAAACTGACCCATTTATTCTCCTCACCAAATTCAGAGTTCAGTGCTCAGCTTCAACAAAATCTGTCCAAATAGCGGCAAGACTTCGAAGTATCTGTTGCCAGGTAAGTGGCAACAAGGAGCTGGCCCTTCTGGGTGGCTGCAGGCAGCTCATAAATGCACTGGAAATCAGAAATGCTGTTATTTACATCACCGGTTGTCAGGTTAGTTTGTTTGGCGATGTTTACAACCATTGCTGCTTTCTACTAAAAGGATTTTTTTTAGCAAAGTAACAACAACCCTCGTGTTTCCAGGGTGCAAATACAAAATCTGAAAGGAAAGCTTTCCCTTGCCCCAGATATGGAGAACTGATAATGACAATTAGTTTAAAATACAGTTAATGTGTTTATTGTTGTTGCTTTTTTTTTCTGGCCCAGAAACTCACCCATTGCAACTGAGCTTGCTGTTTACCTACAGGTGCCCAGGCCCTCAGTGTTCAAACCCACTAAAGCTTCCTAGCAATGCTCCTGCGACTGAGCTAGTGCAGCTTATCTCACAGATGGCCACATGCATGCCTTCTACCACACTGTTTTCACCTTGCAAGGTGGTGTCAGATGCTATCAACATCCTAAAAAGTCCCTAACCAGCTTTCTTGTAGGCCCCCTTCAGATACTGGAAGGCCACAACAAGGTCTCCTCGGAGCCTTCTCTTCTCCAGACTGAATAACCCCAACTCTCTTACCTTGGGCAATGGATTCAAACTAGAGGAGGGTAGATTTATACTGTATGTCAGGAAGAAGTTCTTCACCATGAGGGTGGTGAGACACTGAACAGGTTGCACAGAGAGGTTGGTGGAAGCCCCATCCCCAGAAATTTTTAAGGCCAGGCTAGATGGGGCTCTAGGGAACCTGATCTAGTAGGAGGCGTCCCTGCCCATGGCAGGGGGATTGGAACTCAATGATCTTCAAGGTCCCTTCCAACCCTGACAATTCTATCATTCTATGATACGATACAGACCCCTTTCCCTCAAATCTTACTCATACCCTGTGGCTTCTACCAGTACAAAGACAGTTTCTCCCCACTGCATGACGAAACAGACCAGGCACTGCCTCTTGGACTGTGCTTTGAGGCACAAGAATAGGTCTCAGTCCTCCTTCCGGAGGTCCAGTTTCACCCAGTGAAGCTGCTGCTATCTCGCCCTCGTAGGCTTTGTTTATTTAGTGCCCTAGGATTAAAACAGCCTCCCAGAAATAAAGGCTTTTCTTCTGGAACAACTCAAATTAAGATCTATGTTGGGGCATGTAATTATCCTACATGTGTCTGAAATCATGGAAAACCAGTCAGATGCCTATCTGTAATGGTACGGTATTTTCACAGCATATAATTTTCAGATCACGCACATCCATATTGTAATTGGGTTATGGAAGCAGAGGGTATCTTTATTTACAAAGATGTGTTTAACTCAGAGAAGTGCTGTAATTTCCCTTCTCAAAACCTGTACTATGTTATAGTGTCTGCATGGCTGCATTTTGTTTTTGAGATGGACGGCCCATGGCTGTGAAAGGCTTGCTTGCTACAGAGGTAATTTCATTTTGTGAATGAATTCTAATTGCAGGCATATTTCCTGAGAAGCTTGTTGGATGGAAATTTTGGTAGATTGAAATAATTTTACGATTTTTAATCAGAAAAGTTTCCAAACTTAAACACTCCCAATTCCTAGAAATATAATGAGATTACCTACTAAAAAAACCACAAACCACAAAACCTGCAAAATAGTGATAGACACTGTTTTCAGGTCCACACTGTTTCAAGGCCCAATAAAGTTTTGTTTCATATTGGTTTGTATCTTGTAATGGAGTGGCAGAGATGTCAGTGGAGCTTTTTCCCCAGTTACATTGACCAAGTTTGTCAAAACAGAATTTTTGGTGTCTAGTAAAAATCCTTACTGGGGTCTTATAATTGGGTTGAACTTTTCTAGCTCCACTTCTGTCTGTTTAGTTTAATGATATTTGTATCAATATAATCATGTGCTCTTCTTCCTTGTAAACTTTGGTTGGAATTGGCCAATGAGTTTATAAATTACAAACCTACAGAGGAGCAGTAGAGAGGCAAAAAGAGTTTTCTTTAGAGAAAAGGTGACTAAGATAAATGCACACTATGACTTCTTTGTCCTCTGGTTTCAGAGCGGTTAGAAAGCATGCGGGTCATGTTATCCATTTGTTTTCCAAGAATGAAGACTTGTTATTTTTTTCTTGTGAAAATCCCTTCCTTAGAGTCAAAAGCCTCTGGAGCAGGATTTAAAGGATTTAAAGGAAAACATACAAGATGCTACAAAATGTTTGAGATCATTCTTGACACTAAAATGGGTTTGAGACTGGAAGAAGTTGTGCCCACCTAATACAGTAGCCACAAGCTTGCTCAGTGAAGAGGGAAGTTTTGTTTCTGGATCTGTTCATGTCTTAGCACTATGGGGTCTGAGATTGTTAATCTCAGTGTCAGCTGAAATCACATGCAGTTTTGGTATGATGAATAGTCATTTATTTGGGACTGGTTTAAAACAAAACCTGCCCAAGAACACACAAGTAATAAAAAGAAAGAATAAAAAGTAAAGACAAACAGAATGTTTCTTTTCTTTTTTTCCTTGGTAAATCAGCTATATTGAGATTTCTGTGTGATTAACTTGAAACACATAGGCGTTTATAGGCTTCTCTTCGTGTTTTCATTCCAGCACCTATGAAAATCACATGTGCAAAAACCAAATAAAATAAGTATGAAGTTGGAGTTTCTTTTACTCTATACCAGAATGGTGCATTAGTCACAATTCCAGATGAATCCATTATGGAATATTTTCTAAATATTTTTTGCTTTGCAACAGTTCTGCTGATATTTTCATTGAAGTTTGTCCCTGACTTTTCTACAATATGTTCCTTGCCTGAGGAGCTTGCAGCTCACAGATTTTTCTAGACTGACCTTACTGCTGTCCTTGCCACAATGTGCATCTCTCACAGAGACATTTCTTCTTGTGTCTTTCCCCAAGAAGCTGCTGTGGCAAATTTCAGGTCAGGTGCCAATCCAGATACTCATGATCAGAAAGGTTTAGCAATTTCACCAGATTTAGTTTTTAATGTACTTGTATTTTTGATCTTTTTGTACACATTGTTCAATTTTTTTGTTCCAGACTCAGATCCTTGTCAAATGCTAAAGCCAACATAAATGTCGGGATCCCCTGTCTTTCGGAAGCTAACAAGACACCAGACATCACTGGACAGCTGCTAATACTCAGCTGGCAGTGGGGGTGCGCGTAAGTGTGGACAATCAGCTCTCCCCATTTCACGCCTATGCTTCAGCCAAACCTTTGCAAGATGAGGCCAAGAGGAGAGCTCTGGGGAAGCAGGACAGACAGCCCAGAGAGCACCATTTCACCTGACCAGAGCGGCAGCACTGCTCCTTGGAAACAGTCCAGCTTGTCCCTGCACCTGGCCTCTACAGCTTCTCTGTTGCTCCGATAATGCCATCAAGTAGATCTCTGGGCTCAGTAAACATAGGTCTCTTTTGCAGGTGGGCAACACCATGACAACTTTGTCTAAACAAATTCTTCAAGATTCAGCCTATGCAGAGTATCTCTCTATTGACAAACACAACTGTTCCCTTTCAAGAAACAATGACCGGTCATAATAAAGCGAATCAGTGATCTCTGCTGGATTTCGGGAAACATTATCTTCAGGAGACAATGCTTTTTGGCCAGTTATCCGGTTTGTGAAGAATGAAGGTAGTTCAAATCACATCACAGAAGTGTGCTTATAGCACCAAGTCCCATGTTAAAAATAAAAGCAAAAAACTCTTTTGCGTAGCTCTACCAATATTCCTAAATAAAGACTGGGATTTGTCTTTCAGTTTCATGTGGCTTTTCACTTAGAAATGTCCATTTTATTTCTTTTTCTTTTTTTCTAATGTTCTTGCAATCAAACCAAGGCCTTCCACTTTAGTTTGACTTGAAGCTACTTTTGAAAAAATTTGAACATATTATTATGACATTTATAACTGCCAGTGAGCTGAAAAATAAGTTTTCAAACACCTCTGATTCACTTGTTGTTATTCTGCAAGCCTGGCTATTACAGGTGTTTCAGATTTTTCCACTGGGAATCTCTAATCACCAGAATGAAATGATCAATTGCTCTAATTTGAGTTTTAAACTGAACTGAATCAGATTCTCTATGATGTCCTTGTTCATGGGTTTTCAAAACCTAGCCTCTGAGAAAAGGAGGGAAAGGTACTTACTGTAAGAGGTGGCTGCAACACAGCAGGCCGATTTCCTGCCATTTAACATCACAATAGTGGAGTCACAGCTAATAATAAATTCCATTTATAAATTCATTAAAAAAACAAAACAGTCTGATTTGCTATATAAAAAGAAATGGTTTTGTCCTAGGAGAAAAGACGTTTGTTTCAACAAGGCAGGGAAGAGAGTTGTTCTTGTGATTACTGTCCTTTTTGCCTCCTCTGCTTATACAACACACAAGATTTGTAAATATTCTTTCTTTCAGCAGCTTTCTGGGACAGTTTCTGCCATCAGCTGTTCTCATGAAAACCTGCTTAAAGCAGGAATTGAACCAACATCTAATTGAGGGTAGAAGCTGACCCAGATGTGCTCAAGCAAAAAGATTCGGAGGCTCAGCAGGAATTCAAGCAAAACTGGGAATAAGTAGCAAAGAAGGAACACCACGTTGCTGCGGGCTTTGTGCTCCCCACTTGCCTTGTCCAAACCCAGAGAGGTTTTGCTCCGTCCGAGCTGCTAATGCCACAGGCTGCAACCAGCACTGGACACATGCAGTCCCTGCAGGTATCTCCTCACTATGTTTTATTTGTGGTGCCTAACATAGTAGTCCCCATAAGTAGCGCATGTAAATGTTTCTGTATTGCTGAAAGTGGTACTAATAGTACAACTGTTCTGAGTCAATTACAGCTAGAGATTTTGACTGCAGAGAGTCTGTATTCAAAACATCACAGAGAAGAGTTTGAAGGCAAATATCAAAAACCTAGATCATTTTACATGTCTTTCAGCAGTAATCTTTGAGCTTTGCAACACAAATTATAGGAATGAAGAATGCAGACATTGGATAGGGTAATTATTCTTAATTAGATTTTGACACAGTCTTTGGGAAACAGGCATTTGAGTTATATAAAGAGATGTTCTTGTATCAAAATTCATAAAAATTACAATTATTGTGTTGAAAAGCCAAATACAGCAGTGTAGCGCTAAGAGAGATGATTCCACACAAGCAAGAAGTAAGAAGTCCTGAAGGCACCTCAGTTCTTCTAATTCCTGGGAAGCCTCTTCTGGCCCCCAAGGGCCCCCAAGGGTGTGTGTCCAGTGCAGCAGCAGTCCTGTCCTGCAGACTCCTCCTTCCACCCCCTCTGCTAAATACCCTGTGGATAATTCAGAGTCACATTCCCATTTCCTGCTACATGCCCTTTCCTCCCAGTTTTTATGTCAGCCTGTACCTTAACTCACCTTAAAAATGGCCATATTTCCCGACACCTGCGATAAACCAACCCAAGCACTCAATAACAAGGATGAAAAGAAGAAATGAGCTCTCTCATTATTCCAGGTGGGTGCCATGTCTTGTGCTGCCTGTCCCACAGACTGTAAGATGTGTGCAAGAAGGGCCATTTCCACCTCTCCATATAAACAGTAGAGAAAACACCATTAAGTGCATAACAAAATGCCGGCAGTTACTCATTTCTTAGACCTGGACTGGAGAAACAGAGACAGGGAAAAACAGAGGAAGAAAAAGGTAGATTTTAGTCAGTAAATGAGAAGTAAGAGAGAAAAGTTTGAGCTTCCCTTCTTCCCTGCCTGATTGCAAGGAGGAATTTACCACTTTTTCTTCCACTAAACAGAACTATCATTTTATGGAAAATAAAAATAGATTTGACATGTTCTTTGCTCTTTATGACTGCATATTATAATTTCCAGTTTCCCTCCTTTATGCCTTTTGCTTGATTAAACTGTACAGAGTGGTAGGTTTAATGTGTAGTAGTGAGATGTTTTCCCTTCTCCATGAAGATTCCTCCCCAGGGAGTACAGCCTCCTCCTCTATTGCTCTTTTGGCTTTAAATAGCTGAGAGCCACATTAGCATCCCCTTGACTGGAGTGTGGACTGGGGCATTGCTCTGCTGGCTCTCACTTACTTTCATCTGCCTCCTGAACAGCCAGCCCTTGGTAATCCTTCTATTTGAAACTTCCTTTACAAGTGGCTGAATTTCCCTTTAACTCATTTACACATTTTGAGGAAGACTAGCACTGAGGAATCAGCCATATTTGCTTTTTCTCTCTCTCTTCTTCATCTCCTTGAGCCTTAAACACGTATCATTGGTTTTTTACTTCTGAGTATCTCGATGGTGTCCATCAGCTTCCTTCCCCTTTCTGCACTAAGAAGCTTACGGATACCTCATAAGACAACACTTGTGCCATATTTTTTATTTCAAGAAATGTGTTTTGACCAAAATTTGGAAATCTAGACCGTCACCAAACAAGCCCTGCCAAGGCTGCCCCTTGTTTCAGACTGGAGATGGCTGCTTTCCTTTGCCATCTTCAGGCGTCCATCACGCAGCCAGTGCAAATATCCTGCTTGTAGAAAGCATCTGGAAAATAAGATATGGCCTACACATACACTGAAACCTGGAAATAAACAAGTCTGTAATCTTTCTATGTCCTGCAGTGAAACAGGAGAAATTTTATCTCCTGTGATTAAATTAGTGCTTGGTCTGCAAAAAAGTTGGATGACTTTTCTGTAAAACACTTTTCTCGTTTTCTAATTCCTCAGTTGCAATTAGACTCCCATTTTGGGAGATGATCATTTACTCTTACACATTCCACTCTGCAGACTACATCATCTCCAAGAGTTCTTAATTCATTGCAGCTCTTGCTTGTATTTTTGTTTTCTCATACATTTTGGTACTGCGATCCAATATACTAGGAATCAAACTAGCAAAGATAAGTAGCAAAGGAGACAGATTCAGTTGTGTACATATGCTCAGATTTCCTTATTTCACAGTAGGGTGGCCAGTAGATACACACATATATTTTTCAAGAGATCAATAATCCTGTTTCTGTTTGCTTGCATCCTCAGTGCAGTACTTCCATCTTATTCCCATGGCACACAAAAGGCTCAATTCTTATTTAGATACCACCAAGTAACAGGTGAATGTTTATGCACAGGCTTCAAGAAGGTTTAAAATAAGACAAAGCAAACTCACTCTTCTCTGACAGTAAACATGGAAACAATAAATTGTCTTAACACAGATCAGCGGTCATGGCTAGTGGAAAATAATGAGCATCCCTGTCTGGTTTTGAGGGATTCCCTAGGGATGCTATGTAACCAGCAAACACTTTTTTGTCTAACCAAGAAAAATCAAGCTGCAGCCCTGTCAGCCTTTCTTGTAGAATAAACGAGACAGAAATCCTGAAATAGCAATTATTGGTAGACCCATGAATTATTTAAAGAGCTGGATGTTGGCAGGTCCCCATTCACTGAAGTGGACTGTTTTGAATGTACCAACTACCACAGCTGCTCCTGCGTGAGATACACAGGAGGAGCATCTCGATAGAGTCAGCCTAAACTGTACCCTACACTGCTGCAAATGCAGTCTGTCCCCTGAAACCCAACATACCTGACGGCTGCAGCTGAAAATCTGGCCCACCATATTTAATGGGATTAGACATCTGTGATTGAGAAGTCTCCCAGGTAGGTCCTGGTGCTATGCAGGAAAAGTGACAGACTGAACGGAGAGCTAGAAAAATTAAGACTAATTATTTGGTCCAATCTCTGAAATGAAATTGCCCAGTTTAGCACTAGACTGCCAGAAAGGGGCATAATTTAGCCTTTCTGACTCCTGGGTAAATCTACTAAAGTCATGGGAAGCTCATTAAAAAAGTACCACTTGAGAGCAGAACAGTATCTTAGGTGAATGGGGCTCAGATTGAGCTTCATGCTCCTTGTTTCTAAAGACTATTACAGAGCAAGTCCCTTGAGCTGAGAGCACCAATGAAGCAGGGGCAATGTGAGCCTGCCCCAGAAACCACACACTCTTCTTACAATGCTTAGTTACTGCGTTATTCTGATAAATTTCAGACACACAAAAAAGACTCAAACCCCACAACACTTTCCACCTTTGTCATCATGAAAAAGGAGATTCTGAGTGCAACGGCTTCAGAGTTAATAAACTGTTATACAACTTTCAACATCATCTAGGATAAGTGTGACTACAACCACGCATTTAGGCACGAGCTTTGTCTCATTTCTACATCCCAAAACTTAGCACTACATCTTTAGGACTCTGTTGGCAAAATCCCAGCATGGTGCACAGTGCCAGTGGCTGCCTTTTGCTGCATGATTGGCAGCTCAAAAGTGTAAAGCTCTGTTCCTGCACTAACCTGATTTGTGGCTGGGATGAATTACATAATGTTTGCAGATAGATATGCATTGGTGCAGGCTGACAACATTTTGATCTTGCAAAATCTCATAGCGAAAACTAATGTGATATTTAAGAAAGAAGATTAAGAAGAAGAAAGAGAAGAAGATAAAAGAGAGGAATGTATTGTTTCTTAAAAACAAATCAAAACAACAAAAAAGCCCCTACCAACAAACAATAAGTAGAAGAACTACAAAGTAAAAGAAAGAACATTTTTCTGAAACTCTTCAGCTTTATTGTTCCTGAGGTCTAAGTGTGGGGGTTTGTGACTCCCCTGAGTTTTCTTACCCTTCTCACTAAATCTGAATCATCAATTCCTCTAACTGCAAAGAGCAAAAATTCAGAGTACATTAAATCTGATTTCTCCTTTTAGTTCATTTTCTCAGTATAACTTTGCAGACTGTAATATTTACCATGAAACAATTTTATATTCAGCACTTCAAGAGACATTTCCTTTAGTAATGTTTGCCAGTCTAAGATGCAGCCACTGACTTTAAAGCAGAGGGTATTTTAACAGCAGTCAGCAGAAATGTCACAAGGTATAAGTAACTCTTCCATAATAAATACAGAAAAGTCTATTTAATTGGCATAGCTCTGGTAGAATCGGAGAGGTGGCAGCTAAGGGCTGTCCTCTGCGTGTAATCCAGGGACAGGGGAACATGTGGCAGCCAGCGGGAAGTGAAGGGAGGCTGTAAAGTACATGTGGCGTTGTTAATCTGTTACCCTATTACACTTGTAACAGAGATGGAGAGTAAAAAGTTATTTCTGTCCTGAAGCTATTGTTGACCAAGGAAGAGAAAGAGGCCATGAAGTTTTTCAGGTATATTTCTTATGGTTAAAAGCTCAAGTTAATGACATCAAATAATAGCATTTCAGTAAGCTCTGCAAATGCACCTCTCATACTCTTGGCTGAACCTGTTTTGCCTTTATTAACCTTCTCTCAGGTTGACTCTGAGACGCAAAATGCTGTGCAGTTTTGGGTCCCAGAGGACCAGACATAACAGTATCGTAGAAAGGAGAGTGGGAAGAGATCCTACAAGGTCAGTTACTCCTTTCTTTTCCTCTAGGCAGGATATGCCAGGCTAAATCAATCCTGACACTATTTGTCTAAAGCGTTTTGAAAAACCAAACAGCAGACATGAAAATTGCAATGTCAGAGTCTGATCTTTAATACTTCTCCCTTTCTCCCTCTCACTCACTATGCGCAGCCCTAGCATGAGCTGGGCAGGACAGCAGTAGACCCCCTTGCAGCAGTAATTTTCAGGTGTTTGAAACTTCAAAGCAGAGTAACCACATGGTTCCTCTAAATACAGCTTAGAAATGAGGCTAGACAATTCAGACTTACAATTTGCATTCTGTAGTTTTCTTCCTGTACTCCCAGACTGATTTTATCATCTCTCTGCTAAACAACGAAATGCTTAATCCTTGTGTTAACCTTCTTTTGATATTCCAGGATTCTCATTTATTTCAGTCCCTCACAGCTTAAAGGCAATAGTGAATGAAAGCCCTACGGAATACTCTTCATGAAAGGCTAATGAATTTAAACCAGCCTCCATCCTGCAAATGCAATATAAACCATAGGGTTGATTTAAAATACCACCAGGCATATCCATACCTACAAATGGTTTTGCTTCGTGCAACACTTTCACGCTACAACAAAATGTGTCCGCACTGCAAAGCTGAAGGCAGGGCTGACATGATGGAGCTGGAGAGTGAGAAGAGCGTGCGCCAACGTCTCCCCTTTCCCACTTCAAGGTTTTCCCATGATAGCTAACAACTCCATTTGGAAAGAACTAAAAAACTCATTTATCCACCACACCAGAGCAACAGCTCCTACCAGTGGCTGCACACATGAAAGGTTTTCAGAGATCCTTAAATCCCCAAAACACTTAAAGTGATAGTAAGAATAAACTGAGAGAAGAGTTCAGGGAGAGTCATGTTTCCCCATTGCTGTGTTATGGCACTAATAACTGTGTCTTCAAGGCTGCTAAAATAACAGCAATACTTTTTCTTGAAAAAGAGTGGTGTTGAAATTTCATTTAAAATCACCCAAAACACACTCAGTTAGAGGTGATAAGGTTAAAACATTAAAGCAGTAAGAAGAAAGCTGATAAAGAATGGAAAGTTTGTCCAGCTGTTGATAAAACAAGTAAGTCATGGTATATACATGAACTGAGAAAATTTGTGCACTCTTGAGGGAAATCATAACAGTCAGACATTTGTGGAGTATTTCGACACTTGCCAATGCCCCTGTTCAAGGTAACTTTGAACCGATGTCTGTCAGAGAACAGGGTCAAATACATTCCTTTGCTCAACAGGAGGTAAAAGCGAGTACCAAATAGATTTTTGCTCCCAAGTGCTTATGCATTAAGCTCTTCAGTCATTTGGATATTCATGAATATGTTATCCCATTCTTCTGTAACAATATCTGCTGAATTACCCTGCCTGTCCCTGTAAGAGAGAGAGCTTGGACAGAGGCCAGCCGCCAGCTGAGAGCTCTCCTTGCCAAGTCTGTCAAGTAAATTGATTTTCCTCCAAGACCTTTGGGTCTCTTTGAGCAAAGAGAAGCCGTATTTCATCTTCTTTTTGCTCAAAGGTTTTGGAGCAAAAAAATCTCAAACCTACACTAGAGGACACAATGGATAGGGAACACTGGTCACCTACAAAATTTTTGGATGTGGCTTAAGTTTGGGCCATCTTGACAGCACAAGCTGCTCACCCAGAGAGTTTCACTGTCCTCTGCAGCTGTGCTGTAAGTTGACTGGTCACTCAGGGGATCAGAGATGTCAATCAAAGTCCAGAAAGTCTCCCATTTCTCAAAGATACAGTGAAAAATCCAAAGAGCGGTATATTGCATGGCAGCCAGTCAGGAGCAAGGTGAGTCCCCATGTGTATGTCTCCTCATGCTGTAGACAGACAGAAAGGCAACTTTGCTATATAGCCCCCATATCTGTTACCCCAGCTGCTATTGAGCCCACCATATGCAGCATTTTGGGAATGTCTAGGGCACAGCTGGAACTGAAAGCTTGTGCAGACAGGAATGCTGTTCAGTACCAGTGGCAGCTGATGAACGAGCGGTTGTGAAGTATCTCACTCACTTCTGAGCAACAAATGCATTGGTCTGTCCGCTTACTGCAAGTATTTTTAAAGATACCGTGCTTGGTTTTTTTTTAAATTTTCTTTTCCATCATACAGCTGTTCCTCAGTTCATAAACAGTTCTGGAAATCCATAAAAATTAGCAGGCTTATGAAAAAGTAAATTGAAGATATTTATTGCTCAGGGTAAGCTGTAACATATCACTCTAGTGAATCATTGCTTCAAGTGAAAATAACTAGGAAAAATTTATTGAGTACCCTCAAGAGTAGTAGAGGAAATAAAATCTGAAGCCAAAGGTTTTTCTCTGAAAATATCCACATTTCTGCCTATGTCCAGGCAGCTCTGATGATAACTTCTCCTGAGTCTTGCAAGCAGTGAAGCATAACAAAGACAACGGTTTTCATAACACTAGAGATGTCACATTTCTGGTTTCAGGACATATTGCACACCAGTGCTTCCATACAAGCTGTGGACAGCTAATTAATGTAATTTCTTTCATGCAATGGCTGTCAGTCGCATGTTTGCTGTCACTCCTCACTCTAGCCAGGGAGCGACTCTGATCCCCAGTCTTCAGCAACAGCCTTGCCCCAGCACAGCCCTTTGCTCAGCAGCACCAAATGGGTAAGTAAGCAAACAAGAAGCAGCCTTGTAGTGATTCCGTTATTTTTACCACCTCAAAAGGTGTTGTGTGCCTAGTCCTGGTACTGATCAAACACTGGAATAACCTTTTTAGTCCTGATATTTCACATACAGCAGTCTTAAGCTCTTCTTAGCAATTGGCTGCTGTGGACTAAAAAAGCTTTCTATAGCCATAATGTCTTTTTAATGGAAGTCAATGCTAAACACATAATGTTTTAGCAGAAATATATCAGCAGTGTAAGAAAGGAAGAAAACTAACCTCTGCAAACTGTGGTCAAATTCTAAGTGGTTTTGTTTAAAACCTAAACAGTTTTGTTTTAATTACAATTATTGTAGCCAATTTCATCAGGACAATCCTTCTACGTTCCCTGCCTTTCATCTAGATTTCCAGACATAGAAGAAATAAAGATATATTCCAGTGAACTGCAGCAATTCTGTGGAGCTTCCTTCACTTTATGTTGAGTTCTGTTTGAGACCTTCACTCTCCCTCATTTACACCAGAAAGGTGAATAAGATAGGATATAATTTACTGCACTTTGAACGCTGCCAAGCCTTGGATCCAAGATTTTGGTTTAGTCTATGCTAAAAAGCAGCTGTGAAATCTAGGTTTGCATCTGGGCTTAAATGTAAATAATCCACAGGAAGATTGAGGAGGAGGTCGTTTCTTCTCAGCATTTTATCTTGGATTTCGTACCCTCTCAGTTGGAACAGCAACCTGCTAGGTGTGTTCAAAATCTTGATTGGAAAAACTCAGATAAGAACCTATCAATGTTTATGTTACAGACTTAAGATATGATAAAGTATATTGTACCTTAACTCTCCATGGCTTAACATAAGCTTTAATATTTCCCTTACTGATTTTAAGTCAAATCCCTCTGATTTTGCCTCGCCAGGAATAGTTCAGAGTGCTCCAGGTCAAACTCACCACTGGCCTTGGATCAGGAATGAACTAAACTTCCCTGAAGCCCTGTTCTCCTTCCTGGTGCAGGACAGATCCCAGCAGTGAGTGGAAGAACCTGCCAACTGCACCACTGAATCCATCCTCTGCAATTCTGTAATTTTCTTGTTTACCTCTTCTGTTTTCAAAAGTCTTCATCAGAAAGGCTTGTTAGCAATTAGTACGAAAATACAAAGACAAGGGCAAGCAGAGAGTTGGTGCAGAGTAACATGGTCTGCTGCTGCAGAAGCTCTCCTTAGGAGAAGATGCAGCAGGAGATTCATTTGTGGCGCTCGATCGCTGCATAGAGGCTAAGCTTAATTACCAAAGTGCACAACCACGTAAACAAAAATGCACCACAATCACTTGGTGGACAAAACAACTCGAACCCTTCCTCCCACACTTGTATGCTGCTGCCACTACTCCCAGTCATCTGCAGATCCCCAGCTCAAAGTGAGGACAGTCTTATCGATTGCAACCATTCCGTTATTAACAAGATGGTTCCCAATAGCATGGTAACAATTAGTTGGGTACTACCAATGCAGCACAACATTTTCAATATTTCTCCTAGGAAAAAAGGCTGCTAATAAAAGCAGCAAATTGCCATGAATTTTGTCTGTCTGAGAACAAGTGGAACGGTACTACAAGTGTAGTGCATTCAAGAGGGATGAGAAGAAAAAAAACTCAGCACAAATGGTCAAAAATCCATGGGCCAGAACTGCAGAACTGCTATTAGCAGACACGGACAAGTGCATTTTCCATTTGCATATTTCCATGCACTTACAACCTCAACACGAGATGGGGTGCACATTGGGCTGTCTGTTTCAGGAAACTAGTTGTGGATGTAAAGAAAAACCAGCAGAGATGGGGTTCAGCCATGACTGAGTTCTGCAAAAGTGCCTTTGGGTAAGGATTTGTAGTGGCTTTCTGGAAACTGAGAGGGCAGGGACTGCAAGCAGCGGTTATGGATGCTGCTGACTTCATGTGATGAGCTGGTCACCTCTATGAGCTGGCTCGTGTCCCTCCCATCAAGGCAGCCCTGCGGAGCAGCAATGCAGGTCTCCCATCACGCTCCAGCTTCCCGGTTTGCATCTTCTGGAATGAGTCTGCTCTGCTGCTGAATCCAGCCACAGCATGGCCTCCAAGATGTCTTGCCAAGTGTGTGAAGCGTAAATAGTTTTTTGCGACACGTTCTATAAAATTAGGCTACATTGCCGGGTGCATTTGATCACCTCTCACTTGAAAACAGCCACAGCTTTCACAGACTGTGGTCTGTTCCCTGGCATGGGAATCAACATCTTTCTGTGCTCTTCTCAAGTAGAAAGCGCAATTTCCATAATCACAGGAGCGACAAAGCAGCAGGAAAAGCAGATCACTTACACCTAAAATACAGTCATCTGCAGGAAGAACAACTATCAATGGATGTATTGAGTGATTTCAGCCATAAAGGTGATGCTCTTTGCTGCTCAGTGTTGCCCTTCCCTCACAGCAGCAAGTGTCTAGTCCCCTCCAAGATTGTCACTTCAAAGCCACACATCTTGTGCAGCCACTGCATCACTTCCTAAGCCCCACCACACTGCCTGCCAGTAGCTCTGGAGAGGTACTGTCCATTTACAAAACATGTTTTTTATATGTAGTGCCCTAAAGCTTTTATCAGTTCAGACACTCTCCCAGCTTCTACGTGAAGGGAGTTGATCCTCCTTACCTGAAGACTGGAAAAATCCCCATATCATCTCTAATCTTATCTTTCTATTGCATTAGTTGTATCTACCTGAGTGACATCATCCAACTGGTCAGCAATAAGCAGCATCCCTCTCTCACTGCCCCTCACAGACACAGGTCCAAGCAGAAAGGTGATATTTACTGTCATCAAAGATCACTTCCTTGACAAAGCAATGCAAGTGCAGTCTGATCCTGGTTGTATGTCACAAGGTCACAGTATGACTATGGTACAGAAATTGTCCTTACATACACATTGCCCCGGTATCTGCTGTGCACAGTGTCCAAATCCTGCAAGCATGCTGATGGCACCAAGATTCACAGCAGGGCAAACAGTGGGACAACAGGAGCAGAGGATGATCCAAAGTCACAGAAATATGTGGGAAAATCTCTGCTTCCTTCAGTGTACTTTGGCCACTCCAAAGTGGAGTGTGCAGGTAACACATCAGTCTAATTCAACCAGCTCCTTCACAGCACCTTCACTCTACAAGTGCAACTTCTAATTGACAAAAATGTGTCTGATGTTTTAACAAACAATCCGTAATAACCGGAAGGATTGAGGCAAACAAACCTATTGTATGCCTACATTCGAACAAACATGCACAATTTTAAAAGCATCCATTTGCTGCTCTTTAGCGCAAATATCATTCAGCCATTTGGTGGAGAATCATATATATCTCCCTTGCTCTCTGTCTTAAGAAGCACCATATAGTATACAAAGAAGGAGGTAAAATATTTATAAATCACCATCAGTTTGTGCAATGGGGAATCCATGTTTGATTTGATGCAGTTTATAGTTTGCCTCATGCTTATTAAATATGAATACAAATAAATGCTCTTTATTTTCTGTTAGACAGTAGTCTGTCTAGAGATAATCTTCATAAATCAAGGCACAGATACCATACCTGAAACCTCAGTAAAGAATGAGATTTCATGGCTCTTCAGATCAATGGCTTTATCTTTGCTGTCAGGGTAGGAGCCAGTCTGGACCTGCTCCCACGAGCCAATGCTGCACCACCGACAACCACAGCAGACCCGTCTGCCTGTTGCCGTTTTACAAAGCGAAGCAAAATTCCATCCAAGTTTGCCAGTGTGAAATGCCAACTCATGGAGAAATCAAACCAGCCAAAAGAAAACTTTTCTTTCACCACAGAACCTTGTTGACTTCTGAAAATCAACTCCACAAGACAGCAGAGGTCGGCAGCTGGTAGAACCAAGAAGTCATTTCATCTGATAGCAGCATCACACGTGCACCAAAGCTGCTGCCCTAAGGTAGGGCCCTTCTCCCCTGGAGATAAATAATGTATGTATTTAACAACTGGCCTCACAGCCTGAAGTTCAAAGTGCCTGCCTGCTGCCACCCAGGGAGGCTGCCAGCAGCACTTTCACCGCCATTTGGAGCCAAAAGGCACACGAGGGAACAGGACATGAAGGTGCAGAGCAGGGTACGATTGTTTATGTGGCTGTGCTGCTTGTTTGCCTGGCTGCTGTGAGTCTGTGCATTGGTCTCAAGTCTCACAGCACCCCCAGCTCAACATATTTTTTGCCTTTTGGGATTTACACAGTCCCATTAGGCAATGTGAGGTACCATACAGAACCGGATTAAACCCCAGAGCCAGGCAGCTGCTACCTGTCTGCACTGACGGCGCTCCTCACACGGGCAAGTTGCAATACAAGTGTGTACAGCCAAGTTTTATGAAGCCTTCTCTGAAGCACCAGGCATGGCTGGTTCTGGATGGGTGAACCAGTCTGGGATGTGAGGAGAAGGAGAAGCATCCCACGGTGGCTGCCGTCAGGATCGCAGTCCCTTCTTCTCATCCGGCCTCAGAAACCAGCCCATGCTTTAAGTCACTTCTTTTCTAAGCAGAAGCATCCCAGCTGCAGGTGGCATTGCTTGCAATTCACATTATCCAATGCATTATTCAATCCACAACCCAGAAGACAGTTGTCCAAACCCAAGTGTTCTCTGCCCAGTGCTTATTAACAGAAGTGCATTTGGGTCAAGGTAAAACAGGGTAATTCCCGTGCCTCCCAGGCAAAATTCACATGTAAAATTTGCCTGTAAGAACAGGAGGATAATTGAAATTTCTTACAGAAATATGGAGGCCAGGCACAGCAGATTCAATGTCAATGGGGAAAAAAACCACTGTACAGTATTTTTCTTATTTTTGCCTCTCAAAAATGTCAAAACCTTTTTTTCAAAGTATTCTCTGAGAGGTTTTTTATTTCTAATTAAGAAAAAAATATTTCCACAGAAAATTCTGTAGAAAGCTCATCACTGTCTCATCAGCAGGACCAATTGCATATGTTAATTAGTATTTTTTCCCTTCTTTAATGACGGCAAGCTGACTTTCTTACAAGTCTCACACCATATTAAAGGCTGTGCTGCAGGAAAGGCTTTGCTGAAGCCCACGATCAGCTATGAGGTATAAATCCATGAGCAATCAGGCTTCACTATCTCCCAGCTCAGGTAACCACTCCTCATTTAGCTGCCTTTGCAAAGCTGAGCCGAGCCTAGTGTAGTTGAAGCTGTCTTTTGAACTCCCCAAAGCTTCACTGATCTGCCATCCTGAGAGCCCAGCACATTGTTCCCACTATGGTACTCAAGAGTGGAGTTTCTACCACAGGCTGTCAGCATAGGGGAAAAATTAAGAAACTCAGCAGATTTTTAAGACGTATATATTTGGCTCAAAATTATTGATTGTTTTCTTAATGCACTTAATTTTGCATGTTTGTGCATTCCTAATGCATGTAGCCTTTTGCTTTGAACTGTGAGAAAATAAAGATCATTATATTCTGTGCTTTGAGGGTGCACTAAAAATAAATGTCAACTGTCAAAACTCTACTCTTAGAGAAAGGTTTATTTTCATAGTCTGTCATTGTAATCAGATCAGTGTCTTCATCTCATTGCACTATCCCCACATTTGGCCTTGACCATAAGAGGTCATAATAACAACACAAGTCAGACATCAAGACATCAAAGACGACTCAGTGGTAGAGCACAGAGTTCGTCTCCAGCGTACAGCTGTGCCCATCTGCTGCAACTTCCAACCAACTTCCCCGGGGAGCTCCCTCCCTGCGGAGCAGCGCCTGCATGATTGAGGCACACAGATGCATTTTAAAAACCTGAGCTTCATGCTGAAGTCCAAAATCCCTGGCTTTTGTGGGTTTAGATCAATGACATATTAATGCACTTTCTGGTCTTGAAAATGTGTGGGAACTTTCTGAGAATGCGATGAGGTGATTTAACCACCTTCAGGTGGACTGTGCCCAGTCTATTCACCTTCTCTTTGGAAAGTATTGCTTTTCAATGCGTGCTAACGCTGGTTGCCTGAAGAACCACAATGCAAGAAAATGAGCACAAATAAAGCCAACACACTGCTTAGTGTTCCCATTAATGGCACCTCAGCGAGGGCTACAGAGGAAGGCAACGCAGGAGAACAGGGCACTGATTCCAGCTAAGGCACAGAGTGTATTGAAACAGGCCCCAAAGTTGATAGCTGAGGGCAGATTTCACAGTGTTTCTATAACCTCAGGACTCTCATAAAGAATGACATCATAAAATCCCTCTGAAGAGCAAATAAAATGTTGCTTGCCCTAAAATGCTTGAGCTCCAGCAAGGATACCAGAAATAAATACAAGTCCCTTAAAAGCAGTGAGTTGCAGCCATACTCCCTGCCAAAACCTTTGCCAAGGAAATTGGCTTCTCAGGACCACCACAAAATTGTTTTTCTAAAAAGGGCCACGCCAAAACATTTTTCAGATCTCTTCCCAGATCATATTTAACAGGTAGACTGCAAATATCACAGGCAAAAGGTAGGTAAAGTTCCACTAGATTGTCCATATCAGCAGATCTGCCACTTAAAGCCTTTGGTTAAAGACTGGAGTGCTCAGCAGGTTCAGCAGTGCAAAATAGGTGAGATCAGAGCTCACCTAACAAACAGCGAACATCCTTGAAAAGGGGGAAGAAGAGGCCAATTCTTTGTTCAGTATTTTCTTTTACTTATGAGAGACTCTTAAAAGAGCAATTCCTGTGCACTTCCCTTATACATGGATTATCTTCTGCCTTCCAGGACAGCCAGGGCACCCAGAATCTGCGTATACACCCTGGGGTAGCTGTGGCACGCGAGTCAAGAGCAGCATGTAAATTTATTTTCTTGTTTCCATGAGGACTTTCTGAGAGAAAAAAAACATTCACTTTGGTTTCTTATAAACCCTCCACCATTAGGGTAGTTGTTGGCATCCAGCCATCCTCGCAGTGTGTTTCCAAGAGATGAAATCCCTATGGACAAGTCTGGATCTATGCCGAGAGTCCAGCAGAGAGAAAGAGCGAATTCCCGCAGCACAGGATCACCCTGCCTACTAGCTGTAGGAGCCCACATATTTCAGCAAGGTCTGTCCTTATTTTTCAAAGCGTAATAGAAGAATTAGGCTTGTTGTTCCACTTGATTGCTATTTTTTAGCACTCTGTGAGATACACGTTCCTCTAAAAAGCATCTTGTTTTAACAAAGATTATTCTTTAGCAGAGCTTTCCTCCAATTCATCATTTTCATCACTGTTTCTGGGTTTATAAAATTCACACCACCCTTTACACAATCCTTTTACCACCAGATCCTGAATCTCAATCAATACTCCTCTCATCCCTTACACAATTCTATTTTTTTTAGCATAGATCTCCAGAAAAAACATAGTTTGATGCCAGAATGTCTTAAACATTCTTCCATCCTGGAGCCAGCTGATTTCCAGTGGCAGCTAGAGGAAGCCAGAGTGGAGATCAGCTAACCCTATGCTGAAATGAAGCTAACAGAAGCAGCAGTGCAACTCTTGTTTAATCCAGTCTCCTTTCATCAGGGGTATTAAGGATCCATCTTCAAGCATTTATGCTCTTTTATTTAATCTTCCTTTATCTCCCAAGTGGTCCTAGAGCCACTTCTTTGAATTAATAGGGCTCACTGCTAATAAGCTCGGGAACAACTCTGGAGCACACTTTTGGAAAGGCCATGCAAGGCTCTCTTCAGTCCTCTCCCAAACCACCCAAGGCAAATGCTTCCCTTGGCAATATCCACAGATACATCTGCTACGTGGTTCAGCAGCTGCTCTCAGATAATCAGCTGAAAGCAGAGGACAAACCAACACTCAGAGGATGCAATTCAGGGGACATTGGTCCCACACTTGGATTGGGTGCGAGGGCAGCATAGTCCAGTGCCACAGGCTTGCAGAGAGCAAGGAAGCTGAGTGATGCCCAAAAGCTGGTGCCTTAAATGACATAGTTACTGGAGATCTTTGCCTGATGTTTTTATTTCCTTCTGTTGGGGGGTGTGAAGCTGGGGTTGTTAGGTTTTTTTAGCTCTATGCTTTAGTCAGGCTGCAAGCTGCAGTGTTTCCTCGCACTCACACTGGGGCTCAGAAGGAGATTTCCTGGAGACAAAGCTCTAGTGAAACCACTAAATCTCTCGTGCTGATTTCTTGCCTCTATTATTACAAGCTGCCTCTCTTACAGCTTAGCAAGAGATCCTTTCAGTATTACTAAAGCAATAAAGAGCTGGAAGAGAAAGATGAGAAAGGCCAGTGTGGATTTCTGCGAGGGGAGAGAGCAGGAAGGCAATGCTGTCCTGGCAGTGCAATGAGACGTGAGAGAGTCAGAAGAGCCCCCGAGAGACATTTCAGGTACGTCCTCACCGTGCAGTGAGCCAAGGCTGTGGGCCAGGTTTTATCCCAGTCCTTCTCTTGTCCATCTGGACACTCCTTACTGTGGTTTTGGAAGTGTCTTGTTAATGTACAAAGATTAGAGCTGGGTCTGAAACTCTCTTTTTGCTCAGGAAGGGGGAACTCAATTTCTGCAAGACAATGCAGTAGAGTTGGGGAGGGTGCCAGATCCTTCTCCAGTGACCATACTCTCCAGCAATGCAACCGACTGAAAACAATCATAGATCCCATACCGTCACAATACATACCCCCAGACCTCTCAGGCAGCTACAGAATAGTAAGGACATGATGATTTAGAGAGGATGCTAGTGCACCTACACTCACACCCAGGCTACCTTCAGCAGTTGATCAGAGCACGTCACAGACAGCTGGAAGGCAGCCCTACCCACAACCAATAAAACGTATTTATTCTTGGTTTACGTTTTTACAAAACCTAGCACAAGACAGCTGTGTTTCATGGTGAGGGCTATTCTGCACTATTGCAAAAGAAATACTTAAAAATAGATTTAAATGTTGCTACTACAAATCAAAGGCACACCAAAGGTGTGGCCTTGTGCTCTTAGAGACCCTCGTTCTTCTCCAAACGTAAATGATAAAGATATCATATAATGTGGAAAGGAATGAAAAAAATCCCTTCAGAATCAAAAAAATGACAACTTCCAGTGACTTCGTGGCAGGCTCAAGAGATAAGAAAACAGAAGATAAGTTAAGGCAAGCACCACAATAGTGTTTCCAAGTATCAGATGCTATACTCAGACTAAACTAAGAAAATCTATTACTCTTCTTAGGAAAAAGAGTCACAGGCTTGCCATTCTCTCCAAGTTTGAAAACAATGAATAGTACCTCAAGACAAAGTTCATAGAGACAGCTGGGAGAGATATTTTGCCACTTCTTTTGTTGAAATTTTCTCAGCAAAATCACTATTTTACCAATCATTCACTTTCTTCTTAGCATTTGTTCTCTGACCCAATATAGAAAGATTTGTAGAAAATATGAGACTGCAGAGTCCTTTCAAAAGTAGTCACGCATCATTTGACTAGGCATTACATCTCTGCAAAGATTGCAGTAATAATAGAAATGAACATACCCAACGCTTTCTTCATTGGCTTTGAAATATGTTCCTATATATATTCATGCTATGTGAATACCTCATTTAAGACAAGATATTATTGTTTAAGGAAGAAAATGTGATAGGTAGTTGTGAAGGGTGTTTGAATCACCCAGAAGCAGGACTGTTCACAAACCAGCATGACAGGAAAAACAGAAATAACCATCGAACTCTACATTTCTAGGCAAAAGAAATAAATAAGTCACGTGGCAGAAATCCACAGGCTAGGACCAGTGGTCTGTGAACGTGCAACAAACTACAATTTAACTAAACTAAACCTTCTTCAGAAACATGTTATACTCCGTGTCCCGTTGATTTTCTTAAGCAGAAATGGAAATAAACAGTTGACTAATCTGAGATTTTGCATAGCTTTAGTGAGGCTTCTCAGCCAAATTCCAAGGAAGAGGACCCTGCATCAAATGCCAGAAAAAGCAATGGAGAAATTCCCATTACACTGAAAGGTCTTTTGATGTGGGCCATCTGCAGTGCTCTAGAAACATCTCATACAGACCACAGAGTGTGTCTCTGAAACTATAGTCATTTAGGTAATTTATGCCACCAATACGGTATCTGGAATCTAGAATAACTTCCTCTATCAGCTCCGTATCTACTCAGTGAAGCAACTCACTCTCCACCAAGTACATCATTACCTGCATTTCCACATACAATTCTTGGCATTTGAATACAAATCGATGTTGTTCTGTGATTCATTCATCTATGATACAGCTCATAAATCGGTGTTTATTTTACAAGTATTCAAAATACACGCATCTACCATTCACTAACAAGGATATTACAGCCAACAAACAGTAAGCTGTACTATCTCCAGACAAAACCCTTCAAAGTTGACTCCTTCAGCTGTTTCCATAATTGTTGATGAGCTGATTTTATTATCAAGCAGTTGAAATCATCATCCTCATTGATATTTATCTCCAAAGTGGAGCCACTAGTTCAGCCCATGGCCAGCTCATACACTTGCAACTGTACCTGGGATTAGGAGCAAAAGCGGGTCTCACGCTGGTAAACATGAGCAGGGTTTTGAGCTTTGGGAAAAGATATTTTCAAACCTGCACAGGCTGAGGGGTGGGTGTCAAGAGGAAGGGGACAATCTCCTTTCAGTGGTGCCCAGCAATAGAACAAGAAATAATGGGTTTAAGTTAGAACATAGGAAGTTCCACCTCAACATGAGGAGAAACTTCTTTCCTGTGAGGGTGCCAGAGCACTGGAACAAGCTGCCCAGAGAGGTTGTGGAGTCTCCTTCTCTGGAAACTTTGAAAACCCGTCTGGATGCCTTCCTGTGTGGCCTGCTCTAGGTGATCCTGCTCTGGCAGGGGGGTTGGACTAGATGATCTCTAGCCCCTAGTCTCCCTTCCAATGCCTAACATTCTATGATTCTATGAGATACTTCCAAATGAGAGATAACAGTGCAACAGGGCCAAAAATACATGATGGTTCCAAAGTACGAATTCAAGCTGAGGGTTATGAAGAACTTAATTTTCTATCTACAAAAAGGAATTTATCTCATAAGCTAGTTGCTAGTTATGGCCAAATCAGCACTTCAAACACTGAAGACATGGTGGGATGGGAGATGGAACAATAAACACATGTGATTTTTATGACTTTTTACCCTCATTTTTTGTTAGGTTTCAAAATATTGATGAAAATGTCTATAAATATAAGTTTGGGAGTAGCCCAATATAATTCAGACTCATGTAAAGTTAAGCACATATATGCAGGATCACTTTATCTTTATTTAGGAACAATGTAATTGTCCCTTTTTCAGTCCAACATTAGAACTTCTCAGGAGATGTTTTCCTTAATGTTTAGCACTAGAAAGCACAATATATATACCTTTTTCTTTTCTTTTTTTTTTTCCTTTTTTCCCCTAAAGAGATTAAATGCAATTATTGCTGGAATTTGTCCTACTTCTCTACTGAACTGTTACGGGAGAAAAATGACATTTTCACTAGACTTAATTAAAAATCATGTTAACAAGCTAGAGTGCAGTGAACCAAATATAATACACATTTTACTATGAGAAAAGATGTGATATATTTTAGCATATTTGTTATAGTATGTATTCACTATATGTATTTTTATATTTAAGATAAACAAGAACGTGTGGTTATCAAATATGTGTTAAAACTATATATATTTTATATATATGTTTAAATGTAAGGAAACTGAACATCAATACTTTCCAAATTACATTGCTTTCCCTTATGGTATGTAGAGAAATTACTTCTTGATTTATTGTACAGCCAATACCAATATATCAAGGCTGTTAGTTTCCAAATACGTATTTCTGAAGTCCCTGTGCTATCACCGGGCGTGCAGAGCAGCCTGTGTCACACTCTGCCCAACCACTGATCATTTCTTGCAGCACTTTGAAGGCTATTAAGTCAGATTTATTTAAACCTCTTGAAATGTAAGGCTGTATAGAAGCACCACAAATTATTAAAAATACAAATTACTACTAAAGGAATAGCAAGTTATTCTTGCTGAGTGATACATCTGGTTTGATTGGGACATGCACAGAATCATTCCCTTCTCATAATTTGGCGCAGTTTTCACCATGTGTACAACAAACATATTGACATTTGGCAAAACTCTTCCTGGGTTGCAAACATACTTGCTTTTGAAGTCAATACCTCATGCAGATAACCATCTGCTCTGCAGGGAGGAGTAAGCAGCACACAATAAACAGGTCTGGGATAACCAGCCAAGCTCCTTCCCCATGCCTACTATCTGTGCCTTGAATTGCTCCTAGAGAGCAATATTGTGCCTGGCTTTAAAACCTGTTTTTTGGACTAAGCGTGGTGTCAAGAGGAGCAATCAGTCCTTGGTCTCGTTTGTCAGTTCACCATCCTCTTCTTAACCAGGGAGAAAACTACAAAGGACTTTTTTTTTTTTTGCATTTGTCCTCCTTGTGTTTCTCCAGGCTCACTCTTTCTGCAATATCAATACGCAGTTACCCCCATAGTAAAAGAAAAAATGTACAGAACTTCATTTGCAGCGTAGACCTATGTTCCTGTTCAAGCACAACCCACAGGAAGCCAGGACTGATTTAGACCTCACTCTAATTAAACACCACAGGAAAACATGGATTACATGACCTTTTTACAATTCTGCTGACTGGACAACACTGTCCATCAAGCTTTTAGAGCTCATTCCAACCTCTGCCCATCACATGGACGAGTAAAATAAGCTAAAGCAAACACAGCCCTAAGGTATCCTGGTCTGAGGGAATATATTTCAGGTGTATATTACATGCTATGACAGAGGTGTACTGTCAAGAACATCTATATTGTTTTATTGGACATAAACGGGAAAATGTGCTGTAATAAATTACAGAAGTTACATGTTTTAGCATCTAGATGGCCACTTTAGAAATTTAAGACCTCACCTTTAAAAAGCGAAAAAACTAAGCTATAATTCATATTTATTTCACTCTTCCACAGGCTCATCAAAGATTTGCACTCCACATACAACATTTTTTCTTTTCTCCAAAAAGCTGTCAAGAATTTAAGAAACTTTGCCTTGAAGGAAAACACACAACCACTTCTTGATGTCCTAAGATACAGAAGCATACATTTCAATGCAGACAAGGTTGCAGCAATTACATTTATGCAGATTGTATTTCATGAAATTTCATCAAGGCAGGGGATGATTGTTTTAGAAGAGAAAGGCTAAAGCTCCAGAAAGGATCCTGGAAGCTAAACGTTCCAGGAAAGACCCAAAGAGCCATCCCACACTGCAGGCTCATCTCCTCCATGAGGCTGCAGCAGCCTCAGGGCTAAGCTTATTCGCTTCAGCCTTTCCAAAAGTGTAATTTCATGGTTACAGAGTGCAAATATGTAATATGTTGTTCAACGCGTTTCTGAGCACATTGCACTTTTATTCAATGTTGCGGTTATCTTGCCATTGCTATACTTAAATTTCTGGTTCTCCAAACAGAGGAGTACCTGAGTCATGACTCAAACAAGTAAAGTCATCTCTCTCTTGAACTACCCTCAGTGCTTTTCACTCCTGCAACAGCCCACTCTTACTGCCACTTGGGTGAAAGGTGTTTTCTCACAGCTCTGAGTATCCCTCCTTCTCTACAGAGCTCATACAGAGATTTTTACTAATGCAAAGCAAAACAAAGGCAAAGAACAGGTCCTTTACTCTCCTTTTTCTGGGGAAAGCAGAACAACTTTGCAGGTCCTTCATCTGGGATGATGCAAGAAATGTTTCTCCAGCTTCACTCACTTTAACCCCTGCATAACTTTACCATGGTGTTTATCACAGGTGCATTCCAGCCTTCAGACTCCTGCGAAAACGCTGAGTGGTACCTATTTCTCCCGACTTCATACTAATCCAGGGTCAGGCATACCTTTATAGGGGAATTAAAGCTTTTTAAGACCCCAGCCCTTGGGTCCAGTTTTGCCTTGGGTAATGGAAACTGTCAAAGAGAATACAGGCTTATGCAGTATTTTATGCTTCCTCTACCAATCAATACACTATAAAATACATGCTGAGAGCCAAAGTTTACAAAAAGTCGCACTCGCACAAGCCCAATCAGCCTCCCAGCATCGAAGCCAAGGCTTTCAGCAGTACTTCAGCTTCCTTTGTGCCTTTTGCCTGCAGAGTCAGTTCCTGTCATGCCCTCAGCTGAAGGACAAAGCTAAGTCATTGCAGAGGGCTGTAAACAAGTGGCTGATTATGGTGCACAATTAAGAGGCAGTGTGCAGGTCCCTGCAGACTGATGCATCATGTAACTTTCCACGCTCAAAAAGTCAAAGAAAGTGAATGAGTTGGAAAGTTGGATTCCTGTCACCCGGGAAGCTCACTACAGGTCGATTCTCATCTTTCGGGGAATGCACATATATACATTTAGATTTAATTGCAAATGGCAAACCAGTGTGCCAACAAAATGACAGCAAGCTAATCCACTGCAAGCATGTGAGCTTCAATCACCAGGCCAACCCAGGAGAAAAAAAAAAAAAATCAACATCCTTAAGAGCCTGGGAAGGTGATAAACTTTTCCACAAGGGTATAAGGATGTTCCTTGGCTGCAAGTGTGACTTGCATATATTCGTTGTCTTTGAGACATCTGTCTCATAAACACAACCTTTACTTCACAAGTCTGACGTGGCTTTCACTTACACTACGTTTGCAGCACTTTTCTGCTGACTTTAATGATATTCTAGTTTAGAGAAGCAAATCTCTGTGTGAGTTTTCAGGTCTATGCAATTTAGGATGTCCTTCTGTATTTTAGATACCACCCGAAACAGCTTACCAGATCAGAGGCTTATGTGAGCAAACACAAAAAGAAAAAAGGGAAATGGCGTATGCAGAGGTCTCCCCCTAACACAAGGCCAAGTGGGTTTTCATTCTACCTGCACACTCCTGGTTCCAGCTGGTACCATAGGTATGAAAACTAAGATCGATGCTACAAACTTCACAGGTTTTGCCTCCATAAATAAAACCAGTGGTATTTTAAGTCTGAACAACGTTTAGCAGCTTGATCCTGCCTCCAGGAATGATATTTTCCTTCCAGGAGCCAGTCTGAAGGATAATTCACACAGAACCACTAAATGCCAAGGAAAACCATTGGAGAGAGCAGACTCTCTAGTGTCAAGTCTGCCCCAGAAGGTGAGTACCACTCACTTTGATCTGCAAATCCTTTGGCTACTGGTGAGATCCAGTGTAATCTAGCATTTTTGGTCCATTTCTGAAAACTTCTCATGCCAGGATCTGACCTTTGCTAGATTCACTGTATGTTCATGTAGACCATTCAATGAACAAAGTTATTATACACAATTTCTATTCTACCCTGTATCTTCAAGGGTTGATTTCCCTGATTTCATAGTCTGTGATGATATTCGGGCCATCTGTTGTCAGATGCTTAAAACTGCAGAGTAATCCACACATCAAAATAGAAGTGGTGGGTTTGGACAGACTGACCAGAGAAAGAAAGACTAATGCTCTTAAAAACATTTCTGTTCAAACTTTCTTTTCCATCTCAGAGGAATAAAGCATTTTTCAATGAGGCTGAACTTCCCTTTTCACAATGCCTTCACTGGGGAGGGAGCACCCTCTCAGGCTCCAGAGACAAAACACACACAAGAAAAAATGTTTCATGTCTAATTTCAGTTTAACATCTGTTATGACTCGTTAACAGGCAAAGGATTTCCTTTGCCTTCTGAAGCACAAGTAAATTCAAGTATTAAATAAAACCTTCTCTTTTAAAAGAAAACAGTTGAACTTTTCATGTGTCAATGTACACATTTGTTCCAAAAATTTAAACTTAATCTATCATGTCTAACATCTCTATCCAAAAAATCATGCTGAATAAAACTGGGGTTTTTTTCCCCTTTTGTTGTCCCTAGAATGAATCAATTCAAACCAAGGGACAGCGATGCACATACAATATAGTAGAGTTATAGCAACTGAAGAGTTAATACTGAAAAGTTGATTTTCTATTAATTTTCAGGGCCTGAGATCTTCTCTCATGCTTAAATGTCTATATCGCTCTACTATTTCACAGAGATCACAAAAGCACTTGCAAACACAAATCCCTGTGTCTCAGGTAGGCAGATCCTGTACGAGCATGACGTGCTGAGACACCCTCTGGCCTAAACCATATGAAGACAGTTATAAAGTCAACTTTCAAATCTAACAATGAGAAAATAAGGACCTAAAAACAAAAATGAGAAGATTTAGAATGAAAGGATAAGCAGTGCAGCCTTGATCTAGAGCTGATCTCATGCCCTCAACACTGCTGGAAGCTCTGACTGGAGCACAGCAGACATACAGATATGAGTCCCAGTTTCATTTCCTGTGGCTTCACTGCTAGCAGAGACTTAATATAGAGCAAAAAACTTAGAAGCCTATTAAAGCCATCTGAGGTACCTCATGGCAGCAGAGATGTCCCCTCACATATACTCGGATGCGGAGGCTGAGCTCCTTCCAGCCATGCTGAGGGCACTCCAAGCCCACTGCAGGGGTTTAGGCATAAAAGTAGGAGACCATAGAGCAAGAGATCTGTTGAAGTGGCCAGTGAGATACAGAACCACTGTCAGTTACTGTAGCTGTGTTGCTGCTAAGTCTGTTTAAAGGAGATTAAAAATCACACCCCACTAAATCACTTTTTTCCTAAAAGTTGCAAATATTGCCATTTGTGTTCTGTAATGACCATAACAATGCACTCTTGACATGCAGTTAAAGCCAATAATCTTTTATAATACCTAGGACCAGAAGTATATAGCAAGAAGTTTAAAACGAAGCAGCAGATACCAGTGAAACTTGTCCTGCTTGTCTTTGGCAGAATGATGCTCCAAACTCCCCAAAAAATGTATGTCTTTATAAAGCACAAGTGTTATTTTTAAAGGAGCTTAAAATGCCACCAGGGCTCATATATGCTCACAGACAGTCACATAACACCAGGGCAAACTCCAGAAGGATTTCCAGTGTATTTCTGCTGACAGCATTGTACGCAAAGCCCACAGCCTATTTCCGACAGCACTTGTACAAGTGCGGAGCCCCGTTCTCGCACCCTTCCTTGTACACAAGGTGGCAAGTCTGATTTTAATGGGGATTTAAGTAACTGCAGAAGCTAAAGCCCAACACTCCTCACATGTTTTCATTCCAGGGCAGGAATCTGCTGTTATTCCACAAGCCACCTTATTTGTTTAGATAATAATGGTCCAGAGCCAAGCCCCCACCACTGCATAGCCCCAACAGCACGGGTGTTTCAGGTGCTGAATACAGGGGTGTAGCGTAAAATAGGAGTAACTTCTGGCTGTGTAATTATAAGCTGCATCATTATGCATGTGCACAACGAAAGGAGAGGACAAACTGAGGTCACTCAGAAAACTTTTGATGCTGGCATTTCTTCACCTCCAAGTGTCTGACTTTGCAGCTTTAATAATATTCTTGTCATGAAGGGGTTTTGTTTAATTTATATATAGATTATGGGTTGCTGTCTATTGGCAGACACCCACAGTACTGGCTGAATGCAGTTTAAAACAGTAGACCTTCCCTCTATTGAAAACATCTGCTTCAGCTAGAAGATCATTTCATCGCAAGTGTTACTTACACCTTGAATGAAATAAGAGCCTAACTTCGATTCCGTTGTATGCCCAGGAATGAGAGAGTCATTTAATGTATCCATCAAAAGTTACTAACCTGATCGTAATTGAAAGGGAACAGTGCAGCCGACCTTCCTTTTGAATTACCATCATGGACTTGTAATGGATTTCTCAAAAGTTATTATTATTAACACAAATATTACAGAAAAGAAATCAGCCTGTTAAAGCCAGTAATTGCAATGCTTAAACAAAACTGATATGTGCAAATAATCTGCTGAGGTATCAAGGACTGTCTTGTCCCTAAAGAAATACTAGATTGAAACAAATATATTGACTGGTAGAGGTAATGATAATGATATCAACAGAGGTAATCAATTGTTTTACTGAAAGTAATAGAGACAGCGAATTAAATGGGACGAAATATAAGTGGGGATGTGAAGTTACTTTACAGTGTGTCCTGTGGTTAACAGGCATAAGTTGATCTTTTGCATCTTCCTCCCTTGGCTTGTTAATGATGGATATGAGTTGTACAGTGCAGGGTATTGACCTGTTACAGATGCTGTGAGCCTGCAGCTATTATCATGAGAGATCCTGCAGCCACATATTCTTATTAATGTCAGATTTGCAGGCAAGGTTAGTGAGTAGCACCAGGGGACAAATTCCAAAGTGACTCTTAACCTGGTAACGGAATCTTTTTGAAGATGCCCCCTTCTTATTCTTACTTCCGAATTAGGAGTGACTAAAGCACTCAGCCAAATCAGGAGGAAAGAAAAAATCTCAGTTGTACCTAACTCCCTGTTAGTTTGATATATATCTATCTATCTATCCATCCATCTATCCCACTTCTTTTTTTCCTCACTGGAGGAAAAACTGCAGTAGGGGGTCTGGAAGATGTCTGCTTACTCATGGAAGAGGTGAAATACATACTTCAATGAGAAATACTTGCCTGAAGGTCTCCCCTTGAAGCATGTCTCAGTCCCAGGCTGAGGAGACCATGTCTCAGTTCAAGACAAGTGTTTGTGCTTTCGCCTTTTCTGCTCAAAAAGAAGCTCGCTTTTATTGTGTGCAGATCTTTTTTTATATTAGCCTCTCATTTCTTATGGTGCTAGTAAAGAGTTATCAGATCCCTGCCAGTAATTCCTAAGTAAGAACAGACCCCTGACTGCCCTGTGTGGTCCAAGAGCCTTTTGTCCAATATTCCTCTTTACTTGATTTAGTGTGCTAAATGCCATCCTGTGAGCTAACATACCATTTACAGAAATCAATGTAGAACTAAGTTACTAAGCATGTGAAATTGGCTACGAATAGCAAAGGCATTCTTCCAGGGAGGATTCAAATTTTTTCTACCATGCCATAGTTTCCAGCTATTATGGCCATTTCTTAAGTATAATTATATCTGGTTGGTGCTCAACCGAGTTTACAATCTTCTGTAATTCCCTTTTTTTCACCTGCAATTCTCATTTATTTTTCTGCCCCAACAAGTCTAACCGCCAATAACAGGAAATATCCACCCCATTTACAAAGAGAAAACTTAATTCCACAGATAAACTTAATTCCACAGATGTATCAACTTAAATACCATAAATATTAATACTGGGCATTGGGAAAGACACTTAGCTACATACCATGCTATCTACACTGCCTCAGTATATGTAATGGCTGTATAATACAACTCACTATAGACACCAGAAGCTCCTGGAAATGGAGCGTATCTGGAGCTGTGAAGCACCACGCCAATAGCTAAGTATTACCCGCGTGAGCAGCCAGGCTTTTCCCTGGCATTTGGCCAAACCCAATAAAACTAATTACCATGAGATGTTTTCCTACAAATGGAAACACTACAGTTAGACACAATCTCAGTGCTCCATGCTGAGCACTGTGCATCAGGAGAACAAATGACTGCCAATGGTTTGTTTTCCTGTGGAGAAAGTGGCTATTTGCTCCTGCTCACTCCAACAGGGAAAGTCACAACTCTGCTCCCACGATCTGCTGTTCCTGGGAGACAGCAGCAGAGAGGAGCTGCCTTTTACCGTTAGGAGAAAGATGGTTCTCACAGCGGTCTTTATTGAAACACTTGCCTGCAGATCCCCTTTCATTATAAGCAATTTCTGGTTGCTTTCTGCAGATCGCTTTTTCACACATCCTTTATTATGCTATCGCTGCTGAGTTTCATCTAGTCAGGTCCAACACTTAGACAAAATTTCCTGTTATAGAGAATCCCACAGACTCCTTCAACCCAGCATTTATCTAAAAGCTTTCTGAATATCATCTTTCGTCTGCCAGAGCTATCAGATTCCACATCAGAGCGGATGTACAGCTTACAGTCTCGCTGCAAGTTGCTTTCGGCACGTGGCAGGGGTCCCCACCAGCATGATGCAGCATTCCTGGCACTGGGAGCAGAGGCAGAAGCAAAGCTGCTAAGCTCCGATGCCTCCAGCCATCACCCAAGACGGTCTGCAGCTACCACCACAGCTCATCCCAGTCTCACAGCCAAGATTGTGTTGATATTTACCCTGACCCTCCAAAATAGTCAGCGGCAAAGGAAATGAAATACCAACATACAGTAAGAGTCTCTGTTTGCTCAGGATGACAAAACCAGGAAGGTTATTTGCTCAGAAGAGGAAATCTGTTTCCTTCGCAGCTGGTGATATTTTAGATGACACTGAGAAGCCATTTTCACTATTCCAGAGATGCTCCTTTTGGTTTGTGACTACAGACAACACGTTTCAGAGCTGTCAAATACAGCCATTGTATCTCACAGTTCCTATACAACTCACCTTTACATTCCCCAAACCATATACATGACAGTAAAGTGGCTGCATCAACTTCAGTTTGCTGCATCACCCAGTGCCTGAATCTGGCCCTCGGGGTTTGGACTGGGGCCGCCCACTGCTCCCCACACATATCCCAACAGCTTTTGGAGAAGAAGATATCATTTGTTGCTGGGAAGACAGATGGAAGGCCTGGCACATTAAGCTTATCATGTTTTTTAAATTATTTGAGAATATTTACTAGAAAGTGCTGGTACAGGAATTTCAGTTTTCACTTATTTTCCTTAATCATTGACCACATCCTCAGGATCCTGCAACTGAGCTCTCCTAGGAATCCATCAGAGATGCGTCCTCTCCTGTCATGACTATCCCAGGAAACAGTGGCTGGTAAAAGGCAAAGCTCCATGTAAGTGGCAAATTAATAACAGTGTTTAGCATAAGAGAAACACCAAAGGTCCTTCTCCTTGAAGGAGAGGATCTGCATCTGAGAAAGTGCACCTGGCTTTTCAGAGAGAAAAAGATAGTATAGTCTAAGAAAGGACACACAGAAAGTCTCTCTGGAATGTTTTTGCTCAAGAAGGAATCTTTCCCTGGGAGTCTACAAAGAACATTTTTTGCGTCGCTTGCTGCCCCATTTAAATGCTGCTGTACAGGTCAAGAGAAGTCAGCGCAGAGTGTTCAGCTACAATTGAACACATTTTTCAATCACCAGTCTCCAAAGGAGTGCAGGCATCATGCTGCCATGGACACCTTCAGATCCAGGGGCTCAGACCAGGATCTGTCGCTTCTGCAAAGTTTCAAGGGCATTCCCTTTCTCTCTCTGCATGGTACGAACAAGGTTGCCTGAGCAGATGACTGCACCACTTTGGAGCACCTTTTCCACTGCTGCAGGCATCTCTGCAGGCTGTGAGTACTTGGTCCGGAGTTTTCACCAAAGTCATATGAATTTTGAAATACGGTGACTCTGCAGCCTTGGCCAAGGATTTCAGCTACATTCCCCAAGCGTTATGCTCACTGTGCTAAAAAGCACCTGCAAAGCATTTCTTTTTGATATTTACTTTACAAAATTAAAGCACAGGGAGAAAAAAAAATCAGTTTCTTTCTGCTATTCCTTAGTTTGCATATGTAGTTGATTGTAAATGTCAAACGTCAGCAGTGCATTAGAAAAGGATCAGACCGAAACATTCTCTTGTGAAGGCCAGCGCCCAAGTTCCTCGCCAGCCCCAAGACTGCTCTAACATCACAGACAACATCCTACATTAGGACCACGTACAGTAATGCCTAATATAGCCATCACCACTCCAGTAGCGTGGGAGTTAAAGAGACTCCAACAGCACCTGTGCAGAGGGTTCACCCTATGCTCAATTTTAGACAGTGCCATAGAATCATAGAATGGCCTAAGTTGGAAGGGACCTTAGAGATCATCTAATCCAACCTCCCTGCCATGGGCATGGACGCCTCTCAACTAGACCAGGCTACTCAAGGCTCTGTCCAATTTTGCCTTGAACACCTCCAGGGAGGGGGCATCCACAACGTCTCTGGACAATTTATTCCAAACTCTTGTCACCCTTGTACTGAAGAGTTTCTTTCTAAGATCTAATCTAAATCTATTCTCCCTCAACTTAATCCCATTTCCCCTTGTCCTATCAGTGGACACTCTCGTAAAAAGTCCCTCCCCAGCCTTCCTGTAGGTTCCCTTCAGGTATTGGAAGGCAGCTATTAGGTCCCCCTGAAGTCTTCTCTTTTCAAGATTGAACAATCCCAGCTACCTCAGCCTATCCTCATAGCAGAGGTGCTCCAGCCCCTGGATCATCTTTGTGGCCCTCCTCTGAACACGCTCCAACAGATCCATATCCCTCTTATGGTGGGAACACCAGAACTAGATGCAGTATTCGAGGTGGGGTCTCACAAGAGCAGAGCAAAGGGGGAGAATCACTTCTCTTGATACATCCCAGGATGCGGTTGGCCTTCCGAGCTGCACGAGCACACTGCCGGCTCATGTTGAGCTTCTCATCTATCAACACCCCCAAGTCCTTCTCTTCAGGGCTACTCTCAACCCACTCTGTACCCAGTTTGTACTTGTGCCTAAGATTGGCCCGACCCAGGTGAAGGACCCTCAGCTTCAGATAGCTCTGTCCAGGTTCGAAGGGGTGAACGGGAAATATTGTGAGATCTGAGCTCATTAGAGGAGCAGGTGGGGATATCTGCAGCTGAGTAAGCAGGTTGCTTTGGGAATAACGTGAAACAGATGTCCTGTCCTCACACTACCTGAACGTTTTCTGCAAATAAATTGCAAGTGCAGGGTTTAAGGTTGAGTCCGTCATCTATCTCTTTAGCAACTTCTCTTCTGTTTTCTTCTGCCTGTTTTCTTTCAAGGTAGCAAATCTTTTCTGTAAAAGGATGACTTTTAGAAGCTAGAGAGCAAAAAATGCTTTTTGATTGAGTAAAGGAAATTAAGTGCTCCCTGCTAACAGAGTTCACTGAGGTTTCAGGTAGAGAACACTGGGAGGTGCTCTGCACATAGTCCAGGATAGGCCCATACTCGAACAATGTCAAAGCTCATTGAAGAAAACCGCATCTAAGGCTTTACTAAAGGGATTTCCCTTCAACATATCTTCCCAGTGACATTTATTGCTCAGGCTGGGGAGGGAGTCAGGCTTCTGCATATAATAAATATAGCTTGCGGTCTGTTACTTCAGCACAGCAATGCGCTCAGTCATATTAAATGTCTGAAATACATGAAAGGACACTGGTTCTGATTACAAACCCGAGTCCTGGAACATACTCAGGTAGGCCTAAAACCATTCACAGCTATCAAAAATATGCTCTCTAAGTAAGAGATTACTTAAAGCACATACAAAAGCAAAGGAGATTCGATTCTCCTTGATGCACTAAGATCTTACTTTGAAAGGTCAAACCACCCAGCCTTCTATAAACGAGCAATGTTTTGGGATGTCTTCTTTTTGGAGACACCACGCCAGCCTCCACCAGAAGGTAGCTATAGATCATCACAAAGTCCTTACCACTCACCATCTAGAAGTGTCTCAACGTGGTTCCTCCAGGTTAGGCAGCCAGCTCCCTTTGTCAAGGTCCAGGATTTGTATTTGAAAACACATTGCGCAGGTAATGTACACGGGATTGAAACAAGCAACAAACTTCTAAGACTTATTAGCAGAAAAAAAGGGACTAACAGGTCCAGTGTCTTAGCGTATAATTGACAACTTAACCCACAGTGATGCAGGAATGCCATTAATGTCTACTTGACTGCCAATGCTGCTGAGATAACCTTTCCTAGCTGTAATTCTCTTAATAATGTGCATAAATCAGAATTGTGCAGAAGAAACTTCTAAAAATCTGCACAGAGAATTAGTTCAAGTCTGAAGACAAAGAGGCAATATTCACCAACTCCATGAGTACTACCAGAAGCTAATGCAAAATAAATTCCATGGGAGTCTGCGAAAATGTCAGATGACAATAATACCTTAGTGAGGCAGAGCATATTCTATGCATCCTGTTTGCTAGCTGTAAAGCCTGTCTGCATGACTGTTTTTTCTCATTTGAATTAATCACACCATGTATTATGAAGAGATTCACTGAGCCCTTTAGCATATAAAGCATTTAAAAGATGTTATTAGAAAAGTTATTTTATAAATTTGCAATTATACATCTATTTCTACACTTGCATTTATGGCTTCTCTTACTGTCAGTCTGCACCAAGCTGAAGATACCAGGGTCTGTTTACACAGATGGACGGTTGGAGCCATTACAGGCACACTTAAAAGAAAGTATCAGTATCATTCTTCTGAAAGGCTATACATTTTAAACAGCATTTTAAGCAGCAAGTTACAGAGCAGTTGTTTGGCATAAGTAGATTTGTCAAGCTATTTCATATTAAGTTTATATGTCATCACAGTTTTGCTACACATGCCGGTTCTAAAATCAGGAGCCCAGAAAATCCACGTTCAATCTAGGTCATGAATACTGCCAATAACCTCGAAACAATGCCGCGTGCTGAAGCTCCGCTATGTGCACTATCTCAGCTATTCTGGAGCCTTAAACATTTCAGGCACAGACAAAGCTCTTTGCAAGTCAATGAACCGGTATGTCTACTGAGGTACATCCCCTCATCTGAACTAAGTGTCAATCTTAAAAATAAACTCAACTTTTTGCTGCTTTTTCATAGGAGGACACTTTTGCTAGCTTGAAGCCCTCTTCCATTTGATACATCAAATGCATGCACTGCTAGCTTATCCCCATTTGCTCCTACAACAGACAGCTCTTCTCCCTCTCTGGTGTTTACCCTCAATCTGTTTATAGACGATGGCAAAAAATGTCCAGCCAGTCCTAAAAGTGAGAGCTGGGCACTGAGTTTTGGGCTACAGCTTCAGTTTCGTGTACAAGTTAGACAAGAATAGTTTCTACACGCACATCTTCACTCTGTTAAATTCATTAAAAGCAGGAGAATAACAGAGTATGAGTTTCACAGCCCTTCACAACAATCTTACAAAATTTGTGAAATACAACAGAAAAAAAGTGTTTGCTCAGGTACCCATGACCATGTTAGCAAAGGTTGATGCAAGGGCAGTAGATTCAAGTGCTAAATGGATAAAATGGCATCCCCAGCAGTCTTTTTTTCCCCCTCATTCATTATCAGTGCATTTTTAGAGTCACCACATAACCCTGTCCACCCTTCCCCACAGGGATATCAGTATCGAGTCATTCGTCAGCAGAATATTGTCACATTTTACAATATCACCCTTAAATACAAGAGTCCTCAACAGGGCAGTGCTGGAGGTTATTGATTTTGAGCCACTGACGCAGCAGATAGTATCCCCCAGCAGGAGAGATGCCCAAGGTCAAGTGCCTTCTTAAAATACACATTTGGCTACCAGGAGTTTCATTAAGTTCAATAAACCACCAGGTATTGACTGGCGGCACTATTTATAAGTAATCAGCCTGTACCAGTGCTGACCCCTTTTTTATTTAATGAAATTTGTTTTCTCTTGTCAGTGTCAGGTATTTTGAGTTAACGAAACGCTGTGACCTCTCCCACGTTAAAAATGAAACTGTGTATAAAGAATGTCATAAAAGCCCAGCAGTAGCAACAGCTCCCGGAAATAGCATATATCAATTTAGATAATACAAACAAGATGTCAAGTCTTTAAAAACGCAAGCTGTTAAACCAAGCGTCAAACCATCCATAAACGTTTGTGTACCGGGGAGCAGAAGAGAGCTCTCTCCTTCATTCAGCCTCCATAAAATAAATAATATAGTTACTCATGAGGAAAATTTGTGTTATTGCAGCAGTGACAACAAGCCATCCTGGATTAAGATGTTCAAGAATTAAAGCCCTCCCTCTTTGTGCATTTCCTAAAGGGAAAGAATTTCCTAAGAATTTCCTAAGGGCTACTTTTTGCACAGGAGATGTGATGTCCCAGAGCACTGTGGGTCCAGCAAGAGGGCACTTGCTGGGGCTGAGCTTCAGCAGAGCCACCCAGCTCTGAGCTCTCCACATGGGGCCAATGTCCTACTGCTCTCAAGCCCCAGTGCTTTCTTAGTTCAGCATTGCGCTCTCCTCCTTATTCCAGTATAGGGGATAGGGGGAGAGGAGGTCCATAGGCAGGAGTTTTACCTACCAAAGGCTAAAAAAAATAATTTTGAATCCTTTATTTCCTTATAGACTTGCCTTATCTCTACTCTTCAAGCCACGGTGGCAGAAGTAGGGATCCCTTTGTCCTCCTGAGCTAGTTTGCTCACCTGACCTTTAAATTCTCCTGCACCATCCATAAGGGTTGAAAAAAAAAAGAATAACAAGAAAGAAAACCAGGAAACATAAGCTTGTAACTTCAGGCCATACTACATTTAGCAGATCCCTGGTGTGCTGCTATGTATTCAATTGCTGTTGTCAGAATATGTGCAGGAGAGGGAGTTGCTGTTTTACGAAATAAGAATCCTTCATACCCAGGTGTTAAGTGGGAGACTGTCATCCAACCAGTTAATGGCAGCATGAACTGTCAGGGCCAACCAGAGCAGCTAAACCCTGCTGTTTGCCTAAGGCACTGCTATACTTCCTGCGAAAGTCGGGTTTGTCTCCTTGCATGCGCACAGGAAGGGGTGCATTTTTGATGTGTATATACATATTTATACATATTCTAGTGTAGCACAGTATTTTGATTTGCAAGTGAGCAGTGTTCACTGATGCAACATTTGTCAGGTATATGGGGGACGGATAGATACAGAGTTATTACAAGGCAAGATGAAAAACTCTTTTGCTGATCTGTATTGATTTTATTTTTGCAGTACTGTCTGCCTGATCATATATCTTCCCACTTCCACTCTGCTGCTGGGCAGGAGAGGGTGCACGATTCGGCTCAGACTGCAGAGCATGGCATATATCCGTGTAGCAGAGAAAAAGCCTCCGGCATCCTTGAGTGGTTACAAATTACAGACCTCTCACTAGGGGACCAGACTGGAGCCAGGATCCAGCTTTTGGAGTGCCAAAGCCAAATCCAGCGAAATTATACACTCATCTGCTTTAACAAACAGCCGCTGTGGCAGATGCAGTCTCCAGCAGGTCCTTGCCCCGTGGCCATGGCACCTTGCACAGCCACGTGCACAAAGCATGCAGGGGTCACGCTGCAGCCAGGAGACCCTATTCATGGTGCGTCCTGCTCAGGCCAGGTTTAGACCTTGTACAAGTATGTGTACGTATCTAACTGCCAAATTTACCTTGGGAAGCAAAAGGTGAGTGTCGCACAACACAAGTGACAAGGGAGAGCACTGACACCTCCATACTCAGCAGCCACAACTGTTGCCGTGGTGCCTTTGCCACTGCACCAGCACAGAAGCCTCTTTCTTTGCAACCCAGTAAAACTGATCCAGGAACATCGATGGGATGACCAAGCAATTCCCACTCCTCCTTACCAACTGAAAAGCAGCAGATTACTTGAAAGCAGGAAGCAAACACACCCACATCACCTTTTTAACCTTGCTTGCATTTGCAAAGCATCATTTCAACCCTAACATTATAGAGGTTTAACAGGTCCAAACTGGAAGTCTTTGAACCTTGCAATCAGTATGACTGAGTCACTGCACAAAATTTACCATTGATCCATGATTCACTTCGTTAAATGTTAGTTTTACAAGGTTCAAAATAAGTCTGCTTAGAATTGTTTAACAACCTGTGGTTGCATCATCACCTGTATTAAGAAAGGAAACATCAGTACAAAGATGGGAAAAGGTTGGTACCAGGTTATGTCCTCAGCTCGTGCATCATGCAGTAGCAGGACTGTCCATCTGAGGCAGCAAACAGTTGCAGGATCTGTGTGTGTGTGCTGCAACTCACCACAGATGATGTGAGCTTAAGGCAGTGGCACAGAGAAAGAGACAGCATCAACAATGAAACTTAAACCTTCTTTTAATGCTGTTGCTGCCCAAATGAAGCCGTGGAAGAGCTGCCCACCCTGTGGGCTCCAAGGAGAGACTCTCTTTAAAATTCTTCAAACTTCAAGTATAGACTTTTTTAAAAAACATAGCAGCTCCTCTGGAGTAAGCAGGCGTCATGTGCTGGGCACATGCCATTAGTCCCTTAAAGACCATGCAATCCCGAAGTGGACGAAGTCATACAGATTCACAGCAGTATTAACATGCACACTCAGCAAATTAATAATCAATTCTGCTGTTTGGCTTCTCTTAATTGATCTGCTGTATTAAGCATGAAACAAAATCCTGGTTGCTGCTACACCAGGACGGCTGAGAGCATCGATCAAGCTCTTAGTCCACAGACAACGCTTCTCATGGGATAAAGTATGAGGGCTGATAGCAAACCATCACTCTCCTACCGCTACTAACAAACACTGTTATTTATCTTCTGGACAAGTTTAATATTTTAGTGCAAATGGTTTTATGTACTAGTATTTCCTCGTTTCTATGGCCTTGAGTCACCAGCCTCTATATTTTCACTTCAACAGCCAACAGCTAGTAATGGAGAAAAATATTGTACATTCATTATAAAGGAAAAAAAAAAACACAGTTCCACATTAACATGATTCTTTTGGGCTCTGGTTAAAGGATGGATTTTCCTCTTTATTCTTAGTCTCATGTCATTTATTAAACACTCTGCCACAATAAAATTAATAGTGAGTCTTGCAGTAGGTAAGAATCTATTTATGTGAGTAATATATTGCACCATCAGATAAGAACAGCATTTTTTATCATTAAAAAATACATATTTTCAAAGCATATGAATTGCTGAGGAGCTTTGCCACCTACCACTTGCAGATGCTCCACGGCAGTCAGTCCCAGGCAGGGCTCCTTGGTGCCCTCAACCCGGAAGCTGCTTTTGCAAATGGAATGTTTTGGAAATTGCTACTCACTTTTGCTTGTGCTAAGAAGTGACAGGCCAGCAAACTGGAGCTGTGACAACACCTGGGTGTATTGTTCCTCTCTGCGGTAACTGTGGCCTTCAGAGGAAGCATTCCTGTTTAAGAATGGGGTGTCAGAATTAGCCCAAGGTTACAGCCCAGAAATAGCAGTTCTGCCATTCAGAAGGCAAATAATTAGACACTGCAAAAACCATAGAAAAGTGTCATTTTTACATTAGTACTCTGTCGTACCGAGCCGTGAACTGCCCAGTATCAAAACCTCCCAGAGGCAGTTTCTGAGGTGTTACACTTCAGCCATTATTCATTTCCCCCGTCAACAAACGAGAGTTGCTAAGTTTGGAGGAAAACCTCTTTTGATTGCTACAAGCTCCATGGCCAGGAGGGGGACACGTGTATACACGTTCAGATTTGGAGGGCTGCACTGCACAGTGATCAAAACCAGCCCTGCAATTACATCACAGGGAGTTTCACCTCGTCTCCGTGCATTACTTCTCTCCGTCCCCCAGTTTTGCTTTGAGTAGAAAAGCCCTGCTGATAGCAGAGGCTGGGAAGCAGTTTCTCTGACTTACAGCTAAAGCATCATGCCATACAATGTTTTTATTATCACCATATGAAGGATAAATGGTATTTCTCCAGCAGACTGAAATTCATACACAAAATGAACAAGATAAAAGGAGTGGAGAGCCACTCTGGCTACAGATCAGCGTGATTTTTCAGGGCCCAGCAGCCTTTGCCAATTTGCTTGACACAGACATAAAACCAACTCCAGCTTGAAGGCAGAAAAGAAGGAGGACTGAAATCCACTCTCCTTTGCAAAATTTTATTCCTCAGAGCATCAACAAAATGCAGATGCTCTTTTCTCTGAGTGAAGACCGTTTCACATCTGGAAAAGTCAAGTCAGGAAGAGACACCAGAAGGTGAAGGGGAGAAATCTGTTTGTACAAGCACTCTGAAAACTGAGCTGTACCTCCCTGATCAGCAGCAAATGTTCCTGTGCACAGCAGTAATGTGTGCAAACCACGTGTGTGCCTCAAACAAATGAAGGCATTTCTTCATGTAAATAAATATTTTGCATTGACTTAAATAAAACCCCAAACAACACGTGCCTGTTGGAATTTTTAAAACTGAAGATGTTAACAAAGCTGTTTGGGACCTGCCTTTCTTTCCTAGAATTATTTTGAAGGAATAGGAATGAAATATGAAGCAGATTGGAGGGACCTTCCCTCAGGAGTGGAGACCAAAAAGCAATATTTTTCTGAGCAGTGTTCCCAAAGAAAGGCCACCAGGCACCCACCTGCATGATCTTCCAGTGGTACCAGAGAAAATGACACCATGTCACGTACCAAGATAAACTGAAAGCTAAGATCAAATAAACTAGCACATTTCAGCACCAGGCTCCACAAACACAGAGTAAAGCCCATAGAGACATACCAGCGCCTACCAACAGCTTACAAAGCACCATCACTAAGCACCTTCACAGGGTTATCCTTCAAGACATGAACACAACCCTTCCAACAAATTCCCCTCCAACAACACGCTTTAGCAAAGCATCCAGTGAATCACAGACTAACATGAAATGAATGCATTTACAGTTCTCAGGAGCAGAGGAACACCTTGTCCAGGCTGGTGCCTTACTAATATAAAACTATCCCTGCTCTATCTCCACTCCCTCCATCAAGTTGTTCTGAGTTATAGGAGTGAACAAGAATGGGAGATAGTTGATAGATCCTGTAAATTCCCCAAAGCCCTTTGAAAATGTAAGCTTCAAAATGAGAAACACATATTTTAAAACTCCTTTAAGCTGATTTTTAATTGCAAAGTAGAGATTGCAATTGCATATTGCACCGCCCTTCACCTAGTATTCTTTTTTTTTTTGTTACAACACATCTATATTTTTTTGTAATTCAACTAGAACTGTATAGTTTAACAAGTATCATAACCACGTCCCTTTGATAAATATCTAATTATTCTACTAAGCTCCACTATAGTTATTTATGTGAGGAAGAGCACCTGCAACGTCCAACCATTTTTCATCACAACAACTAGATTTCTACTGCTTATGGATCATATTTTCCTAGGAGGTACAGGGAGGGGGGGAAATCCATTTACAGCTGAAGTATACCAAATAGCATTAGTTCAGGAGCTTACCTAGTGTATTTATCTTTTATTGGAAGAGTTTTGTCATTGCCTTTCAACAGGCATTATCATTTTTACCATAGTTACAGGTTTTCAATCTCTGGTTCCCTTCCTGGGCCTTAGCCCATTCACAGTAGTTCTAACGATGGCTATTTACCAATAGTAACAAATGAGGGACGTGTCATTTCCTCCAATTGTGATAACCATTGCTTCAAGATGAACACTGTTCAGGTTTTCACCACAAGAAAGGACTTGCAAGGTCAAACTGAATTTTAAACCTTTTAAATCAATAAATCTGACAATTTCCATGTAAATTACCTACTTCTCAGGAAATCACAACAGACACATCAAAACAAGAACAGAAAATGCATCATTTTGAGTTAATTTTCCAGTCATTTATACCCATGAAAACCCAGTTAACAGGCCTGTGTCTGTAAAGCAGCAACAGAAATGTGAAGGGAATCAGGTCCTTTACATGAATATCCACCCAGCTAAACTGGCGCTACCTTTCCTTTCTGTTCTGAAAACACAGCAAAAAAAACCTGGTTTTGAGTGCAGTTACAGTTCAGCTAAGAGTCCAACATTATAGTCATGGTTTTCCTGCTCCTTGGTCATCTTTATTTCTCTGTAAAGAATGAGAATTTACAGGACACATCTGAACAGAGATCAAGTCAGTGCATTATTCTGGATTAATTATACTACTCTCTTTTAATATCATCCCTTAATTTATACGATTTTACCTCCTCTTGTTCAGGCCCTCAGAATTCAGAGCCTAATAACACGTGAAAAAGGAATTATAAATGTGGTTAATAGATGGTTTAATCAGAAATCTTCTAGGGAATGTATTTAATTACTCCTAGGAAAAAAACCAAAACCAACAGTCAGCCTAATATTTCCTCCCCATCCAAACACATCGCATAGGATAATTAGACTAAGTATCTTTCCCTCTTGCAATCACCCTAATTTATGGACTTCACTGTTGATACAGTTTATATGATGACAAAAACTAAAATGCAGCAAATATAACTTAGATCTAATTATTTTATAATGCGCATTCAAAAACTTTTCCTCAGTCTTTGACACCAGCGGCTGCTAAGCATACACAGCCATGGGCAGTAAGAGGAGGAACAAATTACATAGATCTTCAAGTTCAAACCAATTTTTTCCTCTTGTTGTGTGGATGGAGTTGTGCCCTCACATGCCTGGAGTTACAGAGGTCTCAGCACTTTCCAAATCTTAACATTACCTTGGAGAAACACTCACAAAGAGAGAGACTGGGGAGGGAGGAGCTGGCTCTGCCCACAGCACAGCCTGGGCGCCATGTCCTCCAAGCCTGCTTTTGAGGGGACAGGGTGGTAGTTTGACACACCCAGGAAACACAGAGCTTGTTGTGAGACCCCATCTACCCTTTAGTGTGAAAATTCTGGTGAAATTTTATATATATATATATATAATCAAAAGTACCTTCATGGGGTGTGGGTGCTGTGGGCGCCCGGGCATCGGCTGCACTCTGAGGGGAGACGGCAGCGGCACCTGCTGGGCCGGTTCCCGCCATTTCTGGGTGGTTCTGGCAGGTTCCAGCAGCCTCAGCGCAGGGCGCCCCCTCAGCCCCGCCAGGGGCACTGCAGCGGAGGCGGGGGCAAGAACACACAAAATGGCGTCCGGCAGCGAGGGGGCGAGGGGAAACAGAGCGAGAAACAGCCCTGCGAGATCGCAGGGGAGAGTACCAATCCCCCAGCCTTGCTGTCCTCCTCAGTTACGACGCACAAAACACAAGGGAGAAAACCGAGCTTGGCCGGATCAGAGTTGGCACCACAGAGTACTGTCCTATGGTGACAGGCAATAAAACGCAGTTATCAGCCATCCTGACACAATCCCCAAATCATAAAACCTTCACTCCACACTGAAAGTCCTGGAGGTCTGCTAATGATTACCTGGGACAGAGACATAGGCAGAACAAGTCCCTCAGTCCCTCCATCAACAGCACAGAACCAAAACAGACAAGGAAATTTTTAACTGACGTGAGCATTGCTGAAGGATGCTAAGCGTTAATTATTTCATCAAGATCAAAGATAAAATGTTATCTGCACTATCTCAGCACCGCTCAGTAGCAGACCAGATCGCTATCTGAATGCTCTCAAAAGCCATCTTCTCTCTATTGTTCCTCTTTCCTGCTAAGGCAGGGATATTAACAAGGAAAAAGTCAAGTATATGGTCACATGGACCTTTTATCTGAGAAAGGAAGAGCTTCAAAGGGCCGAGAGAAGCTACTCCGTCTGAAGCAGTTCATTTTTTTTTTTGAGGCAACTGCTCTGTCTTTTTTTAATCTGAAAATTTCTCAAAAATTACTTTAGAGTAGCATGCTTATTGTACACTGTTGGCACATACCTGCCTTTACATCAATTTCAATCTTTCATTAGTGCTTGCAGAAACATTTTGTGGGACACAATAAAGTTACTACTTAATATAAGCACATATGGATTATGGATGCTATATACAAATATTCCTGTAGCTTCCAGTCTGTCAGTACTAACACAGTCTTTGTCCCCACAGTATTATGAGAGATATATATATATATATTTAAAAAATAGAGCTGAAGGAGGTGATCCTTCCCTGTTGCTTAGCACTGGTGAGCCATCTGGAGTGCTGGGTCCAGCCTTGGGGTCCCCAGATAGACACGGACATACTGAAATAAGACCATGGAGGCCACCAGGATGGCTGGGGGCTGAAGCACAAGGCATGTGCCTTTCACCAGAGGTGCCCAGTGAAACAATGAGAGAAATGAGAACACAAGAAATTCTGGGCAGATGTAAGGAAAATTTCTTCACAGTGAGGATGATCCAAGACAATCACACACAGAGCAATGCTGTGGTTGGTAAGGGGTAACCAATGCACAGGGACAAACCTTGCACATCTGGTATGGTCTGTCCCAAGAATCTGGTCCACACAGCTCCTCGCTGGCACACGCCACAGCCAACGGCAACAGCTTCCCCTGCAAATGATTGCAGGCCACTCCTGTCCTGTTTACTTGTTATGAATTGTTTCAGCATGTTTTCCAAAGCCTGATTAAATTGTGGTAACAACTCATCTGTTCACAAGCGGTTTGTCAAGGTCCTCAGGTGTCTGACCCCTTTTCTCCGCTGTCATGGGCAGTCAGGGCCTGATGTGTAATCACTAGGCAGACAGCTTAATTATAGCCACATGCTACTGGGGTCAAGGCAGACTTTAGAGACTCAACTCCAGGTAGCACATGGCATAGTTTATGGTCACAAAAATAGACTGGTGCCTTCCTGCCTTTCTCCTTGTCTGCCCAGTTATGCACACGGCTGCAAAACACGTGTGATGCATCAAGCCCAAACAGCCCTTTCCAAGAAGGTGAAGGATGGTAGCAGCTCTGCTTTGCCACATCGAGCTCTCAGTCTGAGGACGAGGTGGCGAAACTCTCCCTGTGGGACACAGCAAGAGTACACCTGAACTACAGGCACTGCTGGTCCTTCTTGTTGGTATGTGGCACCTTTACATATTTTCCTGTACAAAAACACAGTAATGTGCTAATTGTGAATGTGCTCAGCTCTTCTAAAGAAGCCATCTTGGAACACACCACCTTGAATGTCTGTTTCATTTTCCCCCTAATGTTATTAATGGAAATTATGGAGGCAAGGCTTAATCATTTCTCATTATTTTACCTTTTCCCTCCACTTCTAAAGTTACTTGTAAAATAATTCACATGAGCACTTTAGCAAAAATTTCTATCTATAATTAATCTCTGGGAGGGAAAATCTTTTGTTTTGTTTATTTACTGTGATTAAGAAAATATTTTCTTCTGTTTATTTACTGTGACTAAGAAAAGAAGCGTTGGAGTCCTCTTAGCTACAGGTTCCCTCATCTGGACATGAGGTGCTCTACTTGTCTGCATGGAGCAGACCAGCCGAAAGAGCATGTTTAGCATGTTTTAGTTTGAAATCACTCATTCAGATGCCACCAAACATGAAGATAAATAGAACCAGCTTGGCCACAGACCTTTTTGCTTTTAATTTTACTCTGAGTCCTCCTTTTAACTGTTTGGTACCTGTGCTTTTATCAGGAAAGCTGACAAACTGTGTTGGGAGCTTTACAGAGAGAAACATAGTGCCTTTTGGGCATTAGAGAAGAGACTAATGGTTCTGCAGGGAGCTGATGAATGAGGGTTCCAGAAGGCAGCCATGGCGAGGGACACCTTTCTCTAGACCAAGTTGCTCAAAGTCCTATCCAACATGGCCTTAAACACTTCCAGGGCGGTGCATCCACAACTTCTCCAGGCACTGTCTTCCAGTGTCTACATAAAACAAACCTAAACCAGAGCAAGCACTAGGACCTGCGACACAGCAGTAAGAAGCAGATTTCAAGCCCAGCCAATTCCTAGTTCATCTTTTCATCCACTTCCTACAAACGTGGCTGCACATATTTAAAAATTCATTATAACTCCCCTTTTCTACTGCGCCATGCGACCACCTGGCCTGAACACCAGTGACTCCAGTCGTGCTGCCCAGGTGTGGAAGGTGGTTAACCAAGTCTGAAAAGAAGTCACTTCTGGCTTTTAGTATCGCAGCTTCTTCCCTGCCACTTTTTTTTATTTGTTGATGGCTACAAACGCTTATATTCAGCTAAGCTGTTCTGGAGACACCACTCGCATGCTGCAGGAGGAAGGCGCAGGAGCAAGATAAAGCCTCCAGTCAATGCCTGGTAGACTGTTGGCAGCACAAAGTGGGAGGGCCCAAGTGACGCATCCAAGCCCCAACACACCCGGTGCAAAACTCCAGAATCTTTATTGAGAAGTCAAAGCGATGCTGCAAAACGGCTCTAACAACAGGCTTAAAAAATACAAAGCAAGAGGAAGCGTGAAAGTCACAACAGGAAGAAAAGAATGCACTGCTTTACCATCAGTGTAAGGTGAGAACATACAAGAATTCTTGTAAAGAAGGTTTTAAAATGAGTTTCATAATCCGCACTGATTGAAGGCAAGGCCTTATTCAAGACGTCATTCGTCTTGCACTTAATTGTAGGCACATGCTGGGGTTCTAGCCTGAAGCAAGGGGTTAATTCTCCAATTATTTCACAGGATTAGAACTACATTTTCTTTTTCCCCAGGAAACGTAATGTCATTGTGAAGCCCATCCAGACACGCTATTTCATAATTAATACTAAATAAAAAGTGAATTCTCTCCTTTGTCTAAATAGTTTGCTTTGGCTCAGCTAGGAACAGCAATTAGCAAGACAGCCTCCCTGAACATATTTGATCTGCTACAGGGTTTCCTGCTGCGTATCAGAAGAGCAAACCTGATTTCACGCAATCCATGGGGTTTATGTTGGCTGAATGTGGTATAATTAAAGTGATCTCCGACCCTCCCCCCAAGGACTTCGTTTATATGCTTGTGGTTTTTTGTGGAGAGGCACACACGTACCTAATTTAGCAGTTTAGTTGATTTACGCTTCTGCTCTTTACTGATTCTCTTTGTAGCATTCTCTGTTTGTAGTTTGGTGCAGAAATAGGGACCTGTTATCATTTGTGTTATAGGTCCACTTTATTAGCAGGAGTAGAGGAACCGTTCCCATGGAAACGCTTCCATGTTTCATGCTGTGCTTTTCCTGGGATTTTCAAGGTTGTGCAGGGTGGGCTCTGGGATGCTTTGGGACTTTTTAAATGGGCACATGCAGCAGCCTGTGAATGCTTCCCCTTCATCAGGGGGAGAAAAATGACGTATTTTTAGATTGTGTATTGATGTTCAGGCCAATTCCCACCACTCTGACAACAAACTGGATCCTATTGTGAAAGGCCACCTCAAAACCTAAGAGAGTGCTTTCCTTTCTCTCTCCGACCTTTAAGCTTAAGCCATGAGTGATACTACGGTTTAACAGGGCTCAGTGTGCTCACCTGAGCTGAGATGTCCTTGCGTCACCAGGGACTTTCAAAGCTTCTTGATAAAAACATGCCATCAACCCTCTCCTGCTCTCCAGCTAAAGTGTTCAGGCCCAGGGAACACTATAGCTCATGGGCCATCCCTGTCTCCTGGCATTTATCAAGAACAATGCTAAAAAATAAAATACAAATTAAAAAAAAAAAAAAAGTAAAAGTGACACGTGAACATGTTAAGCCACCTTCTTTCTCACACAGCCTTTCTCTAGAGGCTCTGGGATGGCCATACGCACTGGTGAGATGCACAGCACTGCAGAAGGTTCACCTGCAGCCTGATCCTGGCAAGGCAGGTTCCCGTCCCCATCCCCCTTTCCTTTGTTCTCTTTCTTTTTAGAATCTTGGGATAGATTTCCAATGTTATTTTCTCTATTATGTTCTGGTTTGAAGACTTATAAATGAATTATATTAAAAATTTACTTCAACCTATTCATAGTAGCAGGGAAAAAAACCACCAATGAGACTTCAAACTTGTGGCCATGGCCACTGCATCGAGGAGAAAATTATAACACATTCTTATTCAAGTGGAGAGTAATTATCACATTCTAAGAAACATATTAAATAATTCATTATTATTATTTTGGCACTTCCTTGTGAACCAGGTGTTTAGGAAGCTGTTTCAGATGGAAGCATGTAATGAAGTCTCTGCAGTCCCTCCTCAGTAGCTGGTAGCACAAGAACCACCACTAATGCTTGGACAATGCTGGAGGTACCGAGAGCCCAGCTCCAGCACGGCCAGCAAGGACCTTGTGTTGCTATCAAAAGATGCTATGGTTTTATTTAATTTTCATTATCCTCCATGAATATTTCTCAGTTTTCTAAATACTTCCATGGAAATGTCTGAGCTTTCTTAGTTACAAAAGATTCGAGTAAGGTTTACGTTCCTGGTCCACGTTATCCAAGTTTTTAAAACATGGTAGTATTTTTATTTATGTAAAAGTATTTGAAGCAGTAGGACCCAGGAACATTCCATGTAGTCTTATTAAGCCTTCTTGTCTCTGATCTTTTTGTGAAGTGGCCCCTGTATTTGCCTTTTCATAACAAATAAAGTTTCTCTTCCACATATGGAAAATTTCAACCACACCACGATATTTCTGTGATATAAAACAGACATGAAGAATCTCGAATCACCAAGGAGGAGGGGAGAGATACTGTGTTTTGGGTTTTTTTTTTTAAAAAAAAGTCATTACTAGCAAAAAGATGATTTGCTTTTTCCTCCTTTTGCAACAACTTCTCCCTTGCTCCCAATACCTCACAGATCAGGCATAAGTTGCCAGCTCAGGCAAACATCTTGTGATTCAGTTCTCACCTCACTGCATGTGCTAGAAAGCACCGTGACCATGAGGCAACCCAGGAAACGCCTGTTCGTTGGTTGATTAAACAATGCAGAACCTCCATTTATTAAATCCAGACAGAACTCCTATCGAGTCAGCTGTTCTTACCTTCAGATTTGTGGATGACCAGAGCCTCAGAGATAGTTGCTGGCTTGAAGTTCCTGGGTACATGGTTCTCCTGAGCCTGCAAAACACAAGTGTGGAGATGTATATAATGCATATATAATATGTGTGTGTATATATATATGCATTATATACCTGGTTGCTGTAATTGCTAGGAATTAAAAACATTCTGCAGGAATTAAAAACAAAGGACAATCTCATCAAGACCCTTTCTCCCCTGAAAGTGGGGAAAAAGGTGGCTGAGCCACTTCTCTATCAAACTGGTGAGAACAGTATAAAGAATTCACATGACCACAGGACTTATTTCAAAAATGTATAAAGAATTAAATGAACTAGTGCCCTGGCAAGAGTGGTATTTGTTGGGGAAGTACCCAACAGCAACATATAAAGCCTGAGGTGGGCATCTGGTGTTCGCGAGGTTCAGGCAGCACAAAGGAGCGTGGGGCCGGCTGCCATCCCCATGCCTAAGAGGCTGTTTGGGCTGGCTGTGCCCTAAATGGTAAAAAGGGCACGCTGGCTTCGTATCACGTTCATAAATGCGTCCATCAACCACAATCTTTGGGGAATGGGCTCTACTGAAACCACTCACTTGCTGAAAAACAAACTGCCATTCTTTACCTTCTAAGCCTTCAGCAAAGCAGCTTTTCTCTACCCCAGAATGTAAAACCCACTCGCCACATCTGCTATACAAGTGCTATTTAAAATTCACTCGCACAGTGAATTTTAGAACTCATTCATGCTCAGCTCAGAAGCTGGGAATGGCCCTGTAACAACATGTGCGAATTTTTGACTGAAGCAGAATTATCCCAAAAACAACTGAATGAGTCCATGAGGCCTGTTGCAATTACATTTTACTGTCAAACGCCTAACCGTGTGGGCAGAGAGCAAGACAGACAAGATGAAGGCCTGTAACTACTACAGCAATTTTTATTCCTTAGCGCAGAGACATATCAGCAGGCTACAGGACCCCTCAAGAGCACTGACCCTCTTCTCCACACACTGCCCACTTTTCCCTCTTAATAGGCTGTATTTTTAGGAGCCCTCACAGGATTTATTAGCTTCAAGACATTGTACTAAGTATTTTTTTTCAGAAAATTTAGTGCAAGTTTTCTGCTTGCTGGCACAAGCAGTAATAGGCAGCCCTTTCACTGTACTTTCCCCCAACACGCACAGCCCACAAGGAAACCCAGTCCCAGCCGAGGACAGGAGGCCACCGACACCCAGCAGGACACAACCAGCCTTCTCCAGCACCACAACACGTGCCTGTGCCTCTTACCTTAGTAAAACATCTCCAGGAGCTCCATGTCACCCCATCCTCACCTAGAAGCCACACGGTGCAAGAAGAGGGCAGGAAGGGCCCCCCACAGGTGCCCCGGAGCTGCCCTTGCAGCAATGCTGAGGACTTAACACCTTGCACCTGGGGCAAGCGGCTGGTGGCAAACAGGAGCTGCCTACTTTAGCATAAATGACAGAAGCAAGTCCACAGATCTGGGGCATTTTAAGGCACCTGGAGAGAAACCAAACAGAACTCCACAAAGTACAAATTTCTCAACCAAGCAGGACACATTTCAAACAGCTCCTTCAAAGCAAACTGTGTGTGAGCCCAAGCACCTCACAGCTTCGGTCATTAAGGGAGAGCAAACAACAGTGAGATACTATAATTTATTACCATTGCTAAGATGAATACAGATACTTGATACCCAATTGTATGCAGAACTGTAAAAAAATAGTTTTAATACAGTATCAAAATTTACACAAGTGTAGTCTCAAAAGACCAGTGTCCCTCAAATTAGCCCCTGCACATACATACTGCAGGCACAAGTACATGTTTTACACCTTTTCATACATATATATAGATATATAGGAATACAACAATTGAAGTTTAACTATGCAAACAGTACGTATGGAAGAAAACAACATGTAAAGATACCCGACAACTGTTTGGGCTGGGTTATATATAAGAAATATGCAAGAGCGTAACGTTCCAAAATGGAAGGCTAGATTCTGCATTTCAACTCAAGGAGACGGTGCGAACAGGAGTATTGCAACGCTGGATCAGAAGCCTTACATCAAAAGGTACCAAGGAAAAACAACAACAGAAACCAACATAATTACTGCTGCAAATTAACACGCTTTTTCTGAAGACAGTTAGCAGATCTACATCATATTCCTACATAACAAAAGATTGTACAGCAACCGAGATACATTCCACTGCAAATAGCCCACAAACACAGCATGTTGCAAGCTCAGAGAAAACAGAGGTTCTGACTTTGGCTCAAATCTTAATAACCAAGAACAAACCAGAAACCAGGAATTGTTGCATTCCTATTTTTTTTTTTTAATCTTTTATTAGTCTTTTTGATGCTCAGCTATGGTAAAAAGTTAAGCAACAGCATTCAATCACAAGCCTGTTGCACATTCATACATGAAACTATCATTGCTTTTAGATATACACAAAATACCTATCATTGTAATTCAATGCACACAACACGGATAAAAATAAACTAAGCACATCTAGGGCGCCGTCTGGTCAAATCTCAGGCAATCTGAACAACAGCTTTCTGCCTCATAATAATGAAAGACATGCTGAGTATAATAAAACCTTTTTCTCTGAAAGAACACTACCGTGGCAAGAAAAGCTTTTTTATAATGCAGTGCAATCTTTTAGATCCTTACAGACTCTTATTAAAGAAACCGGTATGTCTCTAAATTAAACAGTAGAAATTAGCATCCTGACAATCGGAAAATACCTTCCAAAAAAAGAAAAAAACCAACTCTGATGGAAACTCTCACTTGAGACCTGTAATTGTGACACCTAAGTTTTCTGTTCATTAGAGGGCTGCAAACACCGTACACGTCTTCAGAAGATGTGCATCAAAAGCGAGTCAAAAAGAAAGCTATCTTTACTTTCATTTAGAAAGAAATTGTGTTTCACTACAAGGACTGTAGTTATGCTACACTACTGGCTGGTTAGGAGACTTTATGGTCTTTTAGCACCTCCAAAGGCAGGTATTCTACCAAAGCAAAAAATCATCTGGAAATTGCCTAAGCACCATTAACCAATATTTTACGGACTGAAGTGCGAGTTACTAAGAAGTGACTTTCTCAGACCTGCGGAGACCAAAGGCACAGTTTATCAATGTCTCTCCAGTCTGGTGAAAAACCTTTGTTAAATTCCATGGAAAATTCCTTCGGACTTACTAGAGATTCACTGTAACTAATAAAAAAAAAAAATTCATATAACTCCTGCAGAATCCCAATTATCTTTTAGTTAGGATGGAAATACCTCAGTGCTTCTAAACGCGATGCGTTGGAGTGACGATGCGGTGGCAGAGTTTCACGAGCCAGTATACTGAAAAGAGCAGCATTTGGGGGACACTGACAACACAGCTCCTCTGAAAGATCTCTGTGCAGAATCTCTACGAGTTTCCAGCAAAGTCTCTTGTAGCGCTTACAGACACCCTGTCGTCGGCTGGGAAGTCGCTGTGGACACGGTCAGTTCGTTCTTTCTCAGCAGCAGTTCCAACTCCTTCTCTTCACAGAGAGGACTTGCTCAGGGCCTTTTACATAGGTCCTTTATACTGATTTCCTGACAAATGTTGTCTAATTCCAGGGCACGACCCTGCAGCATCTCCAAGTTTCCTCCACACAACCTGAAGGGAGGGATGGAAAGAGATCTCATTACCACCAGTTAAGATGCACTGGTGTTCATATAGACGTGCATCTGGAAACGCCACATGTTCACTACACAGACTGTGCAGCACAGGTAAGGACAGAGGGGAGGAACACACAATGTGAGAAGAGAACATTTCTTGAGGGATACAACATTCCTTGTGAACACAGAAAGCACATGCTTCTAGGTAAAAATGATTGAAAACAGAGACAAATGAACTAGCACATGCATCACCAGGGGATTTTTTTTTTTTTGCTTCATATACAAGACTGAGGGTATTTACAGGCCTCAAGTGAGACTTTGTTCAACTATTTCCAAAACCACATCTCTTGCAGAACACAAGTCAGGAGCATGAAGCTCAGTCCAGAGGAGCCTAAACATTTCCAGTTTAAAAAGCACAGAGCAGTTCTCCTCTTTTTTGAAGAATTTTCTTGCTCTTTTAAAATCAAGCAAAGTGTTAGAGGTCTTTATTTCATTTGTTCTTCCTTGAGATCAGAGGAACTGCGCACATAGTCACTGTTCTATACATGCTTGTGTGTTTTGTTGAACCAGAGCAAACTCTACAATTTGGTAGAACTTAGCCACTTTTTTCTTAGCGTGGACTACATATTATAAAGGTTTCCTTCCTCATACTCACCTCTACTCCTGTTCACGATTGCATAACATTCATGGAATGGAATGGATGGAATTTTACTTTTAATTTTAATGGATGGAATTTTAATCATGGAATTAAAAATGCAGAGAAGTTATATCTCAAAAAACTAAGAAAGTACTTTACAAAAACTTAAAAAAAAAAAAATCGACCAGCTATAAGCAGGAGAACCAGTAGTTTATGTCATATCACCAGGCGTCTCTTCCAGGGGCCATCAGAAACAAGAGTGGTGGCTACCTCCGTACTATGTATTGCAATTTAAGATTATTTCTGTTTAATAATAATCAACAAGCAACCAGCTGAAGTTAACTGCTACTAAACCACTCACTAATCTCTAGACCAATAGTGATATGACTATTGAGAAACGCAAAACCTGTTTTCCATTCTTATTTCCATTTTATTTCAACAGTGTCTAAAGCCCAGGAGTGAACAGAGATTGCAATAGCTGGAACCAAATAAACACAAAGCAGCTGGGTCCTGGGAAGTGGACATCCTGAAAAGACCATACCTACAGCTGATGAGCAAAGGCAGAAAGATCCCAAGCTCCCACTGTTGTTCTGAGCAAGAGAGGACAAAATAACTCAGGTCCTCTGAGCCTTTGCTGAAGAAAACCTGAGCATAACATTTTCTTCAACTATAAGGTCTTCTTCAAAAACCAGAAAGACTCCAAGAGTGGAAGCAGTAAACCTACAGTCTTATCACATAGGGCCAAACAAATTAAAGTCCTTTCAAGAGAACTAACTGTCTTTAACAGTAATGGGTGGGCCTAACCCAAACCCTGCAAACTTTCTACATGACCAGAATCTTGCAGCCTGAAATCAGAAGTTACCATAAGAACTGCTTTTTGCATTGTGAAACACCGTGCCATGGTGAAAGCATGAAAAATAGGTTTTCAGTGAAATCTCCCAGAAGAGCTTTTGTATGGCTGGGCCATACAACGTGGCGGAGGGCTGGATTTGATGAGCCAAGCATTTCTTTTCAATGTTTAGTTGCTGATTTTCCCAACTTTACTATTATGAAAAAGCAAGGTCTCTTTGGCAGCTTCTGCAAGAAGGCACATTGTACCTACATATGCCTTTCAACATTTTTTCTCGTCGATAAGCATTAGACAGTATTTACCAAACAGCTAATGCTGACACAATAATGAACTAAAAGGTGACACTTCCAAAGTCCTTTATTTCCAGCTGAAAAAATGACACCTGATTGCTAGAAAGGGTCAAACACATACAAGACAGCCCAGGAAAGCTGACATTCTAAGCAGAATTGACAAGCTGGAGTCAAAACCGTCTTGTTATTGTTATGGGTGGGAAATGGAGAATCTTTATCAACAGCATTTCTGCTTGTCCATACAGTGTACCAGAGTCTTGAAGGCATCCCAGTAATTATTTGCTCCTCTTTCAGAAACAAAGGATGATACAGGCTGAACTTCTGCAGACTTATCACCAAACTCTCTTTTTGTATTGGCACAGGTGCAGTTCTTTGCACAATCATGACAGCTGTACATGTTACTGCCTTCTGTGCACATTTATTTGGCCTTTCACATTGTATATATGTTTTAGGTTTGCATACAGAGTCGTTTTCTTCTCAGTTCACTAGTTCCACACTGACTTGTCAAAAGCAGCTCTAATGGAATCACTTTGCATTTACAAGCACTTAAAAGAATATATAATACTTAAGTATTCCTGAATGTATTTTAAACAGTTATGACAGAATAAAAATCCCAGTGCCATAAAAATTCATTCAAAATCAGAGCCCAAAGATTGACCGAAAAAGGTGCAGTCACGGCAACTCATTTCTAGCTTACTTCCAACACACCTCAGTGAAAGGACGGAGAAATCTTCTCCCTTGGAGCTGGGCAGAAAGCTGCAGCTGAACTGCAGCCAAGAGCAGCTACCTCACTGGCCGGCTGTGGCAGCATTTGAGGCCCATAGTCCTTCATGTGCAGCATGAAATACTCATGATCTCTGGGCTCCCTAACCCCTCTTTCCCAGCTGTATCACCAATCCCATATGGCACATCCCATCTTCCCTTTGGCTTCCAGCCCAAATGAGCCGCTGCAGCTCTCAAAACAAAACTAACTGGTAGCCTAAGGAAAATCATGAAAAACACCCCTCCAGACTTAATCCAAACACTCCTGTTCTTTGAAATTACCTCCATGCTCACTAATACATGATAAACTACCTCTAATCCTGCTGCTATGTATTGCTACATTTGTACATAAATACAAAGCAAAACCATCCCCAAATGGGTTGTTGATGAGGTGGTACCAACACCACACCCTGAGGAGAGAATTCCTGCATTCATTATTTTAATAAAATATCAACACAATCATATAACACCATAAAGTTCCTACAACACAAATTATACACCCGAATTGCATTTTGGCACCAATTGAGACTATGCATCAAAATTACAGAGCCCAAAATGAAACTTGTCATAATTCCACAGGCCAAGCGATGCCACAGCAAACAGTTCATGTAAAACACCCACAGTGCGTAAAGCTGCAGCAAAACAGTGAGCTACAAACTGGGAGGAACTGCAATGAGAATGCCAAAGGAAAGAAACATTATCATTAGTTTATCACAAATCCACTCTTACTTTTAACAGGGACTAGATGAATGTAAGTAAGGAAATAACTGTTTTAAAAGTAAAATAATATACTGATAGTCAAACCAGACATAGATTATAGAAGGCAGAAGAAAAGGCAGCATTTCAGTGCCAGCAGCAGAGCTCTGAATGGGAACAGAGACACAAGGCAGAACACAAGTATGTATTTTGGATTTACAAAAATGAATTCATAATGTCAAATTTAGTATATTAGCATTTTAGAAGCAGCATTACTTACATCACGAGAACTTTTATTATGGATTACTATTAAATATGTATTAGTTAGAAACTGCTTTTTTATCCATCAATTGCAAAGTAACAGCATAGGCAGAATAATATATAGGTGTCATTGTGCAGATGGGGAAACTGAGGATGCCAGATTTCATCCTACTTGCCAAAATTTATTCTTATGAAGGATAAATTCAGGTCAGCTGAGTCAGACAGTACTTTATCCAAGATATATTATCACACATAGATTTTTCTGATCAATACTAACCAATATGTTAAAATTATAGTGTTCCTAATTGCATTACAGAAACAGTAATTGACTTAATTTCCATGTAAAATCTTCAAGGGCATATTATCAGCAATTAAAAAAACCCCAACACATTGCATCTTCAGGTCTTTCCAGGCTCAATGTGGAATATGAAATCAAACACTTCAAACTTATACTGCACATTTCTCCAGCCACTGCTTTTTCTGTCTCACTAAGGTAGTAAGAGTCTTACAAGTCTTCAATAGTCTGCTGATTTCTACTTTCCTGAGCTTCCAAAAAAAGGGTACGCTTGTTGTTTTGTTTTTTTTTATAAAAAGGAAATTTTATGTTACAAATTTGTTTTGCAGCCGCTAATAAGGGCAGTAGTACATTTAAGCTTTCAAGGGTTGTTCCTGAGTATGGGCACACATATATAATTGGCCAGTTGCATCAAAAGATAATTAGACTGATTATAGGTCCTCTGGATTTCAGGGTAGAAGGGATCATTAAATCTTCTTGCCTGACCTCCTGAATACCACAGAATGCTTTTCTGCAGCAACTCCTATACTTAGTGTCAGACCTTTTCTTCCACTGAAGATACCTCAATTTAATTTGTAGTTGGCATAGTGGAGCTTCCAGTAGGTGCCACTGAGCTTAGGATAGGAAGCAGGTTTCCCAGTAAGCTTGTGCCCTTGGTGCTTCAGGCAGTCAGAGCAGGTAGCAATCACCACACTGTGAATATAAACCCTGGTCTGCCCAGCAAAGCTGTGTGGAATACGCACACCTCCACGCACAAGCACCCACTTTGGTCACGCACAGCTTGCAAAAGCAAACAAACCCATCTTACCGTATCAAGTACCTACTTCTAGAACCCTAGTGATAGCATCTGCATGTGGGGAACCTTCCCGTAAGGGCCGGAAGGTGGGGAAGATGGCCAAGGCCCAGCCATGGGGACACAGAGATGGCAAGTTCAAGCACTTTGCATAACCTGGGTCAGGTCACAGAAGAGCCTTTCTCAGAGCACCTGCATGGCAAAGCTCTGCTTTCTCTTTCATTACTGGCTCCACCAGTGGGAGATTCACAGGCAACGATTTAATTTTTTTTAGTCTCCTCATTACTCAGGAAAAGCACAGCATTATTTTTAGCAATGACCTCCCGCTGTTTTCTTAGGGATCTCTCCCGTTAAAATACGTTCTTGCTCTTTAGATTCCTTGCTGTGTAGAAGGAGATCACATTAATAATGAGATTTTGTTACAAAGACTTTTTTTTTTTTTCTTTTCCCCAGGAATTTCAAATTGCCCAATTTGTGCAGAAAAGCAGGCTCCTTCCTTTGGCTTGTTCTTCCTCCTGCATCTGATTCTGCTAAGTGATGCAAGTGGGAGCTCTGCACTCCCCAGAAAGGCAGGATCAAACCCATCTGCTTCACTCTGGGAAACAGCAGGGTCTCCTCCCTGGTTGGGATGGGGAAGGCTGGGCAGCCTGTTTAGCTGACAGCTCACTTTTCATTTTGAATAGAACAGTATCATTTATCTCTATTTCTGCCTGCTGCAATACCTCCCTGCAAACGAAAAGCTGAGCTTTCACATCATAGTGCACTAAATTCTGTGTATTTCTTATCAATCCCTTTCAGCAACCAAGGTTTCAGCCCTTGTTCAATCTTTCCCTTACACCAACTAGCTCTTACAGGTTGTCAAAAGCATGTTGTTAAATGTTCCATTCAGGGAAGCATCTTTGCCAATAGCTATTTTAAGAGAAGTATAAAAGGCTTTTTTTTCGTAATTATGCATCATGTCTTGACAAAATTACTTGGCATAGCTCTGTTTTCTAGGCTGCAGCAGCAGGTGAAATACACGTAAGATGCACACAGAACCTTGAGCGCTGCTGAGGCGGGTGCTCCTCAGCAGCTGGGAACAGTGGTTCATTGTACCTCTCCTGTGCGAGGGCGAGACAAGTGCGCTCACGGGCAGAGCACTGCCGATGGGGACACAGTCAGGGTGGCCAGCAAGGAGAGGACCTCTAATTGTGTGCACATGGAGAGGGGCTCGAGCATTCTGCTGCTGATTCCCCGCTTCAAATGCCAGAAAAACAGGCGAGGTGGCTGCGGTGAAGCACTGCGCCCAGGTTTTATGTTACAGGAAGGGCTCTGATTGCTCTAATTTGTGCATAGTTCACTAGCACAAACCTCAGGCTCACAGAGGAGAAGTCAATGTCACCCAGCCATGTGGAAGATAATCACTCTGTGCATAAACTGATGGCCAGGCAAGTCAACAGCACTGCTGAGCTCTCACTGTGCATCTCCACAAAGCTCATAAACAGAGTAAATGTCTGCAAAACGCCCTTCCAGTTCTCCCCTGAGTGAGAGCACAGCTACCGCTGCAAGTAACCACTATGTCCCTGTACATCTGTACAGGTGGGAAGTAAGGTGGGGGGTCTAGAGCACAACAACTGAGGGGTGGCTAGCCTAGAGAAAAGGAGGCTCAGGGGACACATTCTTGCTCTCGACAATTCTCTAACATAAGGTTGCGTCTCAGGGGGGTGTTGGTCGCTTCTTCAAAGGAAGAAGTGACAGAATAAGCAGAAACAGCCTCAGGTTGGACCAGAAGAAAAATTTCCTCCCTGCAAGGGTTGTCAAGGCCTGGCCTGGACTCCCCAGGGAAGTGATTTAGAAAATGTGTAGATGTGGTACTGAAGGACATGGTTTAGTGGTGGACTTGACAGTGCTGGGTCAATGGTTGAAGCTGATGATCTTAAAGGTCTTTTCCAATGTAGACAATTTTATGATTCTATAGCACTTACTTTACTGAATGAATATTAAATCAGTTTAACTAATGGGTGAAGTCCAGGAAACAAAATGTGCACAAAGCACAAGACAATCTCTTCAGAGCCAGCATTAGGAGACAAGAACACAGAGTCCCCACCCACTGCTCAGGTCACCACAAATTTTTAATCCTCTCCAGAGGAGCATGAACACAGCTGACACCCATGACTATGGTGGGACAGGGAACTCAGCCACTTATTGATTCAGATCATCTGATAAACTATTGCATCTTGGAACAGCTTTCTAGGCTTTATTAATTGCAACAGTTTCACTGTCGACATTGATAAGAACTTGCAGATTTGCCCCTCTGATAGCTTGTGTCATTTGCTGTTTATCAAGGCAACACAACACAGGTCTTTGCAATCCAACTCTGACTTCAGAGTAAACCACATCTGCTCTGCTCTCAGGAAAATTTCAGCATTGACCTTGGGCTCATGATGCATGGTCTTCAACCTAGTGTTGTGCTATTTTTATTATGAATATACCCAGCACATTGGCTTTACCATTGCATTAAAGGATTTCTCTCTGCATGGGTTACAGGAATCCATTATATTCCACTGGAGAACAAATATGCGACCTAGATGAAGTAGAATGGCTTCCTTATTCAGAAAAACTTCAAACTTCAAACTCCAGCTTCAAATTAAAACTGTACAAGCGTAAGTGATTTGGAGAGCAGCTACCACTGGCAACACCCACATTGTAAGGGCTGGATCCCTGAGCCGAGAAACACACAGTCCACAGATGCAATGAGACACACAGAAAAACCACCCCACTCATGACAGTAACATCCCAGTGGTGCCCACAGGAATGTTGCCAGGACAATAAGACATGTGTTGAGTAACAGACATGACGTTTGGCATGGATTGTACCGGAGGAGCATTACCTTCAGAGCATTTACCACTGAGTCAGACTGCTGAGAGGCTGAGCCAAGTCCACTGACGCTAGCTGGCTCCTTTGCAGAGCAGTAACTCCCCTCCGCCCCTCCTGGCATCCTAATGGGATCCTTCGCAAAAAATTAAAAACTATTTAATAAAGAGAAGGGTTGGTAGCTAATTAAAACAGATGTCAAGTATTTAGTGTTCTTTTTAAAAAGGCCAAGAAGCACCAAGAAGCACTGAAGGCATGTTTTACTCCCAAGTCCCCCTCTTTCTGTGCCACAGGAACCAGGATCCACATGAGGCAGCTCAGGTGCTACTGCTGAGTGTCACCCAAGCACTCTGGCCCTCAGGGGTATCTATCCGGAAAATCAGGACATAGTAATGAAATTTCTTGTGTACATATGTTGCCTCACAAAAGCGCTGTTAAGTTCAGAGAGGTGATTTCAGCTCCAGAGCAAGGTTCTGAGAACATCTAATTTTATCCCAATCATTCTGGAGGTGGTTCCTTCAACAAAACTCACATTTTGAAACATCGCTGCAAGGTTTGCAATGCAAGCTTCACCACAGCTGACCAGGGAAGGAGCCAGGAGCTCCAAGCTGCCAGCTCGCTCCTTCCCTGTCTCCAACTGCTCCAGTGCAAGGACACATCCTCCGCTTGCCTGCGAGATGTCACCTTATACCCAACAGTGGCCACCTCTGAGGCTTTTTATTCCCAGTGAACACCTGAAGAGCTCTTCAGGACACTGCCAAACAAATGCAAGCTCCCTAAACTGTTACAGCTCAGTCACCTCAAACTTTGCAGGATGTAAAGCATCTCCTGGAGCGACTGCAGTGTCGAGGTAACCTGAGTAAGCAGCCTGCTTTGGAGGAGTGCTAAAAATACCCTTGCTGCATTCATGGATGGCAATGTGATAGTTGCAGCCACAGGGACGGCCCAAGCAGATGCTTCTGAGATAAATCCTTTCAACCTGACCTGCTCTTCCCTGTCATTCTTCATTCAGACTTTTGCTTAAAAAAAAAAAAAAAAGAAAAAGAAAAATATAAAGAAGAAAAATCTTTCAAAGACTGAGAGATGAAAAGTTCCTCTCTTGCAGAGCAACAAATCCTGGAGGAAACATTAAGAAATAACATAGCAGTAATACCTGCTGGAATGTGTGGGAAACGCATTTCTGAAGGAAAAGTAATGACAGTGGAAAGAGCCTCTGATCAGAATCAGTGCCCCAAAGCACACTGATTTGCCCTGCTGAGCGAGCACGTAGCATGTTGCAGTCTTTTTGGGGGTATCTATAATCTAAACAATAGGAAAGGTGAAGGTGGGTACAGGAGAAAAAGGGCACAAGAGACAACATGAGACTGAACTTCATAGATCTGGTCTGCCTGAGAATGTTTAATTGAGAAATATCCCAGTCCAAAGCAGGTTTATATCCTGTGTGTGACTTCATCAGGATGTGCCCAGGCCTCTGTAACCAGCAGTGCCAAAGGGGCACATCACAGAGTGGCCCCTTGCAACTACTGAACACATCAGACTCGATCCCAACAATCATCTGCAAGACTGAAACTCACAGAGTCAACAATCTGTAAAAACAATTTAAAAAAAAAAAAAAAAGAGAGAATGCTGCACATACATGCTAAGACCACAAAAAAAGTAGGTGTGAATATGAAACTCCCTTTGGTGCATGACCCCACTCATCTTCCAGTGCCACCCTCCCGCCCAGCACTGGAGGCAGCGCAAACCACAGCGGTAGGCGCTAATGAGTCTCATAACTGGGTGGACAAAACCAGCACACACTTAGAGCACCGTGCTGTGTATCATCCTACAATTTTCCACAACAATGACTATTATCAATTTGCTGTGATGTATGGAGGCAGGTTTAGGACTTATTTTCCTTTGGGAAGGATTTATAGATCTGTTAGTGACTGGGCAGACTTAATGCTACACTTCAGGAAAGGAAATGAAAGAGGAAGGAAAAGGGGCAATAAAGCAGACTGGAGCAATCCTAGTTTAGGATAAATACCCTTAGTCAGCTTTGTTTTTTCAGTAAGCCAAAGTACTGTGTTTTATTACTGACTCCAGGGCCAGCAAAGACTTTTGTCAGCTTTGAATTATAAAATATAAATATTGCTATTAAAATACGAGGAAAATGAAACCAGATTGCACACCTAAAGCTTTCTGAATATGAGAAAATCAAAATCTCAAAGCCCTGTGAATTGTGCTGCTGCCAGAGTTCAGGCCTTCCTCCAGGTAGCTGTCCTCCACAGCCATTTCTGGGCCATATGCAGCACATTTTTGTCTCCCTTCATGAGAAGGAAAAACTTTTTGTGAAAACACTGCTTTAAGCTGACAGTGTTCTCAACATATGTTGGTAGGAGATTGAAAATTAGTATTTCTCCTGTGAACATCCTACTCCCTCCTCCCTCTGCCCTTGATAAGGGACATAAGTTTTTCCTACAAAATAAGGCAGGTTCTGCTACCCTGAAGCCCCATCCTCCAGCTCAGGGACTTATCTCAGGTGAGGTCACCCCACAGAAGCAGGGGAGCTTTTACCTTCTGTAGAGGAAGCTTATTCCAGCAAATGATGGAGACAGTACCAGATTGAATGTGGGTCTCCAGTTCCTCAGCAAGTCCTGTGAGGCTGAAGACAGTGACTGCATTACGAATTTCTGGAGCAGTGAAGCAAGACAAGAAGAAAAGGCACTCTGCTAAAGTGGTGGTATCTGAAAACAAGCTGCCTTAGGAGTCTAGAAAAGAGTGGTTTTCACACGTTTCATTATCACAGCTGCTGCTTGACAGCGGGGAGCATGGCAATGTTTAGCCTTCCACCAAAGCTTGACCTGAGTGTCCTTGCAGTAAGTCAGTCCCTTCTCTGCCACTGCCCAACCCAGATTACAACTGGATCCTGAGCGGGATCTTGAGGATGGGAAGAGAAATCCTGCTTCCTTCCTCCTCTTCTCTGGCTCCACACACAATGCTTGCATTCAGCCACTCCAAGCAGGCATCCCATGAGTCCACATGCTCTGAACAGATCGTTTTGTTTATTATCCAGTAACAAAGCTATGAAGTGGAACCAAATCAGGCAGAAGGGATGAAATCATGGCTCCATAGTGCTGAAATCTGTATTAACTTTAAATATGAGTAATTTTAAATAAACAGTGCTGCACAACATCAATGTCTGAGAAATAGTTTACTTTTTTGCTCATCCTACACTGCCAACCTTCTCTACTACCCATGCCCAGCCTTTGTACCCAAACTACAGCATGGTTTGCACATTGCCTCCTTGTAGTCTAACGGGTACTCTGTGCAGATTCTACTGCTGCAGAAAGCTCACTGTCTGAAGCAGGTAAAACCCACATAACATCCCATGTACATTTTGCCACAAAGACAAGAGAGTGCAATTACCAAGCATGCACACTTTTCTGTTGGAAGTAAATCTACAAAATATCTAATGCCAACCCTTAACTACTGGCTAGAAAGCACAGGAAATCTGACTCAATCCCATAATATCACATAACAAAAAAATAGATGAATGGAACTTTAGCATCTCCCTCACTCTGCTGAATGTTAAAGATATTCAGGGCATTCTCCCATAGCGTCAAAGGCAAGCCCTGTCCTGTACCCTGGCCGCGGTCAGAATAAAGACCCCTGTGTAGAACAGGGTATTCTTTGATAGAGAGAACTAATCATGAGCCTTTCTACTTGAGCCATCATTTTTTCAGTCCATGGTGTTGATAAGGACAGTCATGAATGGAAGCCACTGTAGTGCAAAGCAGACAGCACAATTCAAGTCGGCGGCAGTGCATCTGCCAGCCCCTCCAGAGGAAGCTGGTCCTTGCTGCCGGATTTGCAACCTCCCCACGGCCTGCGGGGACAGCCGAGGAGGGAAAAACATTGTCCATCTCTGCCCTAAGGACACTTGCAGTCACCTCACCCAAGCTTCTGAGAGAACACGATTTTCCTGTTCACTGAGCACTGCTCTGTTCACTTACCATCGGAGATCAACCTCAGCAAACACACAAGACCTCATTCTCTGGCAGCTTTTTATCCCAGAGGCAAGTGGTTTTCTGGGAAGTATATCCTTCCTGCTGGGTAACTGCCATGCCACTTCAATCACTACCTGACTCAAAATCTTTTTTCTGATTTCCCCAGCCCTCAATTTACCCGTTAGCTCAAAGAAAACACAGGCTGTGTTTGTCAGCTTGTTTCAAGAAGGCAGGAGATAGCAAAACCAAAAAGCAATAAACTTCAGCATGCTGCACAGCTGGATTAATAACGCATTGAACAAAACGGCAACGATTTTTCAGGGAACGTTCCTGTCCACTAAAATACACTGCACACCTTCAGAAACAACCATTTTCAGCAGACCCTTTTTTGCTAATGAGCCTGTAAGAGAAAAAGGTCTTGGGCTGTACCATCTCCAAATCTTGGAGCCCACGCCCAGAAAGACCACCTCAATTTAAAATCTGAAAGATGCAGTGGACTCTACCAGAAAACGAGTATGAGCACAAAGTAACTTCAGACTTTCAAAAATTACTCTGGAAAAAGAAACAACTAACAAAAAACCTGTCCTTCTCCAAATGGGAATTGTTTTGTACACCAGGTTTTTCTTGAGTTTCTATCTTGGTATCAACAAGCCCATAAACTCTTGCCATCCAGTCTGCCTGTGGCCACCACGATGGAAGCTTAGGACACCCTGAGACAAAGATTCTGGTTAGAACCTCCTGAGCTGTTGGAAACTGAAGTCACTCCATTAACGACCTATTAATTTAAACTGCGGACAAGAGTATATGAAAGAACCGGGTGGGTGGATGCTGTTGATTTACTTTCAGCAAATATTTGATGACATGATTAGGTAACAAGGGTTTGTTCAATGGGATTTAATTACATTTTGGCTGCAGGATTCCCTCCCTATTCTTCTGCATGCTATGGAAGGGAGGACACAAACAGCATTGGAGTGTGAGCGACACAGATTTTACAAAAAACTGCTAACCAAACAGTTTGCACCTTCTAATTAGATTTGTAACTAAAACCATACCATGCAGAGAGAAAATAAACACAGATCTCAGCAAAAAGGTTTGTGAAAGATTTGGAAATGTGTTGAAACAAAATGTGATAAACTAACGGAAAGGGGAAGAAAGAGAGCAATGGAAAGTGTTACAAATGCTTAAAAATAAAAGAGTGTGTGCCTAAGGGTCATGCCCGTCATTTCACTCTGAAAACGTACCGGGACTGGAAAAGGCAAGCAAGGATGCAAAGCCCACAAAAAGTGCCTGAAGCAACAGTGGAATTGAAAGAGAAACAATAAAAAGAGATGGAAAAGGACCAAAAGACTTCTAAAGGAAAGGATGAGGAAACAGAGGCAGAAAAGCCCCTGTGAGAAGGAGCAGAAGGGCTGTGGTTCAGCCTTGCACCAGCCCTGGCTCAAGTCTCAGTGTAGCACGCTGGGGAAGTCGGGAGCTCAGCTCCCCACATCCAGCCTCCGACCCCACTGACCTGTGCAGTTTGTTGGCTGACAAAATGGAATCCTGGCAATACCGCCTTTCCCCTTCACTAAAAGGTAAGGCCAGATTACAAGGACAAAGAGTTAGAGGGGGCAAATGCCTGACAATCTCCATCTCTGCCTCTTGCTCCATCCTCCCATGAAACAAATAAAACCTGAAGCAATTTAAATTGGGTGCTTGCCAAGCATCTTTTACAAATGCATTCACTGTCATTCTATGACAGACGTGCACAGTTCTGTAACAGTTCAGCTGAGCTTATCAGCTACCCCTACAAAAATTCAGGGATCTCTTCAGTTAACTGATATGTAGATGCCAGATCGTGATCTTGCTTCACCCAGCACAAGGCATGGAAAGCAGTTACGCACCACATCAAGCCTGGAAGGACACTCCTCTGTTTTCAGTTAGCTGAAGTTAGTCACTAACATAACAGGTCTGTCACAGTCCAAGAAGCTGTAACTGGGATCTGAATCTGCTGCTTGGTCTCTACGTACTTTCTTAATTACTGCTGAGTATCTTCGTTACAATATGCACAGACACTATGTTCAGGCTAGAGAGGCAAAACTCAATGCACAGCGATGCTGCACTTGCACAGCATTTTGAGGCAGCACAAGGCAGCGGCACTGCCAGAGAGCTTTCCTGCCCCAGGCCCTTAGGGGAACTACTCTGGCCTGAAATCCACGCAGCAAACCAGAAAAGTTCTCACTCAAAACCCTCTTGCCTTTACACAGTGCTGTCACGCACGCTTACCTACAGGAGTGTTTGAGAAGCGCCAGCACAAGCTGCACGCCTCCCGTCTTGGGTGCAGCCGGCACAGTTTGGCATTCTCAACAGAAGAGCCAGCTGCATATCGTAAATCTCGGAAAGTATCTGCTTTCTTGCACAAAAATCCTATTTATGGCCAGAAACTGAAAAGGTCTGGATCCTATCTTGTTACATGCTATCTAAGAGAAGGAAAAAAAAGAACAACAAAAAACCTACCCAAACACAACAGCTAATTACAGTTCTTACTAACATGGCAAACCTACAACCTCATCCATGACTTCTCATAACTCTTAAACCCCCTACTACATTACGAACTGCTACCAGACCCACTGTGAAGCACAGGAAGATACATTAATAGGCTTAAGTGAATCTGTGGATTTTTATACCTTTTCTATTACCTGATTAAACTAAAATATTGACTGAGTGGTAGCAGTGCATTTCCCCTGACAAAGGAGCCCTTCAGTACAGCAGAGTGAACTAAAACTCAGATTCCATTTGAACAATGCGGGCAGCACTTAAAACCATTTTGTCTGGAAATGTTCTTCCCACTAAATATTAATAAAACCTTTGCAGTAGAGGTCCGTGGGGTTTTGAAAACTAGTATGTATGGAGGATGGTAAGCAAAGCAAAACAAACTGGAAAAGAACCACACCTAAATGACAGATGAAAGGTGTGATTTATCTGGAGAGGGTGTCAACAAATGCACCGGTGCATTTTCACGAGTGACACATAAGCAGAAAAGAGGGAAGAGAAAGGATATTGAAAGCAGAGAGGAAAAAGAAGAGCATGGCAGGAGGAGATACAAAAGCCTCAGAAAGGAAGGCAAGGACTCTTCAGTAGAAACCTTGCAGAGGCGTCACACTGTCTCATGCTAAGTGCAGCCCTGCAACTCCCAAACCCTCTCTGTGCTGCCGCCCATCAGCAAAGAGGTGCTGTGCAAAACCCAAACAGCACTCTCATACTGAAACACTGGCGACATTTTAAGGTACAACACTGTAATTGAGTTAAGAACCGTGCCAAAAACCTTCATCAGTTGTGGAGTTCACCGTATATTTTCAGCTGATTTGTTGAAAGCACTTGGTTTGGCTTAATGCCCAACAAACTCCCATTCGTCCCATTAAACAGAATTGAGCCAGCGCCAGGAGCTTATGCATTTCCACCCCGCATCCTTGTCTTTGCGACAGGGCCTGATCGGTGCTGATAGCACGTTTGAGGTGTTACTCACAGGAACAACAAACCCCCAAGACAAACTCATGCCAACGTGATGCTGAAGTAATCAAACACACAGTCGGGATAAGCTTGGTGTTTAATTTCCTTCCTCTCCCCAGAGCAATGCCTTCCTTCAGGAGGAGAGGGGAGTAAGATATGCCAGGAAACCTGAACCCCTGTCACTTGCTATTTCTTACAAAGTATCCAGAAGGTTTTTCAGAACTCTACTACTAATCCTTGTAACAACAAAACCAAATACACGACAAACCCTGACCTGTGCATTTAAAAAACAAAAAACAGTTTGTAGGCTCACTCACCTAGTCCTTACCCTTCAAAACCCCACAACCAGCATATTTTGCTACAATTACTCTTGCAAAAGCTACAGGCTTCGGAGCTATTTTCACAAGCACTATTTTCTGGTTTTGGCACCCCATCTAAGAGATTTTCAATGAAGTCAACGTCCACAATGTGGGTGTTCTGTTTATTTGGCAAGATCTGGTGATGCATTTCACGGGTCTCCACCTGAGCACCTCAAACCCCAGACAAAACACAGTCTCTTCTACGGTGTTTGCCCATGAGGAATGTTCTGCACAATTTATCTCCCAGTGTTGTTCCAGACCCAAGAGAAACCACAACAGTATTTTTCAGGAGGGTTTGTAAACATTTGGTCTAGACACTGTTCTTGACAAGAAAATACTACTCTCTATCAGAGAAGATCAACCTTTGTTTTTCTTTCTGAAGACTGCACACCTGTTAATGGACAGACTTTTAACCACTGTTGCTGTCCTTTTCCAGATTAAGAAATCAGGGTCCCGAGAAGTTACATAAATTGCTCAAGGTCACCACCTAGCAATTCAAGAGCTAAACAAAAGCTATAGAGGGCCTTCCAACTGTCATATTTTAGGTGAGGAAAAAGCCACCATACTTTACTTAAAATTTGCCTTAAAGGAAATTGTTAACCTGGGACTGCAGTCTGCCAGCTAATCTTGGCTCATACAAAGAATAAATCAGAGCTGGTGAATTTTACTTCCTACTGCATTTCACTGCTATCTGGGATTTTACATTCAAACAACAGTACTATGGTCAACAGAAAGCACTTTTCTTCTTCAGAGCACCATCTTCATTTAAACTAGTGTTTGATTCAAACAAAATGCAACTTCTCTTTTCTTCCAGTGGGTACTGGACACTTTATGGTTCTTTCTAAAGATAACTTAATGAAATAAAATAAAAACATGTGCTGGTATGTATGTGTATATTTTTAAAAAATCACAAATGTCTTTGAGTCATTCTTAAAAACATATTGGGAAAATCTTTAACGTCATATTTGCTTGCTTATTCAGTTTAATTTCAGCCTTGCATTTATGCATCTAATATATTCCTCAAAATATTGAACATAATATAACCCAATAAATATTACTTAAAACATTTGCATTCTAAAGCAAAATATTTTGGTTAACTATAAAAATTCCTTTGTATTTTAATGACAAGAAGCTCTTGGAATAATACCAGAATGCAAAGGGTCAGTTCACTGTGATTTTCAACTCTTAAATTAATTAAGTATAAGTAGCGGCTTCCAGGGAATTTCTCTTAGCAAGGTATCAACACCTGCAAAAGAGTAAAATTAATAAAAGCATTTTCGCAGTCTTAAATAAATACCCCACTCCATCACAAGCAAGATGAATAAACAGATGTGAGTGCCTCTGATTAACCAAGTGATCAGCCTGAGTGCTCAAATGCAGGAATGGCAAATGGCAAGTAATAGTGGTTTTATCTCAAGCAGGAAGACTCGAGTGTCACTGTCTAGCTGCCGGCTACTGTTCCCACCAACAAAAGTCACCCACCTGGGGCAGCATGCGATTTTCCTCCTCCAGCTGTCTTACTCTTGCCTCCAGCTGCCTAACATAGGACAAGGTTGATTCTAAAAATCAAAAAAGAAAAAAAAACACTCTTGTTATCCACAGAGATCTGCTTCTGTTTACCAATGTCAGAGCCTGTGCCACATTCTGACTTGTTCTCACAGCAGATTACCCCTCTCAAACGTCCATTAACAGTCAGCTCTGCTCCTCTCAAGGGCAGCACAAACAACGCTGATACTAAAATTAATCCCATTCCTTGGTGCTTTTCACTGTTAAACTGCTGCACTTTAAGGTGGTCCCTTCTCAGACACAAGGTATCTTACAGAAAGGCAACACAGACTTGAGTTCTTCCCATCTATCCCCTGATCTCTGTGAGCTTGAGCAGTATTTTGGAAATACTTCACGAGAGTAATGCATTATTCCACCACGTCACCACTGAAAAGCCCAGAAGGAGACCATAATCTGCAGGAAGATACAGTTGAGTAGGCCCCTCCACAGAGTCCGGTAGAGGTCTGGTAGCACACACGCAGACTTCCCCTGCAAGCCGGGATCTGGCCTGAAGGAAATACAGCAGCTTGCCAGCACGGAGGCTCAGGCCTTGGCTTCTCCTAGAGACATGTTGTCATGGCTGGGGCCTGTGCTGGAAACCAGATGTGTGTCCCCAGGGCTCCACAGGGGTTGGAGCCTGGTTGACAGCACACCAGCCTGGGGTATAGTGCTGCTCACTGCTCTTACGCCTCACCCCACGTGCTCCAGGGCATCATCAAACTAGGACGTGCTCGCATAGTGCTGCTTTCCTACGCGGGTTTGGTTGAAGAGCAAAATCCTGCTCACTCTATTCACACATAACCTCAATGACGTCCCCAAGATAATTCAGTTGATTATGGAGAACGAGTCACTTCTAGACTGCTCTGTTCCCAGGAACTTTATGTACAAAGAGTAGATCCATGATCCATCTCTAAAAGCATCCAAGAGCTTTGTCATCACATATTTCTTGGGTCACACAGAACTTCTGTTACAGTCCTGTATCTAGGAGAAACACATGCCCGAGAAAGCAACACGACTGTAAGAGAAAAGATACCTTCTTAGTGCAGAAACACTGCTGTGACTCTCATACCTCTTTGTATGTCGGTGGAAGTCCACCATGTACTCACTCCTGACTCAATGATCTACTCAACTTTCTCCAAGATGTCAATGCCAGTAACATACTTGTACTCACACTACCAAATATCTAGCAAAATTATTTCTTTGATGAGTAATAACATGAAATCCATGGGTATTAGGGCAGTACTGTCAGTTGACAGAACCCTGCAAAGCTGCACTGACAACAGAGCTGTTCACTGGTTTAACCTGACAGATGAATTTGTGCACCAGTGTCCTTCAATACCAAATCACCGTGCCAGCCTGCCCATAAAAAAAAATGTGATGGGAAATGAAGTGTCACTTACTGCTCTTAGGAGAGTGCACTAGGCTAAAATACGCACGTAGAGACAGTGCATAGGAATTTGCACTACATGTAATGAATGAAGGCAGCACACAGTAATTTGTCAAAAATTATTAATATGCAGCAAGGCACTGGATTAAAAATAGCATTCTACAATAAAAGGGAAAGAGGTAATGTGAGGTCCTGTGCGCTCTGCTGCATAAGGATTTTCATAGCTAGTGATGGGTGCATCTCTGGAGAGTCACTAAGTCAAGCTCAAATGAGCACTTAGAAGATGAACAGCTTATCCAATTAACTATGTGCGACAGGGCCCCTCCCATCAAATCAGCTTCCTTCCCAGCAGCAGCACTTCTGGGAGGAGCCGCAGAAGCTCCCTCACCATTACGGCTATGAGCACAGGCAACAGCTCCCAGCACATCTCACCTCTTCTCTCTCTTGTGCTCTACATAACACGGTTTCTGTGAGGCCATCTTTTCAGTGGGACTGAAGCAGGCGTTTCCTTTGGCACGAGCCATCTCTAAAGTCATTGGTTACAAGTCCATGGCTACGTTAGCTTGGGCTGCATGCTCCAGCCCAACTGCCCAGCTGCGCCCACCAGCCCACTTCCTGTAAGCTCTCTTTTGTTCAACCCTGGGTCTTTGGTAATTTTGTGGTTTACCATCTGTTAGCTCCTCATATGATGCATACCTCTTGGCAAAGTTTGCCTCTCAATTTTATTTCTTCATTTATATGTTGGGAGTCCAGAGCTGAGATGTCTGCTGCTTCAAATCACACAACTCTGCTGTCAGTCCATAACTTCCTAACGCCAGTTCATACCAGCTGAGGATTTGATCCAAAAAACTCTGTGCCTGTTAACCCTCCTAAAGTGTGAAATAGTTATTTAAATCTCCTTTTGTAATCTGATTAAAATGGAAAATTAGGTCATCTAACAAAGCCTTATTTACGTGAGTCTTCTTGACACATCGGCTAGACGCATATATATTTCAGTATCTGTTAATATATTTATGCTGTGATGCTATGAGCTTAGAGAAAAAAAAAAAGAGCAGAAAAGCCCGTCAAGGACATAAGAGATAGAGGAATCGAAAATACACAGAGTAAAACGCTGTCAACAAACTTAAAAAAAGAAGAAAAAAAGGCAATCAAGAAAAGTTACATCTTAAAAGTATTTGTGAGAAGGCCTATAGGATCCACCTATTCTTAATCAGTCTGGAGTCCAGTAAAGAGCTCTCAATAAAGAGCAAATCTTAAAATGCCTTCCAAAAAAGGGTTACCCAATACCACTCCCGTTGTCATGCCAGGCAAATTTGCACAAGACAATTAAGCAATTTAAAACAGAAGCAGAATGAGCTGATGATAATAACGCTCCAGATTCAGTATCTGAGCTAAAACCAAATGCCTCCCACAGGGAAAACAGGACAGAAATTTAGCATCACTTCCATAACATTACTGTTGTCTTACAATAAAGCATTTACTAAGATGCTAAAATGTGTCAGGTATCCACTTCTCTGAAACATAACCCGCGCAAACATGATGATCCCTAACTGATGTCATTAGTCATAAAACCTTTTTGTGTTTTATCCTTCCCCAAACAGATTTATCTCACATTGCTCATTTTAACAGAGCTGCAAGTACACAGAAAAGCCCTCCCTTATTTGCAGAATCTTAAACTTGAGCTGTAGGCTGCTTGCAGATAAACTTCCAAACACAAATCCGCTGAGCTTCCTCTGTTGAGAACAGGAGGGAAAAAAAAATCCATATCAACACCATCAAAGCTCAACTACTATGTCCTGGGTAATAGATCAGAAACTGTTACTTATGTTGAGATCAAACACATACTCAAAACCAGACAAACAATTAATTTGTGCCCACATCTAAACAAGAGCTGACCATAGAGACATAACACTGCAGTAGCCAAACTCCCAGCTTCATCATCCGTGGACTTGTTGGTTACACTCTTTCTGCTCCTTCCCATCTAAGTCACACTAAATTCTGATACTTACCTTTTTTTTCTGGGTATTTCCTCCCCCCTCCCCTCCCCAGAGACTGGAGTGTTGCAACTCACAGTCAACTGTGACATTGCACTGGAAAACTTTTTGAAGACTGAGGTCCTCCAGCTGCCTATTGGCTCCCTGCAAAGCAAATAGATCAGAACCCCACAGAAAGGGAAAACCTCAAAGGTTCAACCTATACTTCTCCTTGTTCAAATGAGCTTGAGTCACAAGCACCACATGGCAGGTGGGAGGGATTTTATCTAGTGATCAGAGGACTATTTGAGGTACAGAAAGAGTAGAAGACACAACACCTCTGGTACTGATACAAACCTGAAGTTAATGCACAAGAAGTGCTTTCACTCTATGACTAAAAAAACAGAAAAATGAAGCTTTAAAAACCACTGATTCCAAATTACAATAGTTATCTGCAAAAACTGTGCACCTGGATTCCACAGATCTCCTTTGGACTAACTTTAGAGGACAAACTCATCAGTGCAAGAGATGCTACTGGCTTCATGGAAGTTAAAAAAATTGTACAAAATCTTTTAATTTTGGAGAAAACTCATAACAGAGTGGGTGAGCAAAGCAGACATCCCAGAGGAAGTAGAGCAAAATCCTCCAAGCTGAAAATACTTAAAAGGCTGGAGGTATTTGGAGAAAAGAGTAATAATGCTGTTTGCCTTGATCTCTAGCCATTAACTTATGGCCAGCATGAAGAGAAAATGCTGCGCTGGACAGAAGGCTGCTCTGAAGGCCTTACGTCCTCATGGCCAGAAAACAAAAAAATACAATTTCATGATACCGCAAACCTCACCTCGGTTCTGTTAATGTCAACATTTTCTGCTTCCACTGGCTCAGCTCTACAGCTCTATTTGATATTCACGTTCCTAAAGGAGGTCACCAGACTCCGGAGAGCCGTCACATCCCAGTATGCATATTTTAAACACTTACAGTATAAACGAGGGAAACTGCCAATAATGTACCTCAGTAAAGAATTTAGCACGTTATGTGCAGTGCTACTTTGATGTATGGCAATGAAGGCTCAGTTAAGGTATATTCAACTTCCATGGGGAAAGTCATTTGTTACGCTGCTCTTCCCACACTGTGTTGGCAGGAATATAATAATTGCATATCAAATCCGATTTTGGTCATTCAAATCCACACCCAGCATCTCGCAATGAAAACTAAATAATCTTTCAATATATGGAAGGTGAAAAACAAGGCTGCGTAAGGGCTACTTTAAACCCTTCTGTAATTATCTGACAGCTCCATATGTTTATGAAAGGGTTTCTATGCTAACTGAAGAGCAGATTCAACGACAGGCAAAGCATCTCCCTGTCCTATAATTCACAGTCAACTGATTTAATTACCTCCATATTAATATTCATGACTAAACCATGTCATTACTGAAATCCATCCCCCTTCAGCTACCTTGTTTGAATATAAGGAAAAAAAATACAAAAAATCAAACTGCTAGATTTACCCTAACACACATTTACACCACCTGCATCTCTAACTTGGTGAAGTTGCTCAGCATTTACGCCGGCAGCCTCCAGCCTCCCAGCAGCAGGATTAGATGACCTACAAAGGTCACTTTTAGCCCTGTCTTCTATGATTTTCTCTTCTGGTTGCGCATCTTACATAACGCTCCTATTGAGGAAATGCTGGAGCTTCTTATTAAAGTGCAGCCAAATTCCCCTGTTAATGCAGCGACATTAAGATTAGTGCTGTCTTGTAGATAGAAAGATGTTCACCTAAGGCAAAATTTTATTAAGCTCACACCAGAATGTTTAGGAGCTATTTACCACTAAGGCACCTATTTTCAGAAACTTTGGGGACAGCTAACACCGTAGCATTAGCATTAAGATAGGGGTTGCATTTCTCAGTGCTGCTCTTGTCTAAAATTTGCCCATCCCAAACTGAGATTTCTTATGATTATGGATCCTGCACTGCTTGACTTCTCCCTGTAATTAAAAACATAATTAACTAAGCTTAACTACTTCACTGAGTATTTCAAAACTGAATCCTAGCAAAGGGAAGAGCTCATATATGCTAATTCAAACATCCAGAATGCAACGTTATCCTGCCACTTGGTTTTCCTTCTCAGGCAACATATGCTGTGTTTCCCCTTTTCAGCACACATCACACACATGCGCTAATGACCTTATCTCTGTAATCAGACATTTTTACAAAGATTTTGTATAAAAATACTGGTTTCTCAGTTGCAGCAGCTTTTAACCACAGATTATTCATTTATCACAAGGAAAAATACTTCTCTGTGGCTTGAGGTAGCCTTACCCATGACTTTAATGATTCTTCGCTGCTCTCTGACTCAAATTGCCAATGTTTAGCATTTGTCTGGATTTAAGTGCTGCTCTGACACCGTGGATTATGCAGCTGTAGTGAGAATATCTGGGCTGACCAGGCTGCCACACACACCATGCTGTGGTGAGGCACAGGTATCGCTCTGCCAGAGCAGCACTCAGGAGTTCCACCCTGGCTGAGGTCACCCAAGGAACGCCCAAGGTCACTCAAATGTTGCTGCCTGTGACACAACCTACTAAAAACATAGTGTTAGCTTCCACTTAAGAACTTTACTGATTTAAGTTGGCATATGCTGGAGATTTTATTATTTAGCTTTAGCGTGCCACAAAATTTCCATTAGAATTCATCGACAAAAAGAAAAAAGCTTAAAACTCTCATACAGAAAAAAGTTTCAACTACGTGAGCGCCTAAAAATGGTATGAGGTGTCAGCCAAGGTGAGCTTTAGCGTGCTACTTCTTCGAAGCTATCCATTACACCCCTGCTAACAGCTGGCTAACAATCTCACGCTTATGGTCTGCTGTAACACTAACCTTGGCTTGTTTGGGTTTTTTAGGTGCTAGAGGTGACAGTGGCAAAGCTTTTCTTGCTGGCCCGCTTGATATCCTATTAGCTCCACTTCAGCCTGTGCTAAATGCATTGGCCACATTATTGATGAAAACTGAGAAAAATCAAACCCATTACACTACTGCTAAAATCTTCCCCACTGGCCATCAGCTTGTTCTGGTATCGATTTTGCATGGTTTACGATGGGGAAAAATCCTTATCGGCTCCACCTACTTTGCTGCTTGAGCTTGTCCCTGTGCCACCCCACTCTTATTTGCTCATTAGGAATGTCCCTCAGCTGCAGGCACATCCCTGAAAGCACCGCAGGAGAATAGGAGGAGTGGTCAGTGAGCTCCCGGGCAAAATCAAATGGAAAGCTGGAAACTTCAAGCCTGAGAAGTGCTTTGCTCAGGGAAGGCAGGCAGATGAGGCACTGGCTCAGAGAAAAAGAAAAGGAATGGTTTCTCTACTGGTACACTGAAAGAAATCTACAAAAAGATATTTCACCCTCACACCAGCACCTCCAGATCATGGGGATTTGCACCTGTTAAGTGGGCCCATACTGCAAAGGTCCTGGGTCCCCAGCAGACACACGGCCAGCATGAAACCATGCATACCTACGTGGCTCCATGCACCCACACAGCCGCCTCCGCCTTCTCCAGTTCTGCTGTGCCCGTGGTTAAGTGACCATTTGCAGTATGACAAAAGAAGAAACAAAAATACAAAGCTTCCCGGCAACAGCAATATAAGTGCAAAAAGCAGAGGACCAGAGTGTCAAACTGTCTGAGGTGCCACATACATGCACTAAAGGTCCCTCATCATACCCACAATTCCCCGGAGATGCTCACAGGTGCCTTATCACATAAAATTCTATTTGACAGGCTCTAAGCATCAGATGTTGAAGAAGCATAGTGCAAAAAAGTCCATTTGGTTGAGAATTTTACTATTGGTCCAGCAAACTCTGGTAGGTGATAATTATATTGGCTTCCACTTGGAAGACCATAGTATAGGCCAAAATGGAAAATTCCAGGAATTCTAAATCCAATTAAACCTGTAAAACATATTTATGCTCATCTACCACCTCGTTAGGACACAGTTATCTCCTTGGGTGAGCGAAATCAACAGCTACCATTCCAGGTTTATGTAGGGCAAGTTTGGATGGAGAAGCAAAGGCTGGGAAGGATCCCGTAGCTGTGTGCACCATGAAATAAATCAGACAACACGGACTGCTGCAGTGTGCAGCAGCAGACTGCATCCTACATTGTGTCAGGGAGCTCTCCCTGCTCTGAGAGGTCTCCAGTGAGGTTGTCTCACCTGGAAGAAGCTGAACAACCATTCGATCAAAGCTTCAAGAGATATTTAGGCAGGAGGCAGTGCCCCGAAAGCAAGAGTGGTAGTAAGGTCACTTTCTCAGGCTTTATTTCTAGCTCCGCAGTTCCCTTCCGATCCTGCTGCTGCTCTGTTTCCTGCAATAGAAGCATCCCAGAGGGAACTGAGGTGTGCAGAGAGTGTCACGAAGCCTTGTGCGACAGCATCCCCCGTGTGCAGAGCAATGCTGGCACACCCAGTCTTCAGGGGAAAAGTATCACGCAATAATAACCCGAGAAGATAGCGGGATTTAATTCAGCTATTACCCGTAAGACTTTGCTGCCTCAGGGGTAGAGGAAGAGCTGCTGAGAGGGTCAGGAGTCTCTTACATTCACCCTTAAATTCGGAACGTCTTACTAGCTGTGCTACAAGCTCTGCCAATATAACAATTCTGTACTGGAATAACAGACCACACTTTCTAACAAGTACAAGATCTAATTGTGGATTTCAGCCCCGTCTGTCCATCAGGTTTCTGATTTAAACGAGGTGTGCCAGGCTGTACTTCCCAGGAAAGCATCAGAGAGCCTTGCGGCTACACACAGCATCACTAAGTGGAAAGAGAGGGCAAAGAGGGTCACCCACACCTCTTGCCTCTGAAACTAGAGGCATCAAAGCATCCAGCAGTTCCACATGGCTGGAGGCATCCTCTGGCCCAGGGCAGGCTGCCTGCCTGGCCCAGATAGCAGTTGGAATGGCCTGTCCCTGCAGCAACAAGGGCTTGGCAGCAGTGTGACATCTCCTCCTAGGTGCAGAGCATCAGCAGGAGGCACCAACTACAGCAGGTCACCATTAGAACACTCTGTCCACCCTGAAAGCACTAGGAGAACATCCTCCCCAAAATCCTGAGCGTGATATTACAGGAGGGATATTTACTGGGAAACAGTGGGGAAAAACTACAAAACGAGCAGGTCTCCAAGGGAGAAGGAAGGTAGATTTACACAGTTATCCATCGCTACAGATGAGCAATAAGGAGCACTGCCCTGATCAGGCAAGAGGAGAAGCTAGGAAAGTGCCAGAAGACAACAGGCTTATGTGGGCGAAGACAGCGAAGATTTCAAATTATCAGGACAAAAGCAGTTTTTGGATTAATTTTTCTACACAGAGTGATTAAGATGTAAGACAGGCTATTAAATGCAGTAAAAGGTGTTGCAAGATTAAATGTGTCCTCGAGAATGAAACCACCTTCTTGGTTCCTACAGCCCATTAAAGAGCCATCATATAACAACACCTTCCTGTCCCTCCTGAGCCTGGTCACATTTTAAAGAGGAAAGATGACCATTTTGTAAAATTACTCCACCAGCAATCTCAGCACAGAACCTAATTCTGAGGAAAAATTAACTATCCATTACATGCTGGCAGCTACAGGATAGCAGAGGAGAGGCTGTCTGTATAGCCTCCACCTCTTCTATTGGACTTTTTTGGGCTGATTGTGGAAGGGAGTAATAAAAAGAAGTATTCAAATGACATGGCTTCTAAGCCAAAAATCTGTCAGTGCAAGTACAGCACTATTTGTAGGTACTCACATCTCCAATGGTCTGTCTGACTGGCCATGGAACATGAGTTCCTGGGTTGCTTTCTCCTCAGCTGGAGCATCCATGTCTCTGGATAAAACTCTTGGAAGGGGAATGTCTCAAGAGGGATCTCAGAGATCATGAATCAGTCTAAATGTCCAGCTCTGGCTGAAATCAGCACCTTACTAAACTACTTCAGCACTCTGGAAAACTGCAGATGTCTCCTGCATGTCCCAGGTACCTCAAACAAACCTGACCTCAGTGGCATATGTGCCAGAGCAGACCAGGCACCCACCCAACACAGGATCTTGCTCCAGCTTCATCTCAGTTTCCTTAATTTTGAGAGGTCTCACCCACCATCTCTGGGGTCCTGATACAATTCTGACATCATGTCATTATTCCAGTGAGACTCTCAGCAGCCATTGCTTCTTCAGAGCCACAGCCGGGGCAGTGACTGCCAGACAAAGAGTACCTGGGTGCCGCATGCCAAACCCTGCCATAGTGCATTTTCAGACAACCAAGCTCTCCCAGAGACAGGGTTCAGGCACCTTTTACACAATTACCCATTGACATGGCTAGACACATGGTTCTCTCTACACTCAGTTCACATTTTTCCCTGCCCCGTTGCCTTTCCTGCCTTCCCCGAGATCTCTGTGGCTGTATCCTACACTACTGCTGGGCCTCAACTAATCAAAGACTGCATTTCATTTTGTGAAAGATACAGATATCAAATTATAAAGTGATTCAGAACAATAATACTTGAGAGGCATAAAACATGGGAACCTGTGTTTTAACAAGGCTTCAGAGGAAACCAAATGTAGCACAGTTTTCTAGTTTCTCAGTCCCCTTTCACAGTTCCCTCACTGCAATCACAATACGCTGCTATTAAATTAATGTGATGCTGATTAAGACACTAATAATTTAAAAGTAATCTCAACCACAGGTAACAAAATCAGCGGACATCTCCTCAGTTGCTAACACGGCCAGCAACTACCCAGCAGGGCCAGTTTGGTATCTGCATGGCTCGCTCTGAGCTAACTTTTACGCACACAGAACGATGCCACCCTGTTGTCAACTGCCAATGCCCCCTCTCCTTTAATGTTTCAAGTCCCATTTAACTCGAGAGGGATGAAATCAAATATAGGAGGTACTCTAGAACCTGAAAATGGTTAATAAACAGTTGCAATAATTCTGTGAGTCTTTAAATCATCTGCATTTCTTTAATCAGGGATATGGTACTCAGTTTACAAGGGGCTTCGACATCCAGACAAAGCTTAGAATGACTCAGGGAGCAGTCAAACTTGAGAGCTCTCACAGCTGCTTATCTACACCATCAGAACAAAACAAATATTTTAAACAAGCTCTGCTCTGTTTATTTCCTGGTTACTTCACTAATGGGAAAGCAATTTACGTATTTCCTCTCCCTAAACATTTAAAAAATTGAGAAAGGCTTTTGGTTACAAAGGCTGTTGGAAACCATCATGTCCCTCACACTGAGATTTCCACAGAGCAATTCATTCCTAATCCTCCTGCCCTCAGGACGAGGCGATGCGATGCATAACCACCCCAGGCCCCTTTCTTGCCCCCTTCACCATCAAGTCCCTCTTAGACTACACGCTGCGCTCAGAATGAGACAGGCCTCAAAAATCAGGGCTGCACGTGTTTGTGTGCACACATGAAGGTGAGGTGAGTCTTTTTAGTTCTCTGCTTGCACTAGAGTTATTAGGATTTCATTCTGGTCACATTCTGAAGGTTTCTTTTATAGGATTACAAGGACCCCAAAATTTTTCTTTCAGCAGGCAAAAAGACAGAAGAGAGATGGTTCTTCCTTGGCTGAGCATTTCATGAGCAAGTGGTACAGCACAGTCACAGTTATCACGTCTATCTGGTTAATACCAATATTGAAACTGAAATATAATATTGTTGTGAAATATAATAAATTCCAGGAAAAAAAAAAATCCTGATATTTCACTCTCTCAGCAGCTGCAAACTAGGACTGCATCTCCTGAGACTTTCTAGAATGAAGACAAAAAGACATAATTATTCCCAGAGTTCTGGGCAATAAAAGACAGACGTGACTAACTATAAACTGAAGGAAAACTACCAGTAGAACAGTTGGGGCGGGGGGTGGGGGGCAGGAATTACAAACCGGATTATATTACATACACATGACCACTGCAACTCATGTTAAAAAAGGCAACAAAGCCAGACTACCCACTATTTTATTACCCAGGGAGGAGCTAAGATACTGTCGTGCTGAGGGCAAGGAAGGTGGAATATGTGTATAAATGAGCTGTCAGGGTAGCTGCTGTAACAACATGCAGACAGCATCCTGAAATTTCTGAAGAAAATTGAGAAATATAGACAGCCTCAGAGGTTTAAGGCTAGAAAAATGCCATTAAAACAATGCAGCCTGGCTTCCTGCCCTGTGGAGACGAAGGAATTTTGATAATAAATCCAGGAATGCCTGGTTTCCTTTTTGCTGCTGGAAGTGGATACGGTCAAAAGAAGACTGTGGGATCTTTCCTCTACAGAAAATTTTGGCAAAAATGGAAAAACAATTCATAAACATTTTTCATGTGACTTAGGTCATAACCATAAGATCTGCAACAATCAATTATTGCAGGCAGGTTATATTCTCCATTTGGGTGGGTTTTGTGAAGCCTGACAACCAGTTCCAACCCATCTGCACTACTTCCTGCCATTTGTCAGGACAATCCTGCTTTTGCGTTCACCTACGGAAACGGCAGGAGAAAACGTATATCACTTGCCCTCCGCGGCTTCCTTTACATCACGTTCCACAAGAGAAGGAAATCCGTGTGCCCCGCAATGCTTCCTCCGTCCACCTGCTTCTCCAGGGGTACCAGGAGAGCTACCATAGCACCAAGATTTGTTACGCTACAGTTGTTACCCAGTCCCTAAATATGGTGAGAAATCTTACACAGACGATAGTCCCCAGCAACCCACTGGTATATCCTAGATGGTAATAACTGCCTGGCCTCCGAAGTTTACCCAGGAAGCGCCCTTAGCTAACCATAGCTCACAAGCTCAACAGAAACTTCCAGTCTTAACAAAGATTAAAAGAAAAATCTCAAAGTATGGGATTGGAAAGCATAAGGAATCTCCTTTCCTCCCATTCTTCTAATAGCGGCAATTACAACATACTGACTCCACGAACAGTTGACACACAAAACAACTTCTTCCTGGAAATGTGCCAGGAGCTCAGGAAAATTATAAGCTTGCCTTTCCTGTAGCACAAACACATTTCAATGAAGTTCTGCCACAACAACAGCAGCAGCAGAATTATCAGGCAGAGCAGCCGCTCAACGGTACATTCTTCTGTAGAGAGTCGCCAGCACAGCCGGGCTGGCTTCAACTTTCTGAGGAAAAATGCATTTTCCCAGACAGCCGGGATAACCTTTTCTTGAGTACTCAGGATACAGCGCTGGCGGGAACTGAACTCTTCCAGCAGAGTCACAAGTTCCATCATTTCTCATCAGACAAACAGGATTTGGTAAGCCAAAGCACTTAGGCAGCAAATCGAGCTAGAAGAGTAGTAATGAACTGCCTGCTTTGGTTTTTTTTGGTTGGTTGGTTGTTCTGAGTTTGGGGGGCGGGTTTTGGTCTTTTTTTTTTGGTCCACTGCTACAAGCAGGAAAAAAAAAAGGGGGGGGGGGCATTTAACCACTTCATAGGCTAGAAAGGGCTAGTGAATTGATGTGGTTTTTTTCACCTCGGTCTCCTCCTGTTCCCACACCTGCTTATTACAAGCAGGTCTGTGGATAAAGTCATTCCTCTTCAATGACTCACAATATTCCTAGGTTTCCTTTTCACTCTTTGTTAAAGAAATGCTTGCAGGTGCAGGCGACATAGCTGACTGAGTTTTGCTGAGAGTATTTGTTACATGATGACCAGAGGCCGGGCTCCACAGACAGCACACACAGGAAGAATTTACACTGTGTGGGACAGCAAAAAAACCACTATGGTCGCAGAATATTCATGGTGACCAGAGGGAGGGTATTAAAAGGCCACCAGCTTTTTCTGGTTTGAATGAAGTACTTCCTCTAGGAAATGATACAAAGATGCTGTGAATGATTAACTTCCCTGAACAGAGTGCCAAGCTGGCATTGATACTGGAGATGGGCAGAAAGATTTGGTTTCTATATTCCCCACAAAGGGAATTGTTACCCACTCTTATGGAGGGCAAAGAGCGCTCTTGATATCACTGGTTTGGTTTTCTATAAACAAACTCAAATTGCTCTAAGAGGCAAACTCCGGATTTCTCAACAACACCCACACTCCCAGGAACCCTGACTCCAAGGGCTGCTTCCCATGATCCAAGAGAAAGGAGAAGGCCAGGATTCAACACCAGTGTTAAATCAGGATTACCCAGGCATACACCTTTGGGAACTATGCTGGAATCCCTAAGGAAAAAAAAGAAGAGAACTGTCCAGCCAACACTGTAATGAAACATTGATCATTGTCACCTAAAAATCAAGAGTGTTATCTAAAAGCCACCTAAACAGGACTGCGTGCTGTTGTAGCGGAGAGTACCACTTTCACCTGACCAGAGAAGAGGCACAACACGCAGCAGCAGCATCGTTTCCTCTAATACTGATCTGTCCCTGAGCTTCCACCGGTTTTGACCTCGCACAAAACTTCAGCAATGGACACCAAATACAGTGATGATCTCATGACCAGGACACTGCTCCAGGGCAATAAAAAAAAATCAAAGATCACCCTTTTACTTCAGCCTGGTCACTGAACACCAGCTGTCCTTACAAAAAATACCAATAACAAAGAGAACCTTTTGTCACCTTCCAGAATTGGTTGTTGATTATCATCCTTACCAAGGACATTTTATATTTTGATGAAAACGATTACACTTGTGTTAAGCATGAACATGCAAGTCATTGCTCTGTCTTAGAAGAATACAGGATTGAAGGGTCAGGTCTCAAAAGGATTGGATCTTTTGGTTAGAAAAAGATTATGGGATAGACTCACACCTACACAACTTGAAGCTGTCAGAATGGAAAAGAGAGAGAGAGGGAGGAAGAGTACGAGAAAGGAAACTTGACCTCAAGTTGAGCCAACAGTGAGACAAATCTCTAATGGTGGAAGTCAGAGGGATACCGACCTGTTCGGAAGAGTACAAGCAGAGGAAGTAAGTAATAATCAGTAGACTTATTTTCAGAAAAATCACCTTATCTTTACTGCCTTATTCTTAACATGAACACAATGTTTCTTATGTAACGGTAAATAATTCCTTGTAAACTTAAAAAGAAGTGATTTTTTTTTGTCTAGACCATTTTCTTCCAGTCATCCATTACCTCCAAAGAAAGTCTCTAATCCCTTGAGCATCAAAGCATTTGCCACTGAACATGTTAAATGTTGGCAGCAGCCAATTTTGTTTCAGACACGCTCACTGTGCAATGTCAATTCCTGCTTTTCTCTACTAGCTTTTGTCAGAGACCAAATAATATCCACTGCTAGTGCCACATAACCAGTTTCTTTCCTCGGCTGGCAACTAAGTACATTTCAGAACTGTAAAATAAATACATTAAAACTTCAACTCACTGATCCAGGATGAATGCAGGACACTTATAATTTGACTTTCTTTTTTGAAAATACTCATGAAGTCACCAGATGCTTTTCCCAGACAGGCAAGACTAAAATTCAGCCCATGCTGAACCTATTTATATAATCTTCAGTCTCCATGTTGTAAGAATATTCAAATCTGTTGATTCAGACAAACTTCTTTACAGGAAAAAGGATATGTGTCCTTTGGATACAGGTTTAGAAAATACCATGGAAAACACAAGTTTTTGTAAATTACATAGTATGTGCCAATATTCTGGGGAAATGTCCTTGCAAGTTACTATTTACTGCTTGGAGATCATATTTGAAGAAATTTCCTACATCACAGAAAAGTTTTCCCATACTGTAAAAAAATGAATTCTTTCCCATCCTGTATATTGCAACTCTTCTCAAATTAAATTCCCTTCCCTGTTGAAATAATGGATGAAACCCACAGAGCCTACCATTCATCAAGTGCATTAAATAGATCACATGTCAAGCCAAAGTCACTTTGATCCTAAAAAAAATAAACCAAAATAAGACTGTTGAATCAGCAGTGTCATACAGTAGATTAAATTTGCCACTAATCCAATCAGATACACCACCTTGTCCTACAAGCGAAGCACCCCCCTCCAATCTACTAAAGGCCACATATTTTATTAAATAGCACTGGTTCGTAATTCCCAATTAATGTCTCGGCACAAATTAAAAGGGAGTTTAAACTCTACTTCCCTTTGCTGATGCGTATCTTTGCGATCGGCTGCTCTGTCACCCCTGGCAGGGTGCACTGCCACTAATGCCTTCCGTTTTTACAGCGCAGTAAAATGGGCCATATAACTTTGGAGATGACTGATAGCAGAGCAGACACGAGCCAAGCCGGGCACAAAGCACGGCTCTGGCCAAGCCCAGTGCTCAGCTGGGCGCAGGTGCTGCCAAGGACAGAGCTGGCCTGTGCTGCGACACACAACCCAGTGAATACAGCGCAACCGGCAAAGGGAGATGGTGGGGCGGACCAGTTGCACTCCTGGGCAGAGAAAGATGGCTAAAGAGTATTTTCATAGACTTTCGGTATTTTTGTTTCCTAGATACACGGATATATATGCTTCAGGAAGGCTGGTGCACCCCTCTCTGTGACTCGGCAGAAGTTCAGCTGCACATCTGCTGCTTTCTGGGGCAATGCTGCCCATAACTTGATGGGTCACCTACAACCCAGGGGAGGCATGACTCTTCATTTGCAGAATTTACGTATTAACCAATTTAAACACCCAAAATAGGGACCAAAACCAAGGACAAATTTGGACTTAAACTCAGCCCCTGCCCAGTTGTAAAAAAAACCTCTGCACTGTGAGTTGTAGCCTTAGAGTAGGCCAGGGACAGCCCTCCTAGGACAGTCTCCTCTCCTTCGCCAGCACCTGGGAATCAATATAACTACTGGACTGCACATTTTCATCATGCTGGGAGTCATTTCCCAAACACTAGTTTTTACCCGCTCGTTGTTAAGTCTCTATTTTCACCAGCAATTGCCTTTCATCTGCTGTACTTGCTGCTCCAGACTTTAAGAGACCTTAAAGACTCCTTGGTAAGAAGCCAGTCTAACAGAGCATGGTCAGTCACTTCACACTATAATTAAGTCTTCCTAGCCCTGTGAACCACAATATAAAAGTTAATCAAGCATAAAAGAAATTAGAGATGTTGTAACTCACAACATCCAATTTTATGAGTCCTGTTTCCTAACTGTAAGATTATTTCACGTCATTCATTTGTTCTAGCTTCGCCATGAAAAGACTGCAGCAAAATTATGTTCATTTGAAATGTCAGCTTTAGCAATCTTCATACCAAGTTTAAGCTCAATAAGCTCACACCACATTAAATTGAAAACCTGTTGAACAAAAGATGTTTGACTAAATTGCAGTTTTCGTAACGTACCAGCCCATAATCAAAGGTAAGATTGCTCTCCCCAGCAGAGCTCTCTAGTAAAAAAAAACACCACAAACCTGTTTCACGGTAACAGGATAGGTTAATTAATGTTTCCCCCACAATAAAATTACTTTTACAGAGTTTTTGCCTATTACATTGGAAGAAATGACATATGCACTCTTGCAGATACGATTTCTCTCTTCATGAAGACAATCGTAATTAGTAAACTCCTAAATATTTTCTTAGTTTTTACTCCACTTGAAGAAATTCACACTAAGGATCACAACAAAGCATTCAGATTTTCTCCCTTTCTCACTGCTGTCGTTGTCTGACAGTTTCTGAGACTGAAAATTAATAAATATTTTCCTTACACTGAAACATCTTTACACCTTCATATCATCTGTCAACACAACTATTACCCTGAGCGCTTACAGATACACCAACAAAAATACCTGAAAGCCTGTGAAAGTAGTAAGAGCAGACATATACCTCCACATTCTCCAAATTTTGTTTCCTATCTTTTTGTCAAACACATCTCTTATATTTGACATGTTTATCAGCTGGATAAATACGCACATTGTCAAATTTCACACTCAGCAGCATAATTTTGACCCTGGGGCAGACATTCACATTGTTTATTTTGCAGCTGGAGAACCCACTGAAGACAAATATGTTTTGAAAAAGACAACAAGATCAAGGCCATATGAATGAATATTTAAGATTAAGATTTATTTAAGCAAAATATTTAAAAGAAAAAAAACAACAAAAAAACCATTCAAATGAAGTTAGACCTTGTTGCAAAGAAAAGTCAGAGGACAAGTTTCAAAGAGTGAAGAAAACCCTAACATTTTCAAGTATGCCACCAAGGGCATTTTTCAAAGCACTAGCATACACACAGAAACTTTTGGAATATTTAAGCTTGAAAAAATACATATTATTTAATATCAGTATGCTGCAGATCTTGCATTTGCTGTGACAACAGGTCTACTGCCAATTCTCATGAATTGATTCAGTATTTCACAAAAGTATTGAAGAATGAAATATTTGACACTGAATACAAAGAGAGATTTCAACAAAGCATTTTGAAGATCTCTACAAGATGTTCCTTTACGCCAAGCACAGGCCCACAACGTGCTTATGGGTACATAATGCCCACCTGCACACCCGTATTTCCAGCCTAGTGCTCTCTTTCATTTTTAGCCAACAGTTTTCTCTCACCTGCAGAGCTTGCAACACTAACTGTAAATTTGGGACATTCAGGGGTGGATGAATGATTTTAGTAAAACTAACATAATTAGAGCCAAGATTGATTTAGAGATCTTCTTTGAATGCCTTTTCATCCTGAAGGCTTAATTTTGCTATTTTTTCAGATTCATACCAGCGTAAGAAGGGCCTGCATTTGGCCATAACATGACTTGTCACTTCTATTATCTGTCTGACTTGTTATTTGTACTCTGACCATTTTCACTATTTCTCTGCATCCCCCTTCGCAGTCAGCCACAGACCCAAGAGTCGTCTCTCAGAGACTAAGGTTCTGCCCAACTCGGAAGATTGAGCTGGAAAAATTTCATCTCTGAGCATCAGGCACATGCACTGTTCAAACACCAACTTCTGTGAGCTTTGCAGGGGTATTTTCAGCCATTGTTCTCATGTGTATCTGCTCCTACCATGGCAGTTTTGCTACAGCCGCAAGAAAGAACCCTTCCAAACGTGAGTTACAAGGACTTGTTGCACTGGGTGTTATATAGAGAATAAAGTCCCTTCCCAGCCCCACCGCACATCCCTCTGACCCACACACATCATGGCGATGGGCTGAGCCATAGGCACAGTGACCAGAACAGATCCTCTCCTTTACATTTTCCTTTCCAAACAGGAATTGTCCGTATTTATTTCTGGGCTCTCTTTCCATCTCCAGAGAGAAAATGTCTAATTACGCTGTTCATTTCAAAGATTATTCACTTACTGACTTACCTCGATGGGAAGAAAGTATTTATGGCATTTTCTTGTAAAGACTTCTAATTCTGGAAGTGTCCTAAATGTAATGAGCATTCTGATATATATGATTCTGACATATGTTTCCTATAATAAAACAGGTAAACAGTGGCTAAAGAGCCATGATGAGAAGCTGTCATATGTTTCCTATAATAAAACAGGTAAACAGTGGCTAAAGAGCCATGATGAGAAGCTGTATGGGTAAGATTATTAATGTGCACGGGCTGAGTGAAAATTGAGTCCCAATTTGTTTACTTGAATTATTCAGTGCAAGCAGGTGTGAAGAGAAGCGATTTCCCCTAAAAATACAGGACAAGCTCTATATTCTTTATTCTCTCTATGGTTTCTGTGTCAGAAAAATCAAAATAGCTTTCTAGCTTCCCTTTCAGAAAAAACTCACAAACAACATAAAAGCTTCTTTAAATTACAGCAGATTTGAAGTCAGTGACTGAAATGATGGGAGACTGTCCACAAAGCTGTCCTAGAGGATGTGCTGTCAGTTAAGGATTTGGCTGCAGCTGCACCAAAATTGTCAACAATCTGCAGGCAAGCCTTGCCCACAGCCACCGGGCCTCTGACAAACAGGAACACAGTGGGGCCGCAGCTCTTCCTGAGGATCTGGACCTGACGGATTTGCTCTTGAAGCACCAATTGATGCTTTTTAAGAGAGAGGTATGTGTGTCTATCACAGTGTGCCTCTACCACCTACATGGGTCTAGACTTTCAAGTTAGATTTAAACCAGATTTACACATCTGTAATTTAGGTGGAACTCAGGCTACGATATCCAAACTGGTACTGTCATCTAAATGCACTGACTTGAGCCCCCCTGATACAGAGGATGCTCAGTGAGCTCCAGCAGCACAGAACAGTAACTGTTTTACGCGGCAGCACATTTTGTGTAGTCTTACCACAGCACATCCACCGCCTTTCTCAGTGCTTCTTCCCACTATCAGAAGACCTGCATTTTGCTCAGTGAAGGCAGAACAATTGGATTTTCAATTCAGGTTATATAGACACCACACAAAATGCGTATATGTATTTGCATTTTCCTATACAACTACTGCAATAGTAATTGCTGTAGGCACTAGTAGAGGAACTCTACCTTGTGTCAAGGCAGCCAGCCTCACTGAAATGACAGGAGAGCCGGCCCCCAAGACCAGACTATAAACTGCAGCTGGCATCAGGAAACGTGGGTGCTAATCCGGGCTGAGACATGGCTCCCTTTGTACATCACAGGGCCTCTTCACTTCTCTCTTTCAGAGGGAACTACTTCAGTCAAAGGGACTAGGTGTTTGCACGCTGCCTTCTCCAGCCGAGCAGCAATAGCGTCTGCTCCGATAAACAGACAGCAAGCGAGCCACAGCTGACAGAGCCAAACTCCCTAAACAAGAGCCCACTGCAACGAGCCTGAGTTGCACAGCCTGGCCTCAGTTGGCAGCCACGCCATGTCCCTGCTGAAGCTAATGGTAACTCCTTCACTTCTGTAACCGTTATTCTAATGGGTATATTTATAGTGTAAATGCTGTATATACCCACTGTAAATGCTGACATCCACTGTTAATCCACTGGAAACGCTGACAGCGATTTGTTGTTTAATAAATTATGGGTCTGATTTTCAAAGGCAGCGAGCTGTCAGCTCCGTTCCTATTGAAGCCACTGGGAAACAAAAATCTTCCTTCATTTCAGTACAGTCAGATGAAAACTCAAGACTTTTAGGAAGTCTTAACTATATGAAGATGTAAAAGCTCAATGAAACAAAGTAAGTATATAAAATGTAAATAGCTTAAACAATTCTTTAAATTTACATCAGACCAAGTTTTGCAGTTATTGCACACCAAAGCCATAACAGATGTGAAAGTCAAAAGGAGCAAGAGAATTAACTGAGATTCATGACTCCTGTTTCTTAAATCCAGATATAATGCATACTGAGTCTTAACCTTGCCCTGAAGTATAATACATGACAGCATCACGTTTCTTTCAGAAAAGGCAGCTCTCTCTTGTGGCAGCAACATGTAAAATTTAAATGACATGAATAATTAAGAGATCAATAGATACCTTGAATAAATAATAAGTTTCATTAAAATAGCATCACATATGTGTTTTTAAATCCTTAACTGAAAGTATAGTAAACAGTTAAGTACTTGCAGGAAATCATTTTTACATTCACAGAAGAGTCTAACGGTTTAAACTGCATTTACAGCAGTAACTACCATATATCCAGAGTTTTCTTAAGGGCAACTTAAAAAGTAGCTGGTTTGTTAAACGTAAGGAAGGATGAGATCTGCTGCTTTACCCATGCCAACCTCATTTTACGCAGGATCTGATCCTGCACATGTATTTGAAGTTGACATTAAGAGGGCAAAGGTTTAGCCGTGTACCACAGCTCCCAGGACAAAGCCCACATCCTCAAGCAACCCCAGTTCATTTCAAAAGTATCTCTCATCCAATCGCTAGCAGAGGTAATCCTCAGTACTTGGATATTTAGGTACATTCAAGAAGCTACTACATAACCTACATAACATGTAGGTTAATGAAAAAGGTATTTTCAGAAGAAGTACCGGCGAGAAGAGCAGCCTTTATCGGGCTCCTGAACCCTTTCAGCACTTAAAAGAGCAGAAATCAGCCGCTGCAATCCATGCAGAACAGGACTTGTCTCAAGGCAAAAGCAATAGTTCTAATCAGTTAATAAATAATTATTACTGAAATAATTAATATTAATTGCATGAGGTTCTGCAAAGGTATTAAGTAAATGAGGGGCACTTAGCTGCAGTGAGACACTTGCTAATTGAGAGTCATTTGGGTGCAATAGCTCTCAGAACTGCTGTCTGCTCTCCAGCATGACAACAGGCTACATTACAAAACAGAGCGGGGAAGGGATGACCTTAGAAACCACTCGCAGCTTGAAAGTGCACAAGGTGGATGGGCATCTCTGCGTTTCAGAAACTGCTATTTGGACCAGAATATTGAGCCCTCAGCAGTCGGAGTGTTTCCCACCTGTAACTGCGTTCTCAGCTGAGATCTTCGCAGTGAAAAGCCCAAAAAGCCACAGTACTGCCACTCAATTGCCCTCTCTGACTGCTGCCCCACACAGAGATCAATTCAGAAAAGCCTCCTCTGAGGAGCTCCTACAACCCAAAGAGCAGTTAATGGAAGAGTGAAACTTCCCTGCCAGGACACCAGAGACCTCATACTGCAGATTTCACCTGAGAGTCAACATTCCAACGCTGGAGTTATAAACCTCCAGAAATAGGACTTCAAGATTGTAATTTTTAAATTCCCTTGGCTAAGGTGTATTCTAAAAAGAAACTGCTAAAGAGAGATCTATTACCTGAGGTTAAGATTAAAAGTAAGGTTTCAGGGCAAGTAAGTTCAATACACAATGAATATGTATTTAAGAGCCCTATTTATTCCATGAAGTTATATTTCTCCCTGATCTTCCTTTTTTTTGCATGCTATTATATTTAGAACTAATAGGATTTAGAATTATATTTAGAATTACATAGTCAAAACTGTAGAGCTGGGCCCATCTTTTTTAAGATGCTTGCTAAGTCAATTTTCACAAAGATTTCTCACCCGTCTAAACTAGTTATGGATTTTTTTTCCCCCCATTTTTCAATGTTACAGATATTTGTATCAAATAAACCTGCAAAACTCTTAAATAAAATTAAGCTTAAAAAAACCGTACCTGCTAATAACAACCATTTGCTTAATGGTAGTTGTACAGACAGTGCAGTAAGAGATTGCTCACATCTGCAAACAGAAACCATTTATAGAAATTAACTTTTATAAACCACCACACATAAATCTATGGGAAATCAATGCCCATGGTTTCTCTTAGGAAGTTGTACTGAATTATTACTTATCCAAGCAGCAAAATAAGCTTTTTCCACTCTGCAAAATTCTGAAAGCCAGATACAAACCCTTACCAGTCAGTGAAGCTCCTCACTGACTCTGAATCACACCCTTCACCTGTCTTTAATCTTGTCAACAAATTCTATCATATCCTTCAGAGAAAATGCTGTAGTAGTTTTAAGTATGTCTAATCCATAAGGACAAAGCTTTAATGAGTTTCTAAATTTATATTTTAAGCAGTAAAATAAAATAAAAAAAATTAAACTCCTGTGACCCAGAAACTATTCCAAAGCATTGCTCATCTTTTCACGGCCTTCATGCACTCTTCTGCCATGAAGTCTCTAGATCAGATTTCTCCTATAAATGAGCTAAGAGGCAGAAAACAAGAAATAACTCTCATTCTACACAGAAATACGGTTTTCACCTTATGCCTCAAAAGACAACAAAAGGATCACGCTCTGAATGCCCATTGTCACCCCAGAGAAGGTACCACCTTGTCTCCCTGCAGGCTTGTCTGACAGCATGACATCATTTCTAGATGATACTAGTTTTAGTAAAAATGAGAACTCCAGTAAATGCGGGATGAAGGAGGCCCCTGGCAACAGCAAGAGACTGCTCTGTGATTCTCACTGTCAGTCTCTTAGGTGGTTTAATAAAGGGCAGGATATTGTGCATCATAAATGCTCTCTCTTTCATTTTACAAGAACTTCTTGAGTTCCACTGAGTTTGTTTATAATTTGGCAGGTCTGTAATTTAAAAGAATTGAACAGTACTTTCCATGCAGACTTTATCAATCTGAGAACAGTGACATCCTAGTCCTTTACCCGGGGTTTATTATACTTGTAGCAAAATGACAAAGGAAAGCAAACGTCAACCTTGCACATGTTTCTATTCAAGAATTTCAATTCCTTCAAATGACCCAATTCTGTACCCTACAGGAAACTGCAAGTCAAAGTAATTTACTTAGTCTCTTTTTATTTCATCTTTAATTTAAATTTATACACTTTATGGTAAATAAAATAAACCAAAGCTGGTAAGCAGGTAGGAGAATGGAAGGTAAGTGGGTGAATTCATAAGAAAAGGAAGGGAATTTACTCTTAGTCATGCATTCAGAACATACAGGAAAATAGATGAAAATCTAGAAACAATGTATTAGTCACCACACCGATCATTATAGCTGTCTGGCCTGGAGCTCTTTGCGTCCCTTTTCCTCTTATTGTTCTCCTAGTGTATATAGTCTTTGTGGAAGGGACACCATTCCTTTGTGCTGTCACGCTGGTAGGCACATTGGGGATGCTGCTGCGATCTAGCCCAGGGAACCTGCAAGGCTGATGTAAGAAACGGCCAGGAGGGCCAAAAGACAAAGCAGCAGAAGGGAGCAACCAGCATCTGCTGCTGCAGAACAAAGTACAAACCAACTTATGTCATCTTCTCTGTTCTTGAACAGATCTGGGTATTATTCTTAAGGCTTCACCCAGAATATGTTGTGACCACATCAGAAAAAGAGGGCAAGGACAGCAGAGGTGGTCAAGACAACAGACAGGTCAAGAAGGTGTAACTTAGAGTTATCACACCTTTTGACTCCTAACAGTGATAAAATAGTCCCTATGGATGTTTTCACCTTCTCCCACTTGGTGCCAGGCCAAAGCCCAGAACACAATCTGCCTTTTGCAAAAGTAGGTGGGGTTGTAGACAAGCTATGGAGGGGAGCTGCCAGGCACACAACAATGCAGGGTGCTCCCCACCACATCACTGGTGTCCAGAACTGAGGGGAGAGAGCAGGTAAAACCCCACCCGAAACACCTCTTCTATTTTAGTCCTGTGGCTTCTGTCCTGCTGCGTACGTAGTAAATTATGTCTTTTCTCTCAGTTGTGGATACTGTGGGAGAGCTTCTCGCTCACCCCTGTTTGATGTTTATGTCTATTCAACCTCTTCCCTAATTGCTCAGCCACACAAAATGTAGAAATGTGTGTAAATCTTTAGAATTCAATCAGTATGGTGTTATTTCTGCACATACAGCCTAAACAAAGTTTCGACTTGCAAACTCCCTTACTTATAACCACCCACTCGCACTAAAGTAAGCAACAGTATTTAATGCTCACAGACTTCAAAAATCACAGCATCCTTAAAGGTTCCCCACCAAAAGAGCACATCTCTGTGCACTGGAGTAATCTATTAACAAAAATAAGCAACACAAACAATTGATGGAATAGGATTGAAGTATGAAATTAAATAAACCGAAGCTTCAGCATAAACAGGTAGACAAATCAACTTGCTGTTTCAGCAGCACAGGAATCACCACACTGACCTGAAGTCAGAATAGAGTCTCAGTGATTAGTTCAAGATGCTGCAGAGCAACAGGCAAACATCCCACCAGAGGCTGAAACAGGCTCATGCATCCCTCTTTGTAGGGAACACACCCTGTTCTTTAGTAGGCAGGAGTAAATAGAATATTCAAATGTAATTATTGTGGCACATCATTTGTTCCAGCCAATTATGATGACTCTGAACATTTCCAGTATCCACATTTCAGTCTTTTTTTCAATTATAAATACCTTTAATTATCAACCACCCACTTGCAAATTTTATTTATATATTTAAACTCTTTTAATTTCCTGCTATTGTATTTCATAGAGCATCTCCTATATTTTCTAAAAGTAAAATAAAGCTTCAATCTGTCTTCCATTCATCATTTATATATTTTCAATCTTTTTCTCCTCCCCTTCTGCTCAGAGATTAAAAAGACTTTTCCAATTGTCCTTCATCAATTATTTTTTGTCCCCAAGAGAGAGACAACCAGAACTTCACTTACTATTTACACTAGAGCTTATACAAAATATACATGTAATATCACGTTCACCGTAGCGTTCACAACCCCACATGACCAGGCATCATCTTTGCTTTCCTAACCAGTGCTGTACATGCACAGGACCTCCTTTCAGCTTCAATGCCCAGGTTCAGTACCAGTATTGATAAGGTCATCAGTTTAGCACTGGGAAAAGTGCCTGAATTATTTCACATCCCTATTAAATAGGGATAGGGTACTGCCCTATTATTGTCCAGGACAGTGGCCATACTGGGGCCACAAACAGCGGCCCACGTGCTCTTCAGCGTCTCGAATCCAAATAAAAGGAAATAACTCACATCTCCTAGGAAAAAATTATATAAAAATGGAAGAGGGTTGCTAGCACTAGCAAGACAGACAACAAGACAGAATATATTTTTTAAAAATATTATGTTGAAACAATACAATGACTTTACACCAAATGCTAGTGGGACTGGACAAATTTACGATATTCAAGTAAGTTGATCTTGAATAAGTTTGATTTGCTATAGAATACATCCTGAGTAAGCTTGTTTTTTTTCAGGCTTGACTTGCATATTAAGCAAACACTGTTCACAATGTGTTTTCACTCCCAAAGACATTTGGATCTTTTTCTAAAAAAAGTGAAGGAAGGACAAATATTTGAGACCTCCTCTAGGGAAAATTTTTGTTCAATTGCTACTTCACTGGGATTTTCTTCCTGTACTCGCTCACATCTTGGTTGTGAATTCTGCAGATGCTCCCTTTGTTCTCTTTCAAATGTCACTGTCTCTTCATGTCCCAACCATTTATTTAAAGACAGCTTTTCTTACCTGGTAAAAGGGCATTTGAAGGCATAGCAGCAGTGCAACTTTTCATTTCCACTCCTATACTGTGTCAATTTAACCTCATCGCTCGCTTCAATGTCCTTTTTTTATTCTTGTTTAGCAACATACAGACATGTAGCAGTAGTCATCTAGAGGCAGGAAAAAGTGACATGTGGCACGAGCGAAGAGCAAGCTAAGAAAAATGAACAACACAGGGTACGGTTTTTCACTAGTGTTAAATATAGCACTCAAGAGTCCCAAATACAAGAGCAGCACTTTCCGCATGGGTGCACACGCTGTAAATACCTGGTTTTCAGGTGGCAGGCTTTGGTCAAGTGCAGACTAGGAGCAATGGATTGCTGCTCTCCTCAGATGGAACGCCAGCACTTTGGGTCGTTTCACAAAAGGCAACTAAGTACTGGGAGCACGCGCCAGCACGGAATCAAAAGCAGCTCCCATTCACCTGCAAGGGCAACACTTTGTCGATAGCAAAAAGCATTTTCTGTATGAATTTGTAGGTATTTATTTCCCTGGTTGCTCCTGCACTGATACAGCAAGAACCAGTGACCCCAAGGAACAGATGCCAGCTGGTAGACCTGCTCTTGCAGCTCACAGCCCAGCCTTGTGCTAATGAACAGCAAAACGCAGAACTAAGAAACTGAAGGAAAGGGGATTTAGTCTTTATAAGTATGAAGGTAGTTGCCTCCTTTTCTTCAACCTAAAACACTCCAAAATGAATGGAAGGACCATGCTGTCAGCAAGGGTATATATAAAAATTCATGCACCCATACCTGTCAAACATGTTTTCAGGTGCAAATCAAATGCAGAGTAATACAGATGTTTGAAGAGACAGGTCCTGCTGTTTAACCCCACGATAGCATCTCCATCATTCCCTCAGCCGTTTTGCAGTTAACAGATAACAGGTTTTCCTACCCTGATCCCTATGAAGTCTGAGAAGCCCATGGGAGACAGGCTCGAAGAAAAGCAACAAACCTAGTCCACTAGCAGTAAAATGCTGGATATTCTATTTTAACCCAGTAATGATGCTCCTTTGCTGAAATTTTCCTTTATCATTCCCAGAAAAACCTGTCATCTTTTAATAAGCTTGAGTTTTAAACCTTTAAGGACCAAAACTGAAAATTAATGGCCTTAATGCATAAGCACAATAAAAATAGCAGCTGATCAAAATCCCTGTAAAAATAAAATACAGCTTATTCTTCTTGCAGATTTACATGCAGCTTGCATTGCTTCTTAAAGCTTCAGAAAAAGCCAGGAGACAGACTATTTATCAGAAAACCATCAAGCTAGAATTCCAAGTCCCAGCTGAACTGCTTACCTATAAATAAAAGAACCTGCAAAGTACTGTATGGAGCTTGATTTCCTTAGCTTTGAACCTCAAAGCTGAGTGGTTGAATCCAGAAAACTCTATCCACAGTTTAATCAGTCTTATTTTTTAAGTTCTGCCTTGGATTTATTATCATCAGGCCTTCCTTGTGCATCAGACTATAAAATACACACGTGGTCCTGCTTAAGCTGTCAGCTCATCAATAGCAGTGCGTTCAAAGCTACAGCACTATTGAGACATCCACAAAACTATATTTTTTGCATAGGCTTCTACAGAGGAGGCAGAAAAGCAAGAGTTTGGGGCCAGCTATTCATACCAGGTGCCATGGGAATGGAATAAAGTGGTTAAAAAAAATAAAAAATATCCATGTTACATACATGGGATTCCTTAACAAAAAGTTCAGCACTGGTCTGCTCTCAGATGGCGGTTAAGGCACTTTCATTCTCGAGTACAGTGACAGAAGAGTTATGGATACATAACAGCTCACCTTGCAGCCAGCTCTACTGGGTGTAGCACAGCTTTAGTGAAGTCTGTATCATCAATTACATGAAATACACTGGCTGAATTTACCAGTTAAAATGGACTTTTATTAAGCAGTAAAGTCAGGATGTGGAGGGAAGATGCAGAAGAAAAACTTACACATGACTGAGATGGACACTATCCAAATCTTCGCAGCTTTCAGAAGAGCTGTCATTATTTGATGTAATGTATGAGATGGCTTGAAGATGTGAAAATCTAAGCCAAATTCTCAATCAGGCAGAAGTCTGTTGCACTACGCCAACTTACATTAGCTAAGGATTTGGCATATCTGCCCTTAACATTTTTAACTTTCATTTGGCAACTTGGATCACCAACACAAACCGGTCCCTGTTCCCTATGGCTGCAGGGGAGTGGCTGGCTGGGGTCACATTCACAAGGTCCTTCTCTTTCTACCACTAAAAGGAATAAGAGATTTAACTTTCACAGCTCTTCAGTCAGGAATCATTTTCTCCCCTCCTCAGCAGAGAACCTTTGCACTTGTTAAAACTCGTTTGCAAAGAAAAAAAGGAAGTGAAAGCAGCAAGATGTATTACGATACATAGATCAGTAAACAAACTCACTCTCTGTTTTCCAGTTATTACTAAATAAGATATGTAAGACCCACTTCTTACTACAGAAAGAAGTGAAAAAATGGCTGCAAGAAAAGAACTGGCCTCAAGAAAAGCATCATCATTATTCCCTTTCCACTCCAAAAGCTTAAACATCTTCAGCCTGACTTGATTTCATCAAGATGCTGCCTAGGCAAGTGAAAAGATTCCAAAAATAGTGTCAGCACCAAGATTACTTGCACTTCAACATATTCCCAGACACTTTCCTTCTGATCTATCCCTTCTGACATGACATCCAGCACATCACTAAAGCTTAGGATCAGACTGTGGCATTCAGCATCTGAAGCTGCAGCAATTACCAGGTTACTGTGATTGAACATTTCTTCCCGAGTAATCTCCCCATACTGGGATTCTGCATAAGAATTGGACTTTTGACGAGAACGCTGATCTTCTACACTCTGACACAGGATGTATTTCGAGGTTCTACACATTCAGCATAACTCAAAGCAGCCCTGATACGAATTTCAACTAGCAGATTAAAGCTCTGGTGTTCCACAACTTCTATTTATATTTGAAACAGGTACTATTTATGTCTTCTAGCTAGACAAAAAACAACCTCAGCATATCCCAGTGCTTCCTTCCTTTCTCCCCTTTTCTTGGCTCTAGTACAGTATATTAAAAAGTTGACACCAAATCTGTTCATTCTTTTAATCACTCATTGCATTACATGTAAGGAAGACTGCCTATAAACTGTATCTTGTACTTCTTCACTATCCTTCTGCCCTTCAGAGGCTTTTGATTCCTGCTGATGCTGCCTACCTGGAAAAACTCAGGTCTGGAAAAGGATTTTATTTTGGTTTCTCTAAGGAAAAGAATATGCAAGAAAAAGACCCCAAACAACTCCATCAAATCAAATGCCTTCTTCGTTAGGCAGGCAAATGTTTTGGGGCACTTCACATCTGAGAGTGCTATTCCTGTTCCCTCCAGATTAAGAGCCAAAACTTCCACTACAGCACGTCAGCCTCAGCTGGTGCAGAGGTCGTGTGACTTCACATGCACACACTAATGGAGTTCTTCCAAATTTGTTTGGGATTTCCAACACAAGACAAACATTCATTTCTTCATTACAACATTTTTGCCATTCTTTTGTCATTCAACTGGGAAAGGCTAAATTCAAGCACACAGTGTGCACTATGTCCTCACATAGGTATCAAATCCAAATTCTGCTTTAGGTTGCAAGCGTAAAGCTTCCACAAGGATCTAAGAGAGAGACAACTTTGTTAAGATTTAATCAAGATCCCAAAGTAGAAGTATAATGCTCAAGTTGTCTGAATTGCCAGTACCAGAAGCTGGAATTGTACCTGTGCCTTTTGCAAATACAACACTTCCTACAACGCAATGCGAGGCTCCAGGCAACCTCCTTTCCCTGCTCTCATGGGCATCCAAAGACCAGGCTATCATTTTCCGTTCTGAAGTTTTATTCTGCTTCAAGATCATCCGTCATTCCTTGTAGTCTGGCAATATTTTGAACTTTTTAGAAGTTTTCATATTACTAATTATTTGTATTGCAAACAGTAATATTTTTGATGCATATGCTGTTCTCAGCTAAAGGCTTTTTTACACCTTTTTCTACTCATGTGGCCTGCAGAATCATTTTTGTTTTGCTAAAATGCCCAAAGAAGGCATACTTTTACCAGCGTTGAAATCCACGGCATCTTTCTTGCCTTATATCAAAATTAAGCCCAACCTGCCATCTGTTCAATCTGTCACATCTAACACTTCCTGCAAAAGTGAGCTAGTTTGATCATCACCCATCTAGACTTTGATAGAGTGATCACAAGATCTTGTCTAAAGGATAGTAACAAATTTTACTGTCTCTTCTTTTAGCAACCACAAGGTATTTTAAACTTACAATGAGACTCAGAATTATGCAAAAATGTCCCTATTAGTCATAATAATAGAAAGTTTTATTATTTATTATTACTTATGTTGTAAAGAGCGTGAGAAGTCACCATGGAGACAGCAGAGAAAGTGAAGTAGTATTTGTAAAAGCAAGCAGTAAAACATATTCTATCGCAAGAGCAAAGCCAAGGCAGAGCAGCCCTGAAAGAGCTGATGTCTTGAGCACCTGAAGGGTAAGGCAGAACATCTACAGGAAATGGGGGAAGCCTCTACCAAGGGGAGCAGCAAAAAGATCTCAGAATTGGCCGGGTTTGCTTTGCTGTGTTCAGACAGTATCAGTACAGCCAAGTTAGAATGATTTCTGAGAGCCAGTAAAGAGCCCACAGAGGTTTGACTGGCGAGGAATACAAAACTATTTTTGACCCAAGATACATTTCTCTAATACAAAAAGATCTTTCCATAACAGAAGTTTGATGACTTCACATTCCAGAAGTCAATAATTTGAAATCACTGGTTTATGACTGAGCATAAAGCCTAGTCATTGAAAATAAACCCATGCCTACTGCAACATCAACATTCATTCACTTTTTTTTCCCCCAAGAGTGAAGATGGAGATGCCAACAGCCCCTAAAGGATACTGTCTCTTTTCAGTCTACAGTTGTTCATCAAATAGTCAAGCCAGAAGCAAGTATGAAAGTCCAAACACTGATCATTCTGATAAATCCAAGATGACTGATAACAAAACAGGGAAATGCAGAAAGAATAACCAAATAGAATATTCACCAGCTTGTTGCACTGAGGGGCTTAGTATCTGTAATGTGTAGCCATCAGAAGGGAGCAGCTTCGAGTCAGAGAGCATCGCAGCTGTTCTAACAGAATCAGACTGTGGGGGATTGCAGGGTCACCTTCACCAGCCATGAAAGGCAGAAATCTGCTTTATATGTATTTTAAAAGTCTTTAGCGTTACACTTTCTGAAGACGTGTAGGGAAACATAAGGGAAATAGCATTTCCAAGAGAGAAAACACATCAGAGAAGGAAATTTTTCCCCAGATTGGGAATGATCTCTTCTTGACATAGTCCTGGACCGTTTCCATCCTCAGCAGGCATTTTTGCTTATAATTAAAGCTATTTTATCTTCCAAAAATATAACACTGAAAAGTGGTAGGGACAAGGGACAAAAAGAGGATATAAGACAAAAGATGGTTGTGATAAAGGGAATAAAGAGGTGCTGAGATGAGAGAGGAGAAAGCGAAGCCACTTCATGACTGGTGGCAGACTGGCACACAGGGCTGTGCTGGTTTAGGAGCACACGGCAGCACCGTAGAGCAGCTTCTGACAAGAAGTGAATGCTAAAAACATTCTGCCAGTGATGTTTGCAGAGAGCCTTGGAAAAACTTTAAAGCTCTTGGTGTTTGGGACTTCAAATAACAAGTAGAAAGAATCTCAGCTTGAGATTTCAACCTTTCACCTCACAGGATTCCTGACTGACTCCAAAGATAATGGTTTTTCCATCACTAACACATCCGTGTTCTTTCCAGAGGTTAAAACTCCAGGTAACGACCCAGACTGACCCTGCTCAGCTTACAAATGCTGAGAAGGGCCTTGCTTGCAAAGTAAAGTTTCTTTTCTTTTAAATAAAGAAAGAATTGAATAAAACACCAAATCTTTGCTTTTGTTAGTAAAGACACGGCTGAGTCCTTCTGTCACTCTGGAACTGCACAAGAGCCCAGGTATAAAGGAGGATTATGAAACAACCTCCGAACAAAGCAGAGTCATCAGCTCACCTGATCTCTGTAGGGCAAGGACCAAAACCACTAAGCACCTGAAAAATTTCAGTTAAGTCCAACATTGAGGAGTTAGTGAGACTGTCCCAGCATATATCCCACGTTGCCTGAGTCCACTGGATTTATGAAGCACAATTGATGCTGACGCTTCCATCAGTAGACATGCACAACCCTGAAACTTGATGCCGCCAAGCTGTTCGGCAGCTGAGCTGCTTTTTATTCTGGCAGGACCCTCTAACATGCACTGCTCACCAACAAGATTCACAGCACATCATCAGCTCATTGTATATATTCAAAACCCCTACAGTGCAAGAGTCAAACCCAAGTCTCATTTGGACCAGTAGAGCCCCCAAAATTCCGTGCCATTGTGGGCCTGTGCTCCAGAAAGTTGCCACCATAGCACAGCCGCTAAGTTTCTTTAAGAGTGGATGCCTCTAACATACCTCTCCATTTTCTACCAGGTGGACTCCCAGTTTTCTAGCTTTTGCTAATTCTACACCGAAACAGTTTCTCCTCCCAAGAAGTTAAAGGATAAAACCATGTAAACCTGACATGGTCTCCCACTGCCTGGGGTTTCAAACTGAGGCCTTTCAGCCAAGATCAGCCCAGAAATCACCAGGGGTAACAAAGGACCAATACAGAGAGGTATGATCTAGACACTTAGGCTTAACTCAACCTCCTGAGAGCTTTAAAGAGTAACAGCAGTAATTTGATAAGGAACCAGAATAAAGTGAGCTATAATCATCTTTTGCAGCATGAACTGCTGTTACATTAGGTTTGTAAAACATTTCATAGGGAAAAGGGAGGTGTTGTCAAAGTCACAATTTTAAAATGTCTTATATTTTATTTTTGAGCTTGTTTGTTTTGTTTTTGGTTTTTTTTTTAAGAAATTCATCAATCATATAAGATTCCAATGAGAACAAACAAGTGATAACATGAACAAATCGCTGCAAATTAATTCTGCATGTTGATTCTACAATTTTAAAGGTAATAAATCATCAATCACCAGCATAGGATCACAGCATTTATTTCATGCACAAAGCAGCACTTAATAATGGTAAACTTAGCTGTGTCTTATTAAACAGACTGCAGTCTCTGGTCAGCTAGGAGAACCTGAATAGCTTTTCACATTATATTCCTCAGAGCTCAAAATAAATCAAAATTTCTCAGCTTCATGTATCTACATGATTTTTAGAAAATGACTTAACCAGTTCAACTGCTGGACTACTTGGCACATGTGTGGTTAGTCTGAGGACTAAAAGTTCAAGGAAAATCTCTCCTCAGCCCCCACAGCTCTGGCATAAGAATCATATTGCAGATTAAAAAGTTAATTTAGTCTCCATGCAGTCAAGTGTATTTTGTCTGTTTATATGTAGTGAAGTTGTTTGGGGTTTTTTTGTCAGTGAATTAGTCTATACCAACAGAAAAATATAGCCACAGGCAAACAAGGTGGCTCTATCCCATTCCTCTAGAAATCAATGGCAATATTTCTACAAGAGGATCAAACTGTGTATGATCAATTTTTCATTCATATTCTTTTCTTTTCCCCACCAAAACCAAAACTAAAGCAATTTAAGCTTTTTCCAAATCCCTCAGTCCTGTCTCCCCATGGTTTATTTGCCATTCTTTTTCTAGGGAAAAGAAATTTTCTCCTCTGTTTATGTTCTAAAGGCCAACTGTGCCAAGGTTTTATTCCAACCCCACCTGTTTCCTTCACTACACATACACTGATTTTTTATTCTTAAACTACTGTGGGAAGCAGAGATTTAGGGAAAGAGCTGACTATCAAGTATGAAACATATGCTCCCATGAAAATAAATCAAAAGAGAATTCTTTTGTGACCAGTTCTTTGCAGCAAGATAAACTTCCTTCCTCCTACTGACATTTCAGTTTTTTTAAAAATCAAAATGTGGTTGAACAGGCTGGACATGGTACTTTGGAACTGCACATGTCATCTGCTGAACTGCAGCACCCCAAGTGTTGTGAGGTCAACTGTTGCTCCTGGCAATGGGAATTAAAAAAAAAGTTTTCAAAATAAAAGTCTCTGATAAGTTTAGAAAGACCTTTCGCATCTATATGGAGTGATAAAGCTTTGCACCTCCTACAAATTTCTGTTTGCCAGTCTTTTTACTCTGCACTGGCAGGTAGTTCCTCCTCACACGACTCTTCATACGCCCATTCACAGGCCAGTTGTCAGAAAGAGCAGTCTACAGGAATCGTCTCACTGACTTTAACCTCACCTAAAGTAAAGACAGGAGTAACTGCAGCACAGCAGAACCTCATCCAAAGGCTGCACCATCCTGTATTTCTCTCTCTACACCTTCAACAACCATCACCATCACATTTCCCCATCTAGTCCTATTTTCCTAAAAAGTAGTCAAATACTTCATGCAATTTCTTAACTTCAGAGGAAGAAGCCCCAAACTACGGCCAAAATCACATTCACAGTAATTGTGACTTAATAGATCAGTGACTAAAACCTGCATTTCCTCAAGAGTGGTCATCTCGTCCGTCTATCATTATCTGTTTAGCAAGCAAATATTGCTGGCCCTGAGCTGTCACCAAAGCAATGTCCAAAGGAAACAGGCAAAAAAAAATTATTCCAATGCTTCAAAAAAAGAATGCGTGTGAGTAGCACTTGAGCATTAGATATAGCCTGGTGCATAGCAAAGATGTCTCATGAACTTTCCTAATACTAATTTATTGCAGAGAGCCAGTCTAATTTCCTGCCCTCGGTACAGGAATAGATTTGACACCACTTGCATTAATTCTACTTTCTCTCCTACTGAATTTCAGCTAGCCTGTATATTCAAATATTGAGCTTATTTGTATAGCTACAATATAATCAACACCTTACCACACTGTGTACTCTCTTGTGCTTGGCCCTATCCTTTCAAAACAGATTTAGGATTTCCCGGAAATATGTTCACGTCCTACCTGGAGTTTGGCCCCAAAACGTACATAGAATCATGGAAAGAAGCAGTAGAGTGGTGTGCGTGAACAAAGCCCACATCTGTGTATTTTCCTTTTAAATACATTCATTTTTAAATAAATTCAAATACATTCCTTTTAAATAAATTCATTTTAATGCCAGAAAGGCATTTTGTGTTAGCTCTGTTCAATGAAAATAAATAAATAGACATGTATTTATCTTCTCAGTGACCTGCCAGGAAAGCTCTCCATCCCACAGTACCTTTGGTAATTCAGATAAATCTAACATGAACCATTCAGACAAACTGAGAGATTAAAGATACTTGTGGCTCTAGTTAGAAACAGCCCTAGGGCTAAAGCCAAGCATTACAAACCACGCAAAAAAGCTTTCAAACCTATTATTTAGCTAAGCTTCTTGATAATCTTGAAAACAAAACAAAAAACCCTCATAACGGCTGACCAAAAATTTGTAGTTTAACGTGATAGTTACACGGTGCCTTCCATCTATGTAACATATAATTAAATGATTATCAAGCAAGGCATGGCAGCCTTTGTAACCAAAGTTAATTCCCTGCTTTTACTTTCATTAATCTGATATGATAATAGGCATGCAGACAGTTAGTCCTATTTGTACGGTCGAGTGAGCATTTTCTATTTGATTTAAAACGAGACAAGTGGCCACCAAAACTAATAAATGCCACCGTGTATGGACACACATAAAATGAATCATTAGATTCTTCCCCTACTTAATGTGAGATGTTTTAGCAAGTGCTAAAGCACAGGCACCTACAGGAACTTCAGACTGCCATAAACTTCATGGTGTCACAAGCAGACAACACTCAGTCATTTCAACAGCTGTGAGACAGGGACTAACAAGAGGAACCAGGAGGAATCCCTACATCCCTGTCTCACTCTGAATAATACATCGCTCTCTATCAAAAATAAATCAAGGGAAAATAAACATTTTAGAAGAATCTTATATTTTTATTCACTGGTAGATTTGCAGTGACACATCTCTGTGTTGGCAGGGGTGAAAGCTGCCCTTCATGGGAACAGACACAATGCTGTAGTAAACAGAGGGAAAAAACAAATACATGCATCTCTTACCAATATGCACAAGAAATCAAGTCTGTTTCTTACTACACTACACCCAATGTGTAAAGCACAAGAAAATTTAACCCAAATAGAAACCATTCATTAAGTGCTGCATTAAAGCTGCATCCAGAGGACACTACTGTGTTTGACAAGGACACTACTCACAGCCAACTCCAAGCTGGGTTTGTGTTGTGTAAGGAAAAAGGCCAGACCATTCCTCTGTTTGAGGATTCTCGTCAACAAAATCTGACTTAGCTCTACCTAACGTTCCTTTTGCAATGCCCAAAGCATAGCTTCCAAACCCAGATTTAATTATAGTTTACTTACCAACATGGCCTGAACTTTAAGTGTGGACCGAACTCCCTGAACCACATGATTGCTTGTGCTGCCAGGTTTAATGAAGAATACTTTGCCCTTTAGAAGACTAAGTCCTCAAATCAGCAAATGCTGCTTTTGTACTTAAATGAGAAGCACACAGAAAAGCTTCCAGGAGACAACAGCATCACTCTAGTCCATTAGGTTAAAGCTGCTTGTAAATGACGGCAATTCAGGGCCAAAGACAGAAGGTTATGCACATTGAAATTGCAACTTCAATGCATTAAGAGGACTGCAACCCAACCCAGCTACTAAGCTATTTCAGAGTAATGTGCATAGTCTCTGGCCTGACCAATCATTTCAATTAGGCTTTTACATGCACATCACGAAGCTTTTAAGCAGCTCTGCGATGCTGAAAGAGCAATGTAGCAAAAACCATCCAGATCGCCCTCAGAAAATCTTTAACAGATCTTCCTCTACTGCTGGACTCGACCTCTTTTGCCACATTGCTGAATTTGTCCAATTTCATCACTGACTCTTCAGTCAGGTCCCACCAGCTTCAAGCAGGTGAAACAGATCTTGCACTTTGAAGAGAGATGGCTGACAAATTAATTTTTAAGAATACATATCGTTGCAGTAACAAATTATAAAAAGTGAAAAACTTAGTTATTTAATATCAAAACTGAGAATCCAAACAACTGGATTACCTCTGTTCTTATCTGCAGAGAGTCTAACCTGTGTTTACAAGAGGCAGCAAGAGACCATCTCTGCCCCATAAAACTGATAGAGAAACTAGCACTGCAGTTTTTAATCTCATGTTAGACTTTTAGCAGGTCTTCCAATGTAATTGCTTTTTTTAACAGCAACAACAGTCAAAGAGCTCACAGTAATGACTTTCACAAATTGTTAAGATTAATTTAGTAAAACGCAGATAGAAAACATTTTGCTTTTTCCTTTTTAAATAGGAAAGCTCAGATTTAGCAGCAGAGTTCAGCTCTGCTACAGACTTTTCACTGATGTCATGGCAGCAATTTTGTGAAAAAAACCTAAATATTTCATAATGAAAGATTTCTACCTTCCAATACAGAGGGGAAGAATCCTGCTTTATAGAAAATTCTGGCAGCGAGTAGAGGGTATATAAAAAGAAATGCACATTTCTACACTATCAACCGCCATGACTGCTAGAGTAGCTGCAGTTGTACCTCTCTACTCTCAATCACATGAGAAGACTTGCAGTAGGCACCTTCAGGTGCTCAAGACACCAAAAGCCATAGGTAGCTCAGAGATGCTGCAAAGTAAAAGTTCTGAGCGCCCACCGTGATGAAGATGAGCACTGCTGTGACAGCAGTTACAATGTGGCTGGCTGACACTGTAATACAAACCTCTTTTTTGTCATCTGATAGCAGAACAAGGGGTGGTTATCAGGTTATCTGATAATTGCAATTGACTCAATAACCCTGCATAGTCATGAATAAAACCTTTCAATTACTATTTTTAACAGCCACAAAAAGGTGATATATAAGTGGTCATTACCTACAGCATTCCCTATCATTTGTAGTTAGACAACGCTGGAGCTCTGGTTGCCCTACCACCTGACTCTTGCTTTCCTTCACCTGTATTTTATGGAAGCAGGGATACTGCTGAAAATCAGAGCAAATTCACCATAATTCAACTCTGGGTAACTGGATTATGACACCTTCCCTTCCTCAGAGTCCTTCACTTTACAAACCGTGCACTCCTTAATCTAAGTCTGCATCTAATCAACCTCATCTAGTTTCTTTTTCCCAAAAATCCTCAGAAACTACAAATTCTCTTCTGAGCAACTCCATCATCTGTGCTCACTAGGGTGCAACTCAAACCTTTAGGATCAAACCCAGACTGCTCCCGTTACAGCTACAGCACAACCTCCACAGCTGAGCAACATTTCCCTAGAGACACCAGCTTCTGAACCCAGTTTCAGGAGTGAGAAGAAAGGAGATCCTGCCCAATTCTTCTTTCTCTTTCCTTCCCGCTTCCAGCAATTGTGCACTGGCTGCTCCATTTGTAACCCCCCAAGGGGAAGAGAGCTCTCTGTCTCCCTGCTCCAGCCCTGCAGGCACGACTGCTGGAGCTGTTCACTCTCTCCTTTCCTGAAGATACTTCATCCCTTGTAGCATTTTACAAGGTTTATGGGTTGTGATGAACCCTGTAGTTGGTTCAGTATTTACAATGCAGCAGAGAAGGAGCCTGACGTGCTTCCCCTGCTACTAAAAGCTGTACAGGCAACTCCTACTGCTTCTTCAGCAAGGGCAGGAGCCCAGCCCTGGGGTAATCAATGAAGTCAGTGTCACAGGCAGAGAAAGGCCATAGTGACTTTTTGACTGTCTCCAAATCTGGACTGAGAGTCTCCAATTCAAATCGCAATCTTACTGAAAGGAGACAGCAAAGTAGACCTTCTTGAAACAAAAGTTGCAAGATTTCCTTAATATCCGAGCATTATGTGCAAAAAGATTTCTGCCTGCTTCCCCTGGAATAAATTTCAAAGTCCCAGCTCTTGTTTTCATGACACCACTTAAAAAACCTACCCTGCTTCTAAAAGCCTGTGAACTCAGTGGGAATGTGCAAGCACATAAAGTCAGCCACCTGCACAAACAAAAGTAGTATCAAACCCTAAATGACTTCATTAGCTAGATCAGTATATCTCCAACGTGACAAGACAGCGTCACTTTGTTTTGAGAAGCAGCAAGATCACAGCACACCCATCCGCACACATGGGCATTTCTCCAGCACAGTATAGAAGAGTTTAAACCAGGTAAGCGGTTCTTTATTCCAAGGAGCAAGAGGTGCTTCAGGTATTGGTTTAATACAAGCTGCCCCTATTTCTAGAAGGCACGCTCAGATGTTTTCTGGCAGCTTGTCTTTCAAAGCCTGCCCAGTTCCACCCCGATGTGCACTCAAGCTGCCAGCTCCCGGATAACACAGCTGCAGGGAAGCAACGGGATGGCACAAGACTCCACCATCAGTTTGGCATCTGATGTGATGCTTATTGCACACTCCTATCTCGGCAACTTACTTTACTTCAGGAGGACCACATGAATCAGAACCCTTGCTTTCCTACCCCAAGAAATATTTTTGCTCATTTCTAAAGTAGTTTATTTGACAGGCCAATTAGCCTCCTGCTAATCATCTCTCATGCTGGATAACAGTCTAGAAACGTAGACAAAAATATATAAAAGTATTCTGGTTATTCTGGTCCTCCAACTTTTCCAGCTATGCCAAACTCTCCATCTCAGAAACATTTTCCGTTTCCCTTCATTGTATACAGATGAATGTATGGCTATTTTATATTTTGTAATGCATGCTCATGACTCGAGCTTCACATGGTTCAGGCAGAAGAAACACCATCACCTGTGAAGTGCCCTTGCTCAACTGAACACAAAACATGAGATGCAGTTACCATGTGAGTACTCTGGACACTGTGTTACAGGATTCCATGTCTACTGTCAGTAATACCCAAAGACCTCAGCTTAAAAATAAAATTGCTATCTTGCTCCTTTCAAAATATCTGGGAAGTGTTTTGATAAAGTATTTTCTTTTTTTTATCCAGTTATCACTATTATATTTCTTACTAGTCTCCTTGAATTTCTAACTACATACTGTTCATTTTTACTCTTCGGGGTTCACAGCTTAATTTCTTGACCTACATCCAGTACAAGTTTATAATGACAAAAATGTGATAATTCCATGCTGTAGCTATAAAATTGGTTAAATATATTAGGAATGTTTTTACAGGAGAAAACTATAGGGCTCTGCAGAAAATTCTATGAGTAAAGATATTTAGACAAGTGCTACATCAGAAGTAGCACCATATGTTCCCATACTTCAGCATGAAAGACAAAATGCCTCTAAAATGAAAAGCAATGCTTTTTTTTTTCCAAAAGCAACCACCCTGAGAACTTAAGTGCATATTTTTATTTCAAGTACCAAATAATCAGACCAATATAATTAGGAAGGAGATAATTAAAAGACTAACAGGTTGCTAAATCATGCTCAGGACACACAATGTGGTGTTTGCTCTAGTTTCTAAGTAAGAGTAGAATAGTAACAGTACCAATGCCCCTTTAATCTCTGCCCAGGTTTGAAACATTAAATTGCACTCAGACCACATTTCATCATAAGAAGCGTCATTAAAAACTCACTACTTAGCATGGCAGGAAGCTGCTGTAATTGCAGTAACTTTCTACTCATAACAAGGATTGTTACTGTACTCCTGTCATCACACATCACCGACTGGAAATGTTTAGGCTGTCATTTTGGAACGTCAAAGCCTGATTCCCCACTGAGTGTACACTACTATTCAGCTTTAAAATCCCAGACCGAATTCTGATCGGTGCCATTCACAGACATTTTTAGAAATGACTCTGCTACAGTCACTTTGTACAGGAAACCTCCATCTTTTGGCAGACAGCAGAACCTTTACTCAGTCTTCCTTCCCTCACACACAACCGCTGCTTCACAGGGCTTTAAGTAAACATTTCAGACTGCAGTATTTGATAGATTGCAGCAGCAACCACCTACCTGCTAGGAACGAGGCTACCAGCACTCAGCCAAAAAAAAAAAAAAATCTCAAAACACAAAAGTTCACCCAGTTCTTATGTTCCACATCTGCCAAGTCAAGCAGATGTTCAGACTGAGGCTCGTCATGGAGATTTATATCTGCTAAGCACCACTTCCCCTCTACTCTGGCATATTCACAAGATGCCACACTACAGATTGATACTAAGGGCGAAATGACCATCTTGCCAAAAATAGAGAGTTCTCTTTTTTTTAGCTTGCGTTTTCTAATTTTATTCTGATTAAAGATGAATATTCCTTTTGACTGCATCAGTTAGCGGCCTGAAATCTGCTGCTGATAGCTGACCATGCCTTCAATTCATATCAGGACCTTAATTCCCGAAGTGAAGACAACTACAGCTATATAACTGTTGTGCAACACTAGAAACAGGCCACAAGAATTAAAACAGAACAATACAGCTTCCTCTTGTAACACTAGCACAGCACTTCAAGTCAGGATTCATTGTGCATTGCCTCATCTGCAGACACTTTTAAGCACCCCTGTAAATGCAAAAGGTATGTCAATGTCTTCTAACATGTCTGCTGCACACACACACAATTAAACGTAGCTTTGTTCCCCACTAGCCTGGGTAGCATAATTCAGCAAATTCAGGAAGGAAGGAAACATTGCCTTAAAAGATGATTTTGAAAGGAAACACATTGAACATGTTTGTATCAAGCTAATTGTTCATAAAGGTGGTCTCTAGGCAGGGAACCTCAGCCCTGCTTTTTACACCACACTCAAACCAGGCTAAGCTAAAAAGAAACCCAACCCTGTTAGAAAAATGGTATGATGCAACAGATAATCAGTAGCTAAAAACTCAGGAAACCTGGATTTAAGGCTTAATTGATGGCTGATTATTATTTTATTAATTCCTGGACCTCCACAGATTTGCTGTTGGCTTGAGCCCTGAACTAGAAATAAACTTAGATTGCTAAAGGTATGGTGTTTATATGTAGAAGAAAAGTGGGCCTGCAGTCCCTAGGTCAAAGAGCTACTTCTGCTTTACATCACTAAAAACCAGCAATCTATGTTTGTTGAACTAGGTTTCTTTACGTTTGTAACAAATGTCTCTGGATGTGGTTAAAATTGAAAATGTTCTCAGCTTTACCCTCTCCACATTCCTGATCACATTCCTCTGGAGCAGTGAAGAAACTCCAGGTCTCTCCAAGAACCTTTCCCACTGTGTTTCACCAGACATTCTGGGACACAAATTCAGTATTTGGTGAGCACCGTATCACCGGCCAGGCTGGCTTGATGAATAAACTATCTGGCTCGTTTATTCATTGTCTAACTAGCACAACTATTCACACTCCTAAGGCAACCTGAATACTACACCGATGGGTAAAAAAACCAGTAAGGCTCAGTGTTTGAAATTAAGATGCTCCTGGTTCCCTGGGAACCAGCATTTCCTAATAAACAGAATACACGCACGCTCTGGATTTGTCTCACTCCAAGCAGCAAAAATCAACTAATCACTTTCATTTTCCGTTACAGATCTTTTCCCCTGAGTTTCAAGAGCCTCTTCCTTCCTATGTATCATGGTGTATTTCTGAGCAGCACTGCAAGAACAAATCAATTAAAATCTAACAAAATTTTGGGAGTACTAAAAGCACTTACTTAAAAATCTTACATTTGACAGCAAGTGTCACCGGATTGTATCTTTGCAGTCAACACCCTGTTTCTCCTGAAACAAGGACAATGAATACCCCAAAATCTCACATTTGATTTAAGTGACCTGCAGGATTTATATCTAACATCAATCTACTGAAAAATACATCTGCTAAGTGCACTTCTATCAAACAGAAAAGCAGAGCCAAGCTTTGCTACATTCAAAGCACAGCTCCTTCCGTGTTGATAAATTCAATAGACATTTTGCTCTCAAAGCAAACCGAAATTATTTCTCATTCAAACATTCTTCAGTAATCCTTCAAATCCTCATTTTCCAAACTGATATAAGAATCAACTTGGTCAATTTTGTTAGTTAAAAAAATGAAATAAAATAAAATCATCATCAAGCAACAGAGATGAACTAGATCGAACATGTTGCCCGGGAAACTGACTCTGCTTCAGTGCCTGAAGTGCACATTTCCAGGTGGCAGTTCATAAGCGTTGACTTGTCATTTAAGCACATTTCGTTTAATTTGGATTGTTGTAGAGTTACCATGAAAGAAGGTCAAGCAAGTCCTTTAGAGTTACATCTTTCTGGGCTTTCCCAAGTTATCTTGTCAGTATTCCATGGGTCTACGACTGAATGTACTTGCAGCAGTGGGATCAATAGAAGGAGTTAACATTACCCAACTCTTTCTTGACAAAACCAGGATAGGAGAGTGGCCTGAGAGGATAAATCTCTAAGATTCAAGCTTCCAAGACAGTCTGATCAGTCACTTCCATGCTGCCAGGTAATCGAGCAATTCATTTCTATCAGTCTGGATACAACTTTTTAGTACCTCTAGAAGATGAAGAAATACTTCCATTTTCTTATGTTCATAGAGAAGGTAAAATACACAAACACCAACACCTTAATGTTGAAATTAGGATTTATTTTAACATGTTCACAATATTTTTGTCTTCCTAGTTTTCCAGAGCTTGCACACGCTATGGTTGTGAGTGGTCAAAAGGTAGCATTCAGCATTACTGGCTGCAGTGTAGACCAGGTGTCAAGTTCCAACAAGGAACAAATCACAAAGTTCTTAGCACCCGTACCTGCAGCAGATAAAGATTCTGGTATCTGCTGTTTAGTTCAGACTGCAGAGCCTTTGCTCTTGGTAGTTAGAGAGCTGCTTAGGAAAAAAAATGAACAAACAACACTGTTGGAATGTTTTGCTTTTGTGTTTTCTCTATAGTCGTAATGATACTGCAAAAACCTAAAATTCAAAATTTAACTTTGGGTTACAAAAAATTCTAAAAGGGATGCAAGTAAGATGAATGACAGTAACAGATAAGTGACTTTATTCAGAGCACTGCAAGAGTGTGGATATTTAAGCTTCTTGCTTCTGCCCAGGCATCCAATTTCAGTGCAATTCAGGTGTCAACGAGAAGTGAAGTGCTCAGATATTTCGAAGGATCTAAGTCAATTTTCAGGTTCTACCTCATAGCATTCATATGTTTGTGCTTGATGTATTCAGCTGCCTTCACTGAGACATTCTTTGTCTGTCTCATAACCTAACTATTTTCAGAGACCCATCTTAATGTCATCCATAATGTTTTCAGACCACAAAAATTCTAAGATGGATTTTTAACAGCATTAAGATTCATTCACTGTAAAACAAAAAGACTCAGAAACCAAGAGGGGATGTGGGCACGCTATCAATGCTCTTCTCCAGGCTTAACTGAACTTCACATAAATGTGAGCCACACAGCAATGCATCAGCACTGAAACCTTTGTAAAAAGCACATATATTTTTCTGTAGAATCCAAGTTACAATCATATGCTCCAGAAGCCTGCAGTGAGTGTAGATCAAGGCAAATTTCCACAATTCACAGGGACTTAAAAAGAAACAGTGGAAGAAATCTAGTGAGTTTTGAGGTCAAATATTTGAAGGTGAAATTTGAGAAGCTTGAGATTACAGGCCTAAAAGCTCTGGAATAATTTGGGTAACCTTAAGAAAGTACCAAAATGGTGACCTTTAAAAGATATTCAGCACTGTTGCTTATCCTCATGGCTTGCTGTGCTTTCTCAGCTCTTTTACTCTAGACAGTGCTTGAACACTACTGTGCTTGATTAGTCTAAATAACCACTTAAGTTAGTACCTGGACTTTTACAAAACAGTATTACAAATAATCACCACCATTTCCCCCCATCTCTGTAACTGGACAAAATATTTGCAATAATTCAGTGCGAAGTTCACACAACTCCAGCAAATAAAAAAAATAAAGAGTTGAAGAAATCTGTACTTGCTGAAGTACATAGGTGCAAAACTGCTGGCTCCTTCCTCTCCCCAAGAATGTACAGAAACAATGCAAACACACCAGAAGTTTTATAGCAGAACTGACAAGTTGAACTACTCGTTATTCAGAGCCTTCACATAACTGTTTGTCTTTTAAGACAGCCTAACTCAAGATAGCAGCTTTCCCATTCACAATCAATAAATTTGCAAACATTTTCATGCTGTGTACCAAATGCTAACGGACAGATCTCAAATCACGATCCCAACTCTTTCCTGTGAATCTTGCAGAATTAAAAGCACTGAAAAAGAAAAAAGTACAAAACCGCTAAATGTGCACAGACTAGTATCATTAGTGTACCTAATTTTTAAAAACAACTTTACTATATATCCTTCCCCCATGTTATACTTGTGTAATTAACTGCCTCTGAAAGAGATTACTGTTATTACTGGCATATCTTGCTCTCTTTCAGTCCCACCGTCCAAGGCCTCTTCCAGGTTAATCCTTCCCTTTTCTCATTTTATTTGATATCTTTCTGTTATGACACTGTCTGAAAATCCCATCACAAGTGACCAGATTTCAAAAGAAGAACTTGAAATAGCACAAAGAGGGGAGTAAGGGAGGAGTGGATCTTTCTCCTCATCTACTTAAATATGCTTTTAGATTTCTAGATGGTGAGAGCCTCCCAGATCACAGAAGATTCTTAATTCATGTATATAAAGGAATTAAAGAACATTATTAAACCCCTTCACAGTACTTCAAATTCTCACTCACAGGGAAGATCATATTACGAAGCCCTCAAGGAATATACCAAGCCACAATTGGAGAATGAGCGCATGGGAAGAACTGCACCCACATACAGAGGAACAATGACCAAAAGAATCACCTCACAGAAATGAGAAACCGCCACACTGGATCAGACCAAAGCAATTTGTATTCCACCTTTTTCTTTTAGGAGACCAGGACCAGCTCTTTTAGGTAAGAAGCACATATAAAAAACCACAACTTTCACCATCAACAGCAACTGTTGCTGGGTTCTGTGCCATTTTACAGAAAAATGAGGGTCTGGCTAAATCTACTAGCGTGGCTGAAGAATTGAGCTACAGCTGAGCATCCCATAACAATAATTCTCCAATTCCACAGTGCAGTGCTCTATCCCTTTTTCTTTACTAAGGCTTAATCCTGTAGTTATCTTCAGACAGAGAAGAACACAGATGGTTACACAGTGGACTCTTCTACAGATGCAAGTCCACGCTTGTGGTAAAATCTGTCATACCACAAAGCACTGTATACTCTGGTTTTAATCTCTTTGCAAGTACGGATGTGGTACGTTAAGGCGTACACTTCTTTCTGTGTTAAGCAACATTCAAAGCTCGATGTTTCAGTCCTGGCTGATCCTCTTAACAGAGCGCATCCTTTAACTACTCAAGGAGCACAAGCAGACAAGATTTATATCAAGATCATGACTTGAAGATAATTCTCAATGCTCTCTCTGTAACTATATATCCGTGTATATGACAGTGAGACCTCAGATAAGCTGCGCTTCAGTTTACTAATTAAGACATGACTTACTAGCTCAGAAGACAATGAATTTTCATCGCTATAATCATTTTTCTTACATACACAAAGCTTTATTATACCTCGTTAAATACCCTATAATTTGAAATGCCTCATTGTCCTTGCCTCCTGTCAACATCTATACACTTTGTGTGAATGGTAGCATAAAATTTTAACCCCACACTACCCAGACCGCTATGCTCTTCCCTAATTAACTCATTCACTTCTAATCCCTGCACAACTGGCAGCAACTCTCCATAAACAACTTTCTAATAAAACAAAAAAAGAAGATTCCATTAATAGACGGAATAGAAAAGACAGAACACCCTTTGATTAACACACATAATATACCCTACAAGGCTGAACTTCTTAAGCAAAAAGCACTTAGCAAGAATTATTATAATATTCTAACTCTGCATTATAGCTGCCAGAGTTCAGAGAATTTGACAATTTAATCACCGTAATATTTCTAAAACCATATTTTACTATTATAAAATCATAACACTGTAACTCAGAGAGCACTGCAAAGGACTATGTTACACAAGAGGTCCTGTCCTCAGGTCAAAGGTATTCTCTCCAAGCAGGGACTCAGACAAGGCTTTAATATGAGGACTCTCCATTCTGGCACTCATAAAATAAAAATCTGCCCACGTATTTCAGGCAGACAACACTGACAGACACGTAAGCTCCTGAGGAGCTCTTAGAGGTAAAAGCAAATGTCTTGCATCTTGACCCAAACAACATGAAAAATAAATAAGCTTTTCTATTGTCTTCAGTGCATACAGAAACAAACTCCCACTCACTACTCAGAAAATATATTCTTTTTAAAAACACACAATGAAATAAAATCCATAAAAATCAGTATGTCAGTATCCCACTAGTAAATCCAGGGGATGTGCAGAAGCACTGGCTTGCAGAGTACTTGCCCAAACACCACCACCAACGGCACTTATTTATTGTTAGCCTTTCACTTCTGGAGGTCCATGGTCAAAAGTCAGTGAAGTTCCAACAGACACTCAAAACAAGAGATACGGCTGCACATCTCTAATTAATCAGCCAGCCAGCATAGCTGCTAACCTCCACTTCATGCTGGTTAAATGCTGGGAAGATAATGGCACTATTCACAGATCTGAAGGGACAGTTACCATGTGGGCTCTATCAGCACATCTGTGTAACACCACAGGAACTGGGCATGAGCAATCAATCGACTCATGATGGTTTAAAGACAATATAAGTACATTCCCTACTCTGATTCTTCTTTCTGTCAAAGAAAGACTGAATTAGCATAAAGTCCTTACTGTAAAACAACATCACCTGTGTAATAGGGTATGCAACCTAAGGGAAAAAGGAAAAAGTGTAAAACTTCAAGGGAACATCTTCACAGCAAGTGCTGTGTATCACACGTGCTGTGGTGTACCCAATCCTGCAGGGAGACAGGTTGCTCAAATGAATGCTTCCTATACTTCCCACTGCCTACCTAGCATCAAAAAGACTGGGATGGAAGCAAACCTTTGCAATCAGCACCAGTCTGTTTGCCACCCTGATCGTCCACTGAACTTTTCAGTACTCCAAGTGCTGGAACATCCATATTACTGTTTGAAACCTGGCAGGTTTCTCTCTAAGGAGAGGCATCACTCTAACGTATCAATAATTTTGCTGGAAGGATGATCCACCTCCTCCTAAAGCATTCAAACCCAAACTGGTTTTGTCAGTGAAGTTAAGGGTACGTAAGCTTAAGCTTCGCCTAAAAGCCCTACACCATGATATCAGTTAACTCAGTAATATTAATGTAAGCTTTTTCTCTCTGAAGTCATACTGCAGTTTTCTCTTTTTACTCAGTACAGTATTTTCTCATTTTATTTTCTTCATAAGAAGTACATTTATAGCAGAAATTGTTAAAATTTAAGCTGCTTCCATTTAGCCTACAAATACCTTTGCTCAAGGAGAGGCTGCTGTTGCACTTGCTGTGTAAGAATCCTCACATCTCCAGCAGTATGTAAAGTGTTAGTCAGCACTTTTACTTCTTTTCATTAATAACCTCAGCAGGAAGCAAAAAAAAGATGTATGAAAGCTTTCTGATACTTTCCTTGCTCACAAAAGTCAAAGCCCAGAGTAAAAACAGGACTTTTGAAAATAGAAAGTTTATAAATTGTTTAGAATAGAAAACAGCACTTAGATTGCAAATGCTGAAAGCACATTAATTTATATAGAGGCACTTAAAACTGTGCATATTTGTGTCAGAGTTAAACTGCTGTGTATTATTCTAGGTTGCATAAACATTCCCTTTAAAATGTTTTTACCATTGGCGTTTTCTCTTCTGATTTTGGCAGTCGTCTACCCCAACATGTCTTTGGTCATTATAGAGAACGTTTAGGTGTGATCACACCAAAAGATTATAATCTTGTTTTATTTGGTTAGAGACATTAAAATTAAATACATAGTTTTCAACTAACAAACATCAAGCCAGATTTAGGTCTTCCATCCCATTTTCTGTCACTCCAAAGGTTGAAGACATCCATTTCAGAAAAGTATGAGGAGAACCCTGAATTAATTTTTTTTTTAAGCCTTGTAGATCTTATAAAAAAAACCTGACATGTCATACAAGGAAAAAAATGCCAAAAAAATCAAACCTTTGATCATAGAAAATGGGAAGAATTATGAAAGGAAATGTTATCACCTCATCCTTTACTTCCTCAGCTGTGCTTGTGGACCCAAGGCAGCTTTGGACGAAGTAACTTCCCACATACCTCAAGAAGCCCAAAATGATTAATGCGTATACTGTGCCCTGTAAAGCAGACTACAGCTACACATCATAATGCTGATAAGCACTGCAGTAGTATATTGCAATTGCTTTAACTTGAGCTTAAGAATTTGTCAGAAACCTACAAATACTCCTAATTCCCTTCCCCACATCTTCCATTCCAGTCAAGGTTCTGATACAGGCAATGGTATATTACCGAATATATTGCTTCCCTGCGGTCACACAAGAGCTGACAAGCCCAGAGCTCCAGGTAAACTGAAGCTGTTCACAGTCCATGGAAGCTCTCGTTTCATCAGGAATAACTGGGCTCTTCACAAATGTGCTTTCCAATTAGAAACAGCAATTTCAGGTTGACAGACTAGTACCTTTTAGAATGAGGTTGGACGCAGAGGAACACACCTTCTCTCAGGCTAATTCAGAATTAAGATCAAGACAGGCTTGGACTGAGTCTGGTAAATTCCAATTACCTCGTTAAAATGTATTAGTTTATTCCTTTATTTGCAAAGGAGTCAAAAGATGTCAGTCTTTGCTATTCATCACTTAGAATCACAAACAATTCACTCTTGCTGCTCAAATGACAGTTCACAAGTACTATAATAAGATTAGGAGTACCCTGCAAAATAATCACCCAGATGTGCCAGACAGCCACACTCCAAATCTGAAAGCCAACTAGGATCCACCAACACAAGAGTATACTTCCTACATGATTTTGGGATAAGAACCAAAACCAGCATCCTTTTCCATCTCTTATCAGAGTTTAGGGCCAGGTTTTTATGTCACTTTCTAGTTCATGTTTTCAGTTTCACCATTTCTTACAAAGCGTGCCAAAGCTCAGGATTTTGGTCACAACTGAATGCACAGCTCCCCATCCTTATTTGATTGGCAGGTTCATGTGTACAGGTGCACAAAGAACATGCAAAGTAAGATTTATACACTCCATTCACAACAATAAAAAGTGATAATGGTCAACACTTTACCACTTCCATATTAACTATTCTTCTCCACAACTTTACAGCAGCTGACAAAATCGAAGCATAAGAAACCCAAAATGATTTAGCCTTGCTGTAAAGTCTAAGTATTTTCCTGAAGTTTAAGGTCTCCTCCTCACAGCAAAGAGTTTTACCACTGACCAAGGGTAGACAAACAGCAGACTCACACCTCATGCTTGCATCAAGTTATGTGAATATGAAGAGAGGTTTGACAACTTACTGGTGAGAGTTCTCTACAAAAATGATTATATAAAGTGTAGGACAGGCAAAGCTCTGACAAAAGTCAATAAACCTACTCCCAAATCACCAGCTGCCCTCTCCAGCAGCTTGCGGCCCAAGTCCAAACTGTAGATAGTCAAAGTGCTCTGCACAAAGGAAGTCAGTAATCTCGGGTTTAAAGTAACAACTGCTTTCACTGCACTGTGAATAACATGGATGACTTCTTAATCTTAATCTTGATCTCAGAGGTCTATTCCAGCCTCAACGATTCTATGATTCTATGATTAATAAGACTATTTAGACAAAAAAAAAAAATAAAAAAAAAAATCAGAAAGCCCATCATGTTTGCAGCAGGAAAAAAAAACGTATCTTTGTAAGTGCATGAGTTCTAAAAACACATACTTAGAACCTTAGATCACCTTTCTACATAACCAGTTACTGGACTGATGAACATCATGAGCGCAAGGACCAAGGCTCTTTTAGGAAGTCTAGTTCCATGCTTCATACTACTTACAGCCACGTCAATTTTAAACAGAAAGAACTGAATTGAGAAAGAAATAGAGTATTGAGTGGAAGTTTTCTAACACCAACTTTTATAACTAATGTATTACACATCTTCACGTAGTTGTTATCCACTCATTTTATTAATCATTTTTAAATCATTAAAAGAAAAGCCTCTACACTTACACTTTGAGGTTCGTCAGCCCTGTCAAGTGTATGCATTTCCCTGAAAGTAATCTGCACTTGCCCCTACAGAGCAGGTTATCCTAACGGAAGGCATTCTCTAAGTTAATCACAATAGGCAAACAGACCGAAGTGAGAGAGTGATATGATAAACAATGAGGACAGGACTCAGCACAGAGCTCTGTCTCCTTCATCTTCCAGGTAGATCCAACAAGCAGTGCTCAGTTCCACCAGTATCAACACAACTTCTCAGAACTGCTTATAAACTGGAAACATGAGAACTACATCCAAGGCAATTTACTAAGGCAAAATCCTCACTTTTGTCAGAGCTTGACTTCAAATTTAGGTGTAAATTTGAAAAATGAGAAATGGGTTTTCAACTTGACACTAATATTCTTCACTAAAACATCTCACCACACATAGAAGAAAAAAAAGTGAAGCACACTATAGAAATTCTGCTAAGTCTGTTATTTCTCTAGCACATTAAGATGTTTGTACCTTCTTTTTAATCATTTCATTAGCTGTATTTCATTTATTTCAATATTGTTGTAACCACTTGCCTTTTGAAATACTTAAATTGCGACTATGTTAAAAAAGTAATTAATTTCAATCACTGAGGAAACATAGCTCTTTAAAAGCTAGGCAAGTTTACTGGGTATTTTTCTAAAATGCAGCAATAACAGCACGAAAAAAAAATATCAATCACCCTTAAGATCCTCCTTAATTTTTAATTTAATTAAATACATGCAAACTCGATGCTTTGAAAAGCTTTAGGAGCTATGAGCTTCATTTCTATTGAGCCTAGCTCTTCATCTGGGGTCTTTTCCAGAGTTTACAGAAAAGGATTTAAGATGACTTCTGTCAATAAACAGAAAATTTAAAAGTCTTTAAAGCTACCGACAGGGTAGGTTAGGAAGGTAGAAATGAAACTGGAGACATTCCCCTCCATTTTGCTGACTCCAACAGAGGCGGGACGAGAAGCACATGCAATTCCTCTCTGCTGTAAACAGACTATGCCTAAGGACAAACAGTTTACATCTACCAACCACTGAGCAGGATGAAGGCCAAGAGCTGCTTCTTGAGACCTTACACCAACACTCAAGATGCATTTCTCCTCTACTTTTAATCCACCCAACACCTGCTGGATGGACTTACAGGTATATTCCGGTTAATTTGCTTGCTCAAGGAACATGCTAACATGAGACTTGTTACCTTTCATTTCACATACAACATTATTCCTTTTCCAGAAATAGTACCGAAACTCCCCATCAAAGTGAATTTTCACTAAATGTATAGACCCACCATTCATTCCATTGTATATACTTCTGTGGTGAGGTGACAGGTCATCTGCTACTTGTCTCCTGAGGGTACCTTCTCTGCTGCCTCCACCGAGATGTTTGAGATGCTCTGGGCTCCCTCCATAGTGTTGTTTGAGATGCTCTGGGCTCGTACCCCTCACTTTGTGGAGATGTTCTGTACTCCCACTCGGTGTGTGCTTTTGAAGATGATCTGGGCTGCCACTGCTGTGCTTTTGATGCTCAGGGCTACTGCCAGGCCTCTGCTTTTGAAAGTGTTCAGGGCTACTACTCAAAACGTGCTTTGGGATAGTTTCTGGACTACTGCTGCTGTGCTTCTGTTGTTCGGGTGCTTTGACAATGGGTTTGTGATGTTCCGGACTCGGTCCTTTCAGGTGATGATCCGGACTGCCAGAACTCCTAGGCTTCTGCAGGTGCTCTGGGCTGATACTCCTGTGTTTCTGATGCTCAGGGCTTCCTTCACCCCGAGTTTTTTGAAGATGTTCTGGACTGGTACTTGGATGATGTTTATGATGGTCTGGACTGTCTGTGCTTCCCGTGCTAGACGTACTACTCCCATCACCGACATCTCTTATGTAAGTGCTCGCTGCCGTTAACTGGCACAGGCTGATCTGGCTGTCAATAGAGCTCCGGCTGCCTGCTCCACCACTTTTCTCCTCATCCAGCAACACACATAATTCTTTCAGCTCCAGGTTTTCCTTAACCACTTCTTCTTGTCTCACTTCCAGTTCTTTCAGCTTCTGTAAGTATAAGGCAACCTCTTTGTGCATAACGCTGGCACTGTATCTGCCCAGTCTCTGCCATTCGCGGGACACCTTCTTGCCCTTCTGCCTGTCGTCATCCAGAAAGCAGCAAAGATCTCTCAGTTCTTGGTTATCTTCTTGCAGCTTCTGGTTGATATCCTTTAAAAGAAAGGTAATCATGACAGAGAGGTGTCTGAAAGAATTAACATTGCACCACCACCATTAGACAAGCCAGTGAAGAGCACTGCTATAAACTCATCATCTAAGCACTCAAGTGAGGCATAATTAATTCTGTGTGTCCATCTGGCATATTGTAACAACATCATGCTTCAAACAAAGCTACTGTTCAGTAAAAAGTGACTGTTAATGTGGAGCTAATCTTCAAGAGTTCAAAGACTAACTTCTGATATAGTATTAAAGTTTCAGGTGTTTAATCAATTTTCATGCTAAATAACAGAATAATTTAGCTCCCAAACTGGGCAATTATCATAAGCACTCTCCCAATTGTCCCAATCCCTCGAGAAATATTCATTCACAAGTTACTGTTGAATAAAACTGCAAGGTATATCAGAAACTGTAATCTCACTTAAATAGTTAATTAACATTTGTAATCTCTATTTCCTAAAGCATATTCACATATAAAGATGAACATTTGAGAGATTTAAAAAATTTGGGGTTTGATTGATTTTGTTTCAGATTTGTATAAAAGAACCTTGTCAGTCATCACTTAATCAGAATTGCTTCAACCACTCTGAAATTAAAATAATCTGCTTTAACAGACTTTTTTTTCACTCCTAACAAAATGAAGTACATGATTCCATGCCCTTCTCTAAGTGAGGAACAGTATGAAGCAAATGCTCTGAAGCAAAAATGTTCAAGCTATTACTATAGCAGAATAAAGAAAACATTTTCAGCTTTACTGAACTGGCTTGTGACCATATTCATCTTTCTCCCATGTGAATATTCATTCCTTCTTACCGATGATATTAGAAGTAGAGATTAGCAATAATTGTAAAAAATTATCCTTACTTTAACACCTCTTCTTAAGAAGAGCAAGCTTTTGTAACTCCACTGTATTAGTGTGCAAACACACATGTGTTTGTCTGACCTCTGCCTCAAAATAACTTTGAGCTTCACCATTTTCAACCCATATTCGAAAAAGGAAAAACTCTTAGTGAAGCTACAGGGCATCGTTAAAAGTCTGTGCTGGTGAGAGAGTTTAAAATGGCCCCATGGCGGAATAAAAAAGTTGTGGCCGTCACTCAGAACCAGGAGGCACCCATCCACCAAAACCAGTCGCAACTGGTCATTCTTACTCATGGACCAGTTATTTGACCCAGGACAAAGTAGGGAGATGTCCAAACACCAAGGCAGGGCTCAAAGCCTCATTCTCCCAAATTCATTTTAAAAGTTCCAGCTGAGGCATCTGAACAAAAGGTAGAAGTTAATCATCACTTAAGGAGTTTAGAACTGGGGGAGGAATTTGTCGCTCCTTCCTACACATCTTGGTGTATTTTGTTACTTATCTTGAAGATGTATATCCATATGATGTCACAACACCTTTACACATCACTGCCAGAAAGATACTATTTTGTTGTCATTTAGCTTATACATTGAGAATTTAACTTTTACTTTTATTAAAGTACTATCAATGGATGGGTCTTTTTTACCCCCAAGCTCCACATATCATCAAAAAGAGGGAAGGCATACACACACACTCGTACTTTGCAGAACAGGAAAACTTGGGAGACGGAAACAGTCTTCTTGCCACTTATTTTACGCCACACTATTGTCAAATACTTTCTTACTAATTTAGTTGTTTAAAGACATTGTACAAGTGAAGAATTCTCTTCAAGTGTACTCTCATTTAATAATTTAAGAGCCCACACTGCATCTCTGTCTCTCCTCTCCCTTCCTCCAACTTCACGTCACTGAAGGAATTTCCTAAAAGCAATGTCATTTCCCAAAGCAACAAGACAGAAAATGTTGTCATACTCTGATCTCTGTTCCTGCCCATGACACAGGGGTTGGAATGAGATGACCTTCAAAGTCCCGTCCAACTCAAGCCAGTCTATGATATCTACTTTAAGGTAACTTTCTAGGTCTGTAATATACGTGTACATGCTACATCTGGGCAATCATCTGCAAATACACCACCTTCCCAATCCTCAGAACTGGGAAAGAAATAGGAGAAACTATCCTTGGCCAACAAAAGAGTTCAATTAAGAAGGGATGAGTCATTACAGACTTAGTCTGCAGAAGTAAACAGTTGAAAAGGGTTTGATCAGAGACATGTTATATCTTTTTCAGACAGTAAACCATGGATGGGATCTGATCGGCCCAAAACCAAGTCCAAGGGTTTGCCATCAACTGCCACAGGCTGCACTGCATTCTGGCCACAACTACCTCTCTCCAGCAGCTTATCAGACTGCCTGACAGCTGAGTAAGTCATCTTAAAAGAGTGACAGAAAATAGCATAAGCTACACAAAACCTTTTGAACATCTATAGCTCTGCAGACTATTCTTTCACGTGCATTTCAGACAGGTTCATTTAACCTTACAAAAAAACCCCACAAAAGTCTAACACAAAAGTGACAAGACCAGTGTTTTCATCAACCCAAAGCACAGTGGGGCAGAGGATACAACAGGTGAGCTCCACAGCCTGACAAATAGTTGGTCATCTCTTAACTGGACACTTGATTTTTAAGCGAGATCAAACGCTATTCACTCCGGTCCTTGTTCACTTTTCATGCCACTTATTCTCGGTAACGGCTCCTCCCGGGCCCTCGACCCGATGAGATCGCTCCCGGCAGGACAGGCGGGGGACGCCGAGACACGGCAGAAACTTCAGGGCTCCCACCCTGCCCACCCCGCTACCTTCAAGCCGCGGATCTCGCCGAGGTGGAGCTGGAGGCGGCGGTTCACTTCCCGGATAAGGTTGCT
>VWZK01011769.1:0-15255 GCA_013396935.1 Baryphthengus martii | reverse complement strand
TCCCGGGAGCGGCGGCGACGGGGAGGGGGGAGCCGGGTACCGCCGGTCCCGCCCGCTCACGTACCCGCGGCTGCTTCTGCGGGGATGCCCCGAGGGAGCCGCCCCTCACCTGAGGACAGCGTCGCGGCGGTGCTCAGTCCCATATCTCCATCCCTTCAGTAAGCGGGAAATAAAGGTAGAAGCACGGGCGTCCTCGCACCAATCTGATCCCTCCGCTGAGCGAGGTCGCATTACGTCACCAAAAGCCAGCGCCGCCTCGGCTTCCACCTCATCTTTCATTTAGAGGGAGAATAAATACTTCGGCCCTCTAGAGCCGTTATCAGCCAGAGCGATACGGTGCCTTATTGCAGCTCTTCACTCACGCTGGAGGTCGCGTGCCATGAAATGAGCTCCCCACAGGAACCCAGACTGGGATATTCACATTTCTTCCTCGAGAATATTCCGCCGCGGTGTTGTGAGAGGCTTTACATTTCCCAATTTGCTTAGAGATACAAAGACTCGACATAAATCTGCCTTGCAGATGATTTGAGAATGAAACTTGATAATCCATTCATGCTGCTTACAAAAAGAGATGATACGATATATGTCGGTGGCAGAAGTGGATGAACTAAAACTATTCAGTGGATAATTGGTTGAATTCCCATTTTTAAAATCACTCAGTTCCCCTTTGAACAATCCCCTGCAGGCAGAGGAGGGTGCCTCACTTAATAGGTCCTTACTACCTCCAATTTTGCAATTTTATAATTACTTAGCATTAAAGAAGATTTCTGATTCTTGAGGAGAACATTTAAAGTACTTAATATCATCACTGGCAGACGGGGAGGTTGTAGCCACACGAGCAGGGCTGACTCTGCAGAACGTAGCTGCAGAAGATGTTCCCTGCCTGTCTCACCATCACTGTCCCACCTGCGTCCCTTCGCATTTTGCTGCCTCTGTGCTCAAGCTCTGCCCTGCCTGCTGGAAGACCAGCCAATGCCACAGGACTAGACTATCCAAGGAGTGGTTTCTGCTCTGATCCTACTTAAGAGTTGCCACAAGAATGGTTAAATCAAATGCTATTTCTTTGTTCTTATTCCTAATCTTCTCCTTGAACTATCAGCCATCACTTGATCACAATAAAAGTTCTCCTGCTCCTGTCCATCTGGGGCTACACTTTGCATTTTCATCATGCCAAAAAGTCATACAGGATTTCCCTTCCCAAACACCATTCCAAGATATTCTTTCAGCTGATCCATTTTTCACGTACTTCCAGTTTTCCAGTGACACGTCAGATCCTCTGGTTCCATCCAGCTGGGTCCCAGGACTTCCCCCAGCGTGAGCAGCCTCAGAAGCCCATACCAGAGTCCTCCCGTAACAGTCACTTGCCAAAGGGCTGGCGTGGGAATCCCATCTGATCTGCTACCAGAGGTACAAGGCTGCTCCTCAGGACACAGGAGAATTCGCCACCACCCCTACAACAAACAGGACCCGTGCTGCAGAGTGAAGTGCAAAAGGATGGGGACGTTCACTGAGCTGCAATATGGACCCTGAAGTCCATCACTGTCAACAAGTTTCGACAAAGAATGGAGCTTTGCCATGATGAAATGCCATTTCTTGATCAGTGCCAAGTAGTGTGTGAAAATTTTATTTTCTCTGAAAACTCTTCTATCACTCTTAAATCCTGAATTTTCTTCCACTGCAAAGAACAAAGCTTTAGGTAAAAGCATCTGACCAACCACAGCAAAAATACAGTAAAAGGTCCTGAAAAGGAGCTGTCATCTTTTATGCCCAAATATATTCCATTTTAATGCAACTTAAAAAGAACAGCTTTAGGAAAAGGCAGAAATAAATAAAGGCTTCTCTTATTCCTCTAGTTCAGCAGTATATTAGTTGAAAGGTCATATGATGTCACGATTTTTAAAAGTTCAAATATACTTCTTTCCATGAAATAAACAGTTGACTGAAAAATGTCTGAAAATTTTTAATCATAGAATCATTTTTTTTGGCAGAGACCTTTAATATCATCCAGCCCAAGTGTTAAGCCCGCACTACCAGGTCTCCATCAATGTGAAACGCTTCCACATGTGTGTCTTCAGGAGGCACAGCTTTACTGTATAGGCACAAAAGCCAAAGGAGAGACTCCATAAAGTATAGCCATTAGAAATAGTTTCATAAAGTCAAACTTCAGAAGTCTGGGAGAAACATAGCTGTACTGATGGAACCAAAACCGTATCAAGTGAAACTAATTTGGAACGTTCTTATAAGGAGAGGATCTAATTTCACATTCACTCCTGCTTGTGTAACAAGATCAAAACGAGAGTGGGAAGTGCGACATAATTTTTTTAATTGCCAGGAGATGAGAATATTTTACTTTCAGATAGTCCACTTTATTGCTCAAACACCAAGTACTTCCCTATGTCTGGGCACAGTGGTGACGACAAATGCCCTCAAAATGGCTGAAGCGGAGCGATCAGGCAAACGAGCGTGGGGGTCACAGTGCTGGGATCATCGCAGCCTTTGTCCACTGGCAAAGGGGGCTGGCAGTCCCTTTCCCTTTCAATTCTTCCACATCGTGTACCAAGCACTAGCAGCAGCGTGGACCCGCATCCCATTACACCTCCATAGCTGACCACAGTTTGCCAGCTCGATAACACAGTCACTGCTGTGTCCTGCTCACCCCTGCACATGCAGATACGCTGCCAGTGTTGCCGGCAAATTCTCTTGCAAGTCCTTGAGGGCTAGCACTGGCTTTGCATTGCTGCTTGCTTTAAGTCTCCGATTTCTGGGCAGATTCTCTAAGCATTATAATAACCAGTAATAATCATATAGTGATTTTAAAAACACTTTTGGACATTTCCAATGATGTCCTAAAGCTGTTCAAGAGCTCTCTGCCAAAAATGTGTCATAGCAAATGAATATTTTCATAGCAGTCATTTTACAAAAAGATGGCCCGACTGTTTTTGTTCAGACTTTCCAAAAATACTTCTGAGAAGAGTTCAGACTTCAGAAATGTCATTCCCAAATTGGAAGTGGAAAGAGCTTTAAAAATGAAAAGTTCAAGTAATTTTAGTTATAGTTGCTTCTAGATGTTCTACTCATCATTCATGTGTCTGTAGCTGACACCCAACACAGCATCACCCACACCCACTAATCTCTGCTGCGCTCTAATCTGAGCCCATTAGTTCTCTGCTGGCTCGTCACCCGTCCCAGGGTGGAGCTCCACACTTTCCCACTGCTGACACAACAGATGATTTCTTGTCCTTGCCTTCCCATCCTGCCTTTTCTAAAGTGCCTCCATCCATCCACGGGAGCACCCCAGTCATGGGAGCCATCCCCCCATTGCATATCCATGTCCATTACACAAGGGACATTATAGATAATGCCATCTAGCTGAAGGCAAATTTTCTAAAAGAAATTAGAAAAAAAAATGTTTTCAAATTAACAATCTGAAAAGGGGCAAAAAGCTCACCTTAAATTCATCATTGGGCTTTTTAAAACTTCAGAGTTTCAACTTTAAACTCTTTAATTATCTGCCTGGGATAAATAATTTATATTTGTTCTTTAAGGAAAAAAAACAACAAATAAAACTTTTTTTCTTCTTGAAATTGTTGAAATGTTTCTCTCCTTTTTTCAAAATTAAGAATTTATCACAAAAAGATTGTTATGAAATTATCCCTTTCTCATGATCTAGCCACCATGCAACTGTGTGATCAGCTGGGTCAGCTTCAGAGATCAATGACAAAATATTAAATAAAATAAAACCATCCGTTTAAAATTAATGGCTGGTTTTCCACTGAATGACTGTCCTGATCTGGCTCACAGTACCTATATTGTATGCAAGGGAAGTGGAGGGAACACACAACCCTAGGGAAGGAGGTGGAGCAAGACCATCCCTGCGGCTGGCAGCCTACCTTTAGAGTAGATTAAACCCACCATGGCAGCGGAGAGCCACCACAGACACCCCAGACACAAGGAGCAGAGAGCAATTGGCACTTTCTGTTTGAGTGGCAGGAACTGTGGCAACTGTGGCTCAGCCAGACTTGAAGATTTGACTTAGAATCTATAATAGAATTTTAAAAAAACCCTGAAAGATCTTATTTTTATTTCAATGGGAAAACTGATTGGAGACATTTGTGGCCCTCCTCCAGGATAAACCTGGGATCCACGAGCCATGGATTACTCACAGAAGGTGCCAAGAAAAGGTACTGCCACTTAAAGTGACCTGGAAATTGCTTTCATGGGTCTTGGCCAATGCTCCTAAACCTGTTGTTAATTTCAGTGAAATGCATGTAAACGAACATGCTTCATAACTGCTGAAGGTTAAACAAGTGGTTAGATGACTGATCCTTTGAGACTAAATAAAATATAGAAACAGGCACTTTGCCAACTCAGCAGAGAACATACCTGAAACAATAACTTCAAGGCATCCAAAGATGTTAGAATGAAATTGTTAATCACAGTGTTTTTACGGGGCTGATTTTATCGCAAAGAGCTTGGCAACTTTTCTACACAGCTTTGAGTTTGTTCTGGCTGGGATCCATCATAGATGCATAACAAGAGCATCTGTGGGTTTACTTTAATTGTACTCCCGTTCATCATTTGGGTAACACTGGACTTCATTTTGTGTTCACATTTGATTAGTGAGTTAATAAGAGGCCAGATCTTTCTTTCCACTATTACTGACGGAAGGTAAGTAGATGACTATGTGGTGGGGAGTGAGAAAAGGTGCACGTTCTACAGCATAACCCTTTGCTTCCCCCAACCCTGTAAAAGTGGCAAATATGGGCATGCTAACTACAGGGATGAAGATGGAGATCTCCTGTCCTCCTTGAAGTTACCAACAGAACTGTAGCAAAGGATATCTTTAAGCACGTACAACACATAATACACAAAAGCACTGGAATGAGATTAAGGCAAGATAAGTCCTTGGAAAAAAAAGGTTTTGGAAAGTAAGCAAAATCATGGCAAGACGACAGACACCACTGTCTGGAAGGAATAACATGGAAAAGTCCCTTGCCCTGATGGACCCTGAACACTTACGTGAGCTTTTCCACCTCCTCTCTCTTTCCTCCCTTCCTATGTCTGCTTTTCAAGTTTAAACTCTGGTATCATGAATGAAAACGGACACAAATTGACTGGTTCCTTGATATCTACACACCAAACAGTACTCACAGACTCGATATCCATTCACATAAGCCACCATACCATAATACCACACAAATAAGTCACAGTCCTAAATCTTAAGAACCATGATCCAAATCAGCTATCTAGTGAAGAGGAAAGCCTCCATACTCTCTTATTTCCCTGAATCTACCAGACAAAGGACTGTGTTTTCAAGCTAAAAAAGCTTCTTTTTAATCTATCTCTTCAGTGGCATCATTGTTACTTGTTAACAAAACCTTTTTATGAAAAATGGATGTATTGTATTTTTATAAAGCTTCATATGCTTAAATAAAACTAATCTACAACAAGAATATACAAGACAGATCTCCAGTGGTTTGTAACACAGTACTTTTCATTTAGAATCATCTTAACTTTTCCCAAAATATTTAAATCAGTCACCCACTCACTCATCCTGGTTGCCGCATGGCTACACGATGGCCTTTTATACCTACTTCCTTCCTTGGTGGGGTGGTTTATTGTAAACATACTGCAGTTTCAACAAATGTCCCCAAAATTCATTTGTCTGCAATAAGGTGTGCTTTTGTGAAAGTGACGGTTATTTGCCCATCATTTACCCTAAAGGCCAGAGAGACACTAGCAGCCTGTCATCAAAGCTGATTTCTCGCTATCTTTTGCAGCTTCACAGTGACAGCTTCCACAGTGGAGCTCGATGGGAAAACTTCAGTGACTTCCAATTTACTCCCCATTCTGACTCCCTTCACTATGGTTACCCATTAACAGAGAAGCACAATAAGATTCTTTTGAGTATTTCTCTATACTCACTTTAAATACTAACTTAGAAATGCAAACAAAACCATTCTTTTCAGCCAAGCATTGGTTATTGAGTACAAAATCAGAAACCAAGTAATGAAAGCAAAGCATAAAACCAAAGAACTCACACTGAAGGCACTCACACACCACTCCAGATCAATCTCACATCTTCACTGCAGCTCTCAGTGCATCTGCAGCACTTCTCAAAGCCAATGGTCAGACCACAGCACCTAGAATGCTGCTTTTCCTAGCAACTCCACAACAATTCATCTCCTAACAGGTATCTTTCACAGTTAACGTGCAATGTTTCATTGCCAGCCCCAGCCTATGCTTTACCTGAGAGGTGCTTTGTTCCATACAGTTCTTTCTGCAAGACAGAATTCCAAGACAAAACCCATTCAACTTTGATCTAACAAAAAGCAGTAGGTAACACAACCTCTCTAGCAGATGTAGCTGTGACAACATTCATATTATACCAGCTGCAGCTCTGATAATTCCTGTTTCCTTCTTCCTGTTCATTAGAATTGGGCTTTTTTTCCATTCCTTTAAAATATTTTTTCTAAAAACCCACAACCTTCAATGTTGGGGCTCCTATAAAGCGAAGCATTTAGAGCTTATCTAACAGAAAGCAATACTTCCTATTGAACGCACTTCCTGTGTTGCTAGAGCAGTTTAAAAACTATGGCAGTATTTTTTAGACTATATCACACATCTGATCAAACCCTCAATTCCTCACAGTGATCTCGTGCAACCTGCTAATAATATGAATGAAGCCACCAGCATTCAGAGCCCTTTGGGCTTATTCCAAATGTTGACTGGTTCTCATTTTGTCCAATGAAAGTAACACAGAAGAGCAGACATCCCTTTTTAAAAAAAAATAAATAAATATTGTTATTCACAGATTATTTTTGATGAGAAAAAATGAGAAAAATTGTTGGAAGAAAGGAGAGTTGATGGTATGTCAGTGAAACTATCACAATGCCTAGTGAAGTTGCAAGCTGAAGCTGGAACCAAAACAGTTCTATAGTCGTTTCCCTCACGTCATTTAGAAATCCCATGACTGTAGAAGGAAGCTCCCTGCTGATAGATACACTTTTCACTTGGTCTAAGCCTTACGCAGATACCGCTGTTCTAGCAATTCTAGCAATTAATTATCAGCTCTGACAATGTCATTCAGGACGGAATAAAGACTGGAGCATATTTAGTGACCTTGAGCATTACTTATTTGTACTGCAATAGTACATGAGACTTTTAGCCATGAAGCATGACCTCTTCTGAGTTGGAGCTATAGAACCACAAAATGAGAAGACTATCCTTAATATAGTACATAAAGACAACCCTCCTAGAATTTACAAGCTACACCTTAGACCTCTGGCTCCTGCACAGTGCAGGAGAAGGGGCAGAACTAGTTAAATAAGACTGTTTCATTTAATATATAATCATTTTTCACTGTAAATCTACACACACATTAAACTAATGAAAGAACAAACCACACTAAAAAAAGCAGCAAAAGTCAAACAGGAGGATTATAAGGTGTGCAATGAGAAGAAAAATGGATATTAAAGAGACAAAGAAGAATTTGAAGGAGTACATTAGTGAGAATTATATCAGATACAAAATCAGTGATGTAACCTGAAAAGAGAAGTTCATAATAGCAAAACCAAAACAGCTGCCTCAAAATGCCTCAGCAGATTATTTTTGTGGAAACCTTAGAACCATTGTGGACACCAGGCACATCAGCTGTAACAGGGAGAATGGCAGAAGTCCTGGAAGCAAGGGTTGTACTTCTGCGAGTATGCCTCAAGCCAGGCAGTCACAGGGAGATATGCCGATGTGAAAGGGCTGAGGGAAGAACGGCACGCTGTTTGTAAATGACAATAGCCTTTAGGAGTAGAGGTCACAGGGTCTGTAGAGATTGCAAGGGAGAAAAGATGACTTTCTTCAAACAGGCGGTGTTCATAAAGTGCTTCACTCAATCTGGCTGAAGCGATAGTTTAGCTGGTGCAGTGATGTTGGAGAGGATGTTGTCAATGACTCTGTGCATTGGCCTGTCCTTCCCTAACAGCATCTCTGCTGCTTGCAGGAGGTGAAGTTTTCATAAGACCTTTGGAAAGTGCACTATTGGTGAAATGTGCAGAGAAGGGCCCATGAATCCCATGCTTGCAGGCATCTAATCTGCTTCTGTCTCACGGCTAAAATTACCTCCACACCGTGTGCTGTTCAGACTCCTTGAATGCATTCAAATGATGTATTTGCTGTCAACTATACTGTCCATTCAGCAATCAGTCATCAACTTAATATTTACCATCACATCATGCAGTAATACTTTGAAATTCTTTACTCATTTGGGGGCACTGAAATATGTGTATACATATTAATGCATGCAATATCACACTTGGAAGAAAAGTATACAGCAATTGGAAAGGCAGCTCACGAGCTTATTGAATGAACAGTGATCCCCAAAGATCACCTTCCTTTGCAACTTTCACCTCCACAAACACGCTCTTTAGTTATTCTGCTGATTCCACTCAGTAGGAAAAATCCATTAAATATTTAATTAAGCTGTGTTCAATATATTAGGTAAATGAACGATTCTATCTAGTGCCAGCTTAACATTACATGCCGTATCGTAAGGTTCTGCACAACGGTGTTGCAATGATATGTACTTTATTGGAGATTTTGTTCTATTTGCTTATGAACAGTAAAAACAAAAAGAAATTTAACACCCAAATCAGAATTTCTAATCTAAGCATACTCCTCTCAGCTGTTACTATTTAACCAGTTCAAGAGGAGATGTATAAACTCTAGAAATCGGTGATGCACTAATAGATGGACATTGAAGTGAGTTGTGCTGTTTTTTTTCTCATTTCTTTTTTTTAATGGAGCAGGAATTCATTGGTAGAGAACATCCCTGTGTAGGGCTTGCATTGCCACAGGCACATCAGACCACAGTGGAAATTTGAAACTCAATGAAACAGAGAGAAAACAGAGAGGGGAGCACTCAGCCATTCCAAGAAACAACATTTAACCCAAGTACAGCACAAATCACTGCTTCAGAACTGCCGGCAAAATCTTGCCGACCTCAGTCAATTCCCAGCAATTAGAGATGACATAGACCATACCATCTGGAATATACAGGGAGAGGAAAGGAAAAGAAATCAAACTGCTGTATGTTTTGTCACAGCTGAGGTATGACAATAGCCAAGGGCGAATGTTTCTGAAGATAAACCGATAGGTTGCACTTGAAACAATTGCCTCCAACAAGGAAATATTAGAGGCCAAAAATCACCATCCAGCCCCGATCTTCATGAGATGGGTATTTGCTCTGTTTGTAGAGTTAGATAAACAATGTGCATGAAGCAAGATCACTGCATAGCAAATTCTTGCAACTGCAATACAACATGAAATAAAAGAGGATCTAATCCAGAAACTTGATTTCCTAGGCTGACATAGCAAACATTCATCACAGGTTAAATAAAATATTTTAACTTTCTAATATCTGAAGATAGGGCCAATTGGGTTCAGTGCTACAAAGTCTGAAGAACTGGTGATAAAATGGCACTACATAAACCCCCAGAACTAACTAACAGAAAGCTATGATTAAAAAAGGGGACAGACATCACTACGCTGTTATCAGGAACTCTGTGCTATGGAAACAGACAATTGTTAGATGTTTTAGAAGATTTGTCCCAACGAATTTGTCTCAAAACCTTACTGGCTTCAATAGGTGTCTTTCCATTATTGACAAGGAGTACTGGATTGGTACCCTGCTTGATCACTTACCCATTAGCCTTACTTCTCTCCGTTATTAGAAGCAGAATGACATTTGCACAGAGAAAATTACAGAATAAAAAAAAAAAAAGGGGGGGAAATAGATAATAAAAAAAAAGTAATTAGAAAAAAAACAAACAAGTATCACATTGCCTCCTTTTTCTCTCTTGTCAACTAGAATCCCCTTACAGTTCAATAATCCAAGTGCTAAGTACTTCCTTACATGGCCAAAAATGCAAAGATGTTCAAGAGAATTTTGCAAGTCAGCCACATATCACAAAATCCCAGCTGATTTAACTTTGATAAATGTCTTTTATAAGAAGAACAAATGTATTCCTTTTTCTACTGTAATGTCCTCTATTTTTTTTTTGTTTTCCCTCTGGGGGATTAAGCAAGGGGGTCTTATAAGCACGAAAATGAAAACATTCTGAAAAAATACAGAACACAGAGGCTTGTAGCAAGCAGACACGGGAAGATTTGCCAGCTGGCCAATTCCTGTTTTGGAAATAAAGCAGGTTCTGGAACTTTGCACAAACCCAGAAAGTCCCTGATCTTGCAGGGGGGTGGAGGGGAAGTAGTTTGGACCAAACTGAAAGGAAAATCTCCCAAAGATTTTCTTCCAAGAGGACTGGATATTGATGCTGCCATCAAAAGCAGTTATTTCTAAATAAATAATTAATTACAGCTGAATAGAAACCGTTATTTTCCATACATCCTTCTGACTCACAGGCAAAAATGAAGGACAAGGTCAGCAGGTTTCATCATTATTACAGACATAGAAAGAAAAGAAGAACAAACTACAACCAGATTCTGTTAAAGACACTATCGGTTTAAAGCCGACTCCCCTTCTTCAAAGGGTGACAGAAATGTGCCGGCCCCACAGGGAAACTGAGAATCTTCTCATCTTTGTGCTATAATCTTCTTGTTTCTAGTCTTCCAGGACCATAAATCACTGCTTAGCACTGTGACACGTCCTTCTGTAGAAATAGCATCACTACGCTGGGCTGAATGTGTCCTAGGTAAGACACACAGATAATTTTAGGGAAGAGGGAAGCCCACCAGATGAACATGTTCATGTGGGACAGATATAAAAGGATTTGTATGTATGGGCACTGCAGCTGCTCGCTTTCCCAGGATTCCGAGGATAGCATTTGGTCCGAAATCATATTCTCTAAGTTTACATCTCAATAAAGCAATTATAAGGTACGAGAACTAATTAAACCTAGTGGATAACGATAGTAACGATAGAACATAGAAATTTATAGCATTTGCTATCTTCAACACTCTTCATAGGCATTAACTAATTAATGGATAACATGAATTTAAAAATCAATGCATGAGCATCTCATATGATTGGAATTAACATTCCAATTACTCTCCTTCTCTGACCACTACATTTACAAAATGCTTCTTATTTCTTTGCACATATGTGCAATAATTAAGAAGGATTCTGTACAACTTATTACAAAATAATTATTGAGTTTCTGAACCATCCTGTACACTCAATGAGAAATCACATTTGCTCTTCTATTCTCGAAATTTGGCCTTTTTACTTCATTTCCACAGACCTCTATTAACATAATCTCTTTTTCTTAAACTTTGCTCACGCACAAGGGATTCTGTGCAGCAACTTCAACCCTAAGGCAGCTCTGCCACACCAGAAACACAGGGAAGCTCCTCAGAGAAAGACACTGAAGCTGCTGGTACCCTGGGACCAAAGTGCTCTCATGCAAAAACAAAAGCTGTATCAACGAAGTTCCAGTGACCAAATCCCCATCGCTTCTTCCCATGTGGCAAGTACCTTCACGTGACTCCTAGTGATAGCAGCCTTCACGGATATACCTCAAAAATCAGCACTTTTAGTACCGCTAGTGGTAAAACCAGAGCGGTACGGAGCTTGGCACAGGCTAATTGCTCTGGACCTGCTTCACCAGCCATTTGGTTTTTTTTAGCCTGAGCCTTCTGATTGCACCACAGCACGTTAAACGTGACGCAAGTACATCTGTGCAGGGGCCAAGCATGGAAGTCTTCCATTAGGAGGAATTGAGGCTTTCAGAAACACAAAACAAAGACATGCTTTGGCAACTCATCTTCCCCTGCTGCCAATTTAAATATTACAGTTTAAAATTACTTCCTTTCAACATCTGTTGTTTTTGTGGCTAACAGTTTGACCTTTTTGAGAAGGGAAAAGTTCCTTGTGAGTTTTTTTGCAGGCCTCTGGTCTGCAGGGATGTCAGATAACAATCAATAATTCACAGTTGTTAGATTTTTCCAATAATTTAAGTAAGGGGTTTCAGGTACTAAAACCAAATCAAAAATCCCCAAAGTCATAAGCGCCAATGTAGAGTAGCGGTCGTACACAGCCTAAGCTAAGGAGAAAACCTCCCTCAGCAGACAAGGTAAATGCATTTGACTTTTCTCCACAATGAGAATTTGCAGCACAGGGTCTCCCTGCTGATGCCTTCCTACTGCTGCCCTCTCCATCTGCAGAATTTCAGTTTGTCCTCCTGCTGTTCCAGATACCTTTTTAAGGAGAATTAATTCATATTGCAATATCTTCCCTGCTAGATGTGTCGGCTGAAACTCTCTTTGCTCTGCTGTTCTCTGTCTTTCTTTATAGACCAATGCAAATTGTCCAGCTTGGGCTTCCCGTAAGAATTTCACATGTCCCCGCATAATTCTCAAGCATTACATTTGAACTTGTAAGGGACAAAAGCATTTATCCCACTTGATACAGTTACCTCTTTCAAATGACTTTTCTGCTCATGTCTCAACTCTTGAGCTATCTGGCTGTAGAAGCCCCTGGGCAGCCGGTACCCATTGTAACTTGTCTTTGGTGGTGGTAGTTACATGTTTCGAATAACGGCACACTCCTCCTGTTTCCCCTGTTACATAAACACAGACCTAGTACTTCTAGCATACAGGTTGAAGTTGAATATGTCTTTAGTTTAGAGAGAAGCTAGCTGCTGAGATCTACATAGAGATATTTCAAGCTCACTGCATTTTATTTTCAGTCATGATAAAAAAAATAAATCTCTACAACCATGAAGACAAGATTCAATCAAAATGCAATTGATGACTTCAGAAAAGTATTTCTGCACAGATTGTGGAAGAACGAACCGTGTTAATAAAGTTTTCTGGACCCTGAGTGCAGCAACTGCTGCTGCTACTATTGCTCTGTGACCTCTGAGGAAGATAATGAGGAAAACCCACACACTTTCTAAAGCACTTTTAAAACATTTTTAGAAGAGCAAGCATGTTTGTCCCATCTCAGGAGGCTTGGGAAAGTTGCTGGAGAATAAATGAGCACTGTAGAGGCATAACACTCTAAGTGACGATTTTGAGCCAAGATTTAGGCACTTGCCCAGAGCACGAGGAAATTTCCACTGCTGTTAGTACTGTATGTCATCTGGATAAGCAAAGGCTTTCCTCTGCCATCTCCTTCCCGTTGCCTTTCAGAAGCGCTGTGCTTACAAAAAGCAGTAAAAATCTGAAGGCTGCAGGAAATGCAAAGTATTTTTCTTTTATAAAAACTTTCTAAAGGAAAGAGGTATCATATGGAGAATTATTTCATAAGAAATTATACTCGCAGCTATCCCATTTTTCTTCGCCATTTACCATTCCTATCTACCTGCTCTCCCACCCACACATCCCCAGCATTATTAATGTTTATGAAAGAGCACAAAGTTTTCATAATAAAGAATGGGTTTGGCCATTATGTAGAAAATAACATAGTTCATTCAATATGTTCCCTTGGAGAAAAAAAACAAACCACGCTATTTTGGTCTGCTGTAACTAGATGCACTTTCTTGGGACAATACATTGCACTACCTGATTTTCTTTTGGATTTGTAAATTTACAAAACAGTTCAGCCTGGAGACAGTGATTTTCATTGTGGTGATGCTCACCCATAGACAGTGTCAGGTGTGCTATTCATTACATATCAACACCCTATACCATGAGTTATGTGTGGAACAGGAGCTATATTTTTTATTCTAAAAGCTGATTCTGTTCTTTTCATCTCATTACTGAAAAGACAGATGTACTAGGGCTTAAGTTTTTGTACCCAAAACCTATGTCAAGGATATGCTTTGTTGCCATTTATGGTTTGCTTCTGGAAAGTTCTTTATTAGTCAGAAATTTGGTGATGTCATTAAATTATATACTTACAATATAACCTAAATAGTTATTTGTTTATGCTAAGGTTAAGGCCAGACTACAAATCTAGGAGTCAGTTGTGGAGCCAGGGATTTCAGCTGACAGCGCTTTACCTGAATATCTACAAGCTTAATGTAATGGTAAAAACAGCAGAAGCATCTTGGGTAGGCATGAATGTTTTGGCAGAAGAGGGGAGAGGCAATCCTTGAGGCAGCCTCCAGTGCTTTCCATTCCTATATGCCTCATCTCCAAAACAAATTCCTATGATCATGCTTTTTGAGGAGCATCCTCTCCTAGTAGCCTTACAAACACAAGGAAACTAATGAAATTCAGCTTGCATGTTGTGGGGAGTGCTGGTTGAAAGCTGAGTGCCTGCTGGATAAGGGTATGGTACTGTTCTGCCCTAAACCTTCACACATACCGAGCCAGGAAGGCAGCGTCACGATTTAATGGAGAGATCTAGCTAGTGAGAGCCCTCAGCTCGTATTTAGCAAGGAGAGGACAGTCCACAACTCCAAAGTGAGAGAAACAATTGCATAGCAGCCTCATCTGTCCGTGAGAGGTACTGCAGGAGAAGTAGAGAAATGCTCGACAGTAGAGTGACCTGTCAGCTTAGGGAATTTCACGGATGTTATTTAGTAAACACTTATTCAAAATCAGCAAACACCAAAAGAAAAAACACGAAACGGAGTATTAATTGAAATCTTCAAAATCTAACTTTAAAATGAGTTAGCATTCAAATTACAGAGAACAGAAATAAAATATGATTGTACTGAGGACCCAAGAGCTACATTACTGTCTAGCTTTTACCTACCTAAGTCAAATATAGCTTAAATAAGCTTTCTCTATGCCTGACTTTGATTAAAAATGCTGACCTCAACTTATCTTCTTTAGTTTTTGCCACCTACCTGAATATACTCACATGGAGCCAGTCACCCTGCATGCTCTATGGGGAGAGACTGGCTCTGCGAGAAGCTAGGTCAGCTCTCCAAGAGCCCTCTGGGTGCACTCCCAGCACACAGACCCTTAGGAATAGCAGAGTGAGGGGCTACCTGGTCCCTCTCAGCAGTACCCACAGGGCTAGGGCTGCCCACAAGTTAAATATGGCAAATCCAGGCCTTTCTTCCAGCTAAGAAAGGTAAGTTCTCATTAGAGAGCGCCCAAACAGTGTATAACTTGAAACACCACAAACCAGAGCCAAACTGGTCATCTCTCCACGGGGATAACAGTTAAGCAGCTAATGGAAAACAGGTTCCCTTAGCTAAAATCACTGCCTGCATTAACTTAGAGATAGTGGAAGGTGACTGAGCAAGTTTCTTCATAGAAAGCAGAGGGCCGCCTCATATAGCTAAAAGTTTCACCTGGGGCTAAAAGCTTAGTTGTCCCTTATGAAAAACTATATTAAAAATATAT
>VWZK01011765.1:15233-25290 GCA_013396935.1 Baryphthengus martii | reverse complement strand
TCTGCTCTGTGGGGTTTTGCCATGAACCCTAAACAGAGACAGTCTACTTATAGACTGATTTACACACAAATACAACAACAACCACCACCACCATAACAACAGAATGACTGTGCTTGCTTATTTCCTGAAGTGGAAAACGTAGAACTCCCAGTTTGCCTCATGCACGCAATTTGTTTCCCCAGGAAAAACTTGTCAGGAGAACAAGAACAACACTGCAAACTAGACAGCTTCTTAAAAGTGTTAATTATCTCATCATTTGCTTTCTGAAATACCACCTTTCCAGTTTCAAAAGTGGTACAGTTGATTCCATATGCTCATTAAGTCAACGTAAGATCGCTGTCACTTCTGAATTTCCAATTTGAAAACTAATAGGAGTATGCTGTTGCCCTCTAATGATTTCACAGCTAAAAATATGAATAATCCAAGACAACTAAATTAGAACAGTTGCTTGCTATTCCATCTTTACATTTATCGAGAGTCAGTATCTTAAGTACTGTATTAAAATAGATGTTAGTATCTGCTAAAAAAGTAGTACACTTTGAACTGGAAGCTCCTAAATCACAATAAAGAACTCCTAGAAATGATCATGAATCCAAAAAGTGAAGAAATGCAGACATTAATCTGTATGTCCTATATATTTTCACCACAGGAAGTGAAAGTGTATTTATTGATAGTGAATAGTAACATCCCATTGGATTTCTTGCAAAGGTAGCACCTTATTTAAGTTTTTTCTGGGTGAATCATAAATATTCTGTATACCTTAACACTCTGAAATTCAAGCTGTGTTTTTACCCAAATCTAGAGTTATGAAGTATGAAGCTGTGCTAATCTTTTCAATAACCAGTATCATTATTTCTAGCCACACAGTTGTATTTCAGTGTTGGGGAAATCTAGCTCTTCCAACGTGGATTTGCAGAATGCTTCAAGTTACTTTAAGATTAGAATCTCCCTGCAAACAAAAGATTTACCTTGGCGTCTCCATCTGGTAAGAAGAGATAAGCTCCACTTTTATCCCGGTTACTTGTAGTTCCATACCAAGCAAACTCCACCTTCATTTGATGATTTTTACCATCTTCTTTGGTATTTATTTTCTAAGGACAGAGAATCATGTTTTAAATAGTTGACACATTTAGGTTTCCATGAATAAGACTGGAACTTCTTTAAAAAGTAAAATACAGTGTTTCAAAATATACTGCAACACACCTCCAGTAATCCAGACATTCCAGAAAACCACAGTTTCATGTAAGAATTTTCTAAGATTATGTTATCTACAGAATTCTGCAGCTCTTTTATCTTGAAAAGTCTGTCTGGCTTCTCCTGCCTACTGTTTCTCATGTAGATATTATAGTCTGCTAAAACTGCTTCTGAACTCTGAGCCTCCGAAAGCTGGTAAACTCCAATTCCCAGAGGTGGCAGATGTGCCATGAAAGAGATCTGTTGGGAGCAAAAAAGAGAGGCCATTATTAAAAATATCAAAGTATCAACTTTTTATACTAAATTTATGCTTATAGCAACTCCTTTTGGTTCAATAGTTCTCAGATGGCTGAATTTTTCCCATATTCCATAAATGAATATGAAATTACAAATGACATTCCAAAATTAATAGCTGAAACAAGAAGTAGCAAACAAAAAAGTCTGCATTGCTAATTTGCTTAGCATCAAGATCACTGTTATATCAATGCAACAGTGGTTTTGAATCTTACCCAAAAAGAGTGATACTTGTGATGTGCAGTTCTGAGAATATTTGCTGTGTATTAAAGATCCATGTATAGCATATAAAGTGCACATAGATCCTACTTACCACTAAAGTTAAACCCCACAAATTTAAGTAACAAAATATAAGGCAACAGTCTCATTTTCAGTCTCTAGTTATACAGGAGCTATAAGGTAATCTGCACACAAGAGTAATATACAAGGTAGGTCTCCAAAGCAATTTGGCTAGAATTTGAGGTACAAATATGTAATATCTTTTCTTTTTCTTCTGCAGGCAAGTAACAGTGCTAATTATTGTACTTGTTTTGCCTAGGATAGACAATTTTTTTCGTACTAGCTCATATGGTGCTAGGTTTTTCTATTAATACATTGATATAACAGGGATGCTTTATCTATGACTGACCACTGCTTATGCAGCATTAGGGCCTTTCCCACTTCTCATGCTGCCCTGCTAGTGAGTAGATATGGGGTGCACAAGAAGTTGTGAGGGGTCTCAACTAGGACAGCTGACCTCAACTGACCAAAAAGATATTCTATATCAGAGCTGGGGGAAGAAGAAGGAAAAAGAGACTTTCAAGAGTTATGGCATTCATCTGCCTAAGTAACTGTGACATGCGATGGAGCCCTGCTTTCTTGGAGATGGCTGAACAACTGTCTGATGATGGGAAGCACCGAATTAATTCCTCATTTTGCTTTATTCACATGAACAACTCTTGCTTCGCCTATTAAACTGTCTTCATCTCAGTCCTCAGATTTTCTGTTACGCTTCTAATTCTCTCCCCCATGCCCCTGGGGGCAGTGAGTGAGTAGCTGTGTGGGGCTGAGCTGCTTACTCAGGTTAACCCACAAAACTTATCAATAGTTATCCCTCTAGAGGACCAGTGGGAGACACCTATTGAATTACTACTGTTGTAGGAATATTACCCTTTAACAAGTTCAACTTGGCTTCCAAGTCAAAAAGAAACAGACTAATAAAGTAAGCCTGAAGGTAATGTAACACTATTACATTAGTATAGTACTATTATATCACTAAGAATTTAACAAAATACAGTTCCTAATGTGTGCTCATTGAGGGCAAATTTCTATAGTGATGTACGATTCCAAAAATTCTCAGAAATTGTTTCAAAACAAAACCAAACAGGTGGACTTAAAAGTCATCTGTCTAGCTCGAGTACAAGAGTAATGAAGATTACTGTCTAGCCTCTCTATCTCTAAGATAAAAGAAAAAAAGAAAATTAGAGAGTCACAGAATGGTTTGTGTTGTAAGAGACCTTAAAGATCATCTAGTTCCGAACCCCCTGCCATGGGCAGGGACACCTCCCACTAAGCTGCTCAAAGGCCCATCAAATCTGGCCTTTCAGGAAACACTTTCAGGGACTGGGCATCCACAACATCTCTGGGTAACCTGTTCCAGTACCACCCTCATGATGAAGAACTTTTTCCTTACGTCTAATCTAAATCTCCCCTCTTTAAGTTTAAAGCCATTATCCCTTGTCCTAGCACTACATGCCCTTGTAAAAAGTCCCTTTCCAGCTTTCTTGTAGGCCCCTTTTAGTTACTGGAAGGCTGCTATAAGGCCTTCCCCAGAGCCTTCTCTTCTCCAATAGCCCCAACTCTCTCAGCCCACCTCCACAGGTGAGGTGCTCTAGCCCTCTGATCACCTTCATGGCCCTCCTCTGGGTTTACTCCAACAGGTCTCTGTCCTTATGTTGGGGGACACAGAGCTGAAGGCAGTACTCCAGGTGGGGTTGCATGATCCCAGAAAAATCTGAATCTGCCTGCTTCAGCCACTGCACTTACAAACCCTTCCAGCTGGAGTGCTGGAGCATGTAGAGACTGTGTGATTGTGTGTATAGACAACCACTTAAAGGAGAAAGCAGCTTTAGAAGGTTAGGGGAAAAGAGACACATCCAGTATTCTCTGTTCATGCAGCTGAAACTGACTCTTTAAATGTAATACAACATATCACAAAATTACTTATCAGTTTAAGAAACATTAATGCTAAGTATATTTCTTTTTTCCTTATAATAACTGAATTCTTGGCATCATTTGCAGAAGACAAGACTGCTCACATTTTAGTATGTTTTTCATTTTCTTAAACTGTGAAGCTATAATATCTGTCAAAAAAAACTTTAATGCTTTTTACTTCAAGTAGCATACCTGATATGCTTCATGTGATACTGTAGTTGCTCCATCCCAAACAGCACTGATTTGTACAGTAACTTGTTTTCCCAAAGGAGATATTAATTTAACTCTGGGTGAATTCACATTGATTGAAACCACTGAAAATCGCTCTTGTTCCGTAGGATTATATATCAAAAGATACCTGCAAAAACATATTTGCCAAATTATCTTCTGATGAACAAGCTTCCTCCTTCAGGTTTAATATTATTGCACATATACTTTACACACTAAGGATCAAAACAATATTAGAACAACAGGTACATACCACAACAAATAAAAATGCAAAACATAACCAGGAAACAATGGATGTTTAACATCAATTCTCGGCGAATCTTCTTTTCTTAATGCTATTATTTCTCCAAGCAATTTTGAAAATATAACAAAAATACATCTTTGGGAAATTCCAAAAAATTGCTATTAAATATCTAAATTGTGCATGCAGCTGTTCAGAACATTTCAAAAGTATTTTTCAGGCTGAACCATTAAATTCCTATTCATAGTTGCTTTCCATTTAACGCAACTTAGAAACAATGAAGTAATATACAAAAACTGCTGTACATTTATACATCTGATATATATTCCTTACAGTAACTAGTTTCTCTCTGCTGTAAGAGAAACTTCAAAATATTTCAATTACAATTTACCAAAATTCCCTCTGTCAACTGTCTGCATATACACTGAAATCTTTTTATTAGGTACACATGGAATAACTAATTTTTATGTAATTTATGTTTGTTCTTCCATTTCAACGCAGATGATGTCACTAACCAAAACTGAACTGAGAAACTTTATTAGTGTATACAGGTCTGTGTATTGCAAGGTACAGAAAAATAAAATGTTGAGAGAACATTTGTGCCTCGTGCAGCTGTAGGACTATCATTGTACATCTTGCCTTTTCATTGCCAAGCTCAAAGAATGCACTATTTACAACTGTTCGTTCAATATTCCCTGTTCATTTCATCCTCTAAAGAAACTGTCTTTAACAATGAAAAATGCTCTTGCCAAAATTTCTAGTAACTTCTTAGATACACTAGAGAACCAATATTCTATCTTAAACATCCCTAACCCTTCTTGTTGCAAAACAGTTTATTTCTTTATGAAATCTTAGCTTTCATAATTTTCCATAATATCCACTTCCTACTTATCGAATCACTCCTTCAGCATTCCTTCTAAGCAGATTCTTATCATTTCCTACTCCATTTTCTATGCAAATTCCTCAGAGTTTTGTTAGTAATTTTCTTTCTTTTCCCTTCACATCTTAACTTTCAAATTCAATTACCACCTTCACAGATCAAACCGCTTCATATAGCATTGTCTCCTTCCACAAAAACCAGAAATCTCATTCTGTCACTCAGGTCTTTAACTTAAACATCACCTGTAGCTTGAACCCCTTTCCATAATTTCACAATCTAACTGTAAATCTTCCAGGTTCCTTACCCATACATTTAGATTCTCTATGCCCCATTACTCTGTAGCCTTGCACTAAAGTACAAATAATGCCCTGCTAACAAATTATTTACACAGCTAAGCCCTTTAATGTTTGCTCTTCTCCTCCCCAACATTAGCTCTAAACAGATTGAGGGTAGCCCTCATCAACACACACGACAGAGGAAAGCGATGTCTCCCTGGCACCATAAAGTCTGGCAGGCTGTGGACAAATGCTGAAATGATACTTCGGAATAAATGAGACAGCAACATTTTAGGTCTGAGAGGCAGCAGCAAGCTGCTTAGAGTTAGTAAGTAAGCTTACATTTAATTCCTCTTTATTGAGAGAGAGGACTTCTACACAGTTTCAGTGTAAAGTCAGAGAGAAAGTTAATCCACCACTAAACCATGAGTGCACTGCGGACACACAAGGAAGATTCTTGCTTCTCCACACTGCTGAAAAATCTCACCTACTCTGCTTCCATTTTGTCCTTTGATTTTTTTGCAACATTACTCTAATTCTAACAAATGCAGTTTTGCTCTAGGGATACTCAGAATCCTTATGAACACTAGCCAGGCTACCATTTTCCCCTTATGTTTTCACTGGCTCCCTGTTTTTCTCTGTGTCAAACTTGAGCTGTTCATCTTCAACTTCAAAGTGCAAACCAGTTACCCTATTACATCACAATCAGTAGGACAGGTCAACTCCAACTTTCTCATTAGTTGAAAAAACTAAAATCAGAGGTTATATCAGCTTTTTCTATCATGCAGCTTTGGGTTACCAGCCATACACAGAATGAGTTTCCCATAAAACTGTTTCGTTTTACCTCCTTAGGTGAAGGTTCCTGTGCGAAGTATTGTTAAATCACTACTTCAGTGTGTAACAACTATTTTCCTTGTATATTTGCCCATCTAATTGTGGTCAGTTGCCTTCTAGCACAACCAAAAGTGTTTCGGGACGTTCTTTTTTGTCCTGTTTCATGTTGAAGACACCTAGATTACTAGACAACACAACAGTCACCAGTATTCTTGGTCAGCTTTTGGATTCTTTAAGAACTTCTGCAAGACTTTGAGACAGCCTCCTCTAAGACTTGCGTAGGTCAGTTTATACTTCTGCTTAACTGAAGATGTTTTCAGACAATATTTAATTTAAATCTTAACCTAATTTTTTAAGACAGTTGTGGAATTAGAACAAAACAAAACAAACACTGGTCTCAGTCTAGACCCATTAAAAAGCAGGAAGACAAAACAAATAAAGTAAGTGAAATACTTTTAAGAACTCCTCATATACTATGAAAGAAGAGTGTAAGAACTGTGTCAGAAACATACAGACCTAAGAGATGATCCAACACCAAAGCACAGAATAAATAATCATTCTCGTCCATCAATAGATCATTACAAAAATATTTTATTTATTCTTTTTATACAGTGCAATTCCTCAATTTTTGTGCTTCCAAGTAATATCATAGAATCAAAAAATGTTAGCGGTTGGAAGGGAACTCTACAGATCATCTAGTCCAACCCTCTGCCAGAGTGGGATCACCCAGGGCAGGCCACACAGGAACATATCTAGGCAGGTTTTGAGTCTCCAGAGAAAGAGACTCCACAGCCCCTCTGGGAAGCCTGTTTCAGTGCTCTGTCACCGTCCCAGTAAAGAAGTTTCTCCTCATGTTAAGTTGGAACCTCCTGTGTGTTCTAGCTTGTATCCTTTATTTCTTGTCCTATTACTGGACACCACAAAAAAGAGACTGTCTCCTTTCACTTGACAGCCACTCCTCAGATATTTATAGGGATTAATAAGATCCACTCTTGGCCTTCTCTAGCTTACACATACAATTAATTTCTAGTAATGCTATACATCTATTTGCTAAGAACATTAATGCATAAATATTTTCAGAAACTTTGCTGGTCTTCTCATTGACATAAACATGTTCCACAGCTTCAGGTAGTCACATGACAAATTTACCCATGACAAAAAACCTTAGGAACTGCCATATTATCATTGTATTTCACCAGACTTTACGTATTTTTAATATTCAGATAAAACAAAGCTCTTGTACCAAGATATATGTTTTATCCCTTCTTGAATCAATGCATTATAAGTGCACTATGTGTATGTGTAGTAATAAGGCAGTTAGAAAAAGCAAGTAATGACAGGTAGATTTTCAGTAGTTGAAATGCAGGAATTTTGCCTAGATGTATTTTGTTTTCAAATTTTATTTCAGTGAGACTAAAGTATTTATACTCAATAACAAATAACTCTTGTGCACATACAAAAGCACTAATGCAATCAAATCACGTAACTTCTGCAGTATCATCCAACTCCCACCCTTAAATAACAGCACACTGTCTTAAATTCTATATGAAACAGAACAGCTACACTTAAGCTGTATCATTATGAAGAATATCAGCAACAAATGCAGAGTACAACTGCATGTATTGTGGTTACACCACACAGAGAAGCAACCTGACAATATTTAAAGGTTTTCTATTCCCAGAATTTAAGGTAAATCCATGAATATTACTATCTCTCAGAAGTAGCAATCAATTCTTTTCCTTTCATTATTCACATCACTGTTCTTTGGCAACAGCACTAAAGTAAACTACAAAAGCTCACACTTTTTTGTCCAAATAAGGGGGGTTTGGCTGTGCGTTTAATGCCTAATGGTAAAATTCGGATGAAAAATTTTACTCAAAATATTTTATTTTAGAAACAGCATAATGGCCAAGTGTCAGTCACCGTTTCTTTCATATATTCAAGAAATCAAAAAAATTCTGGAACTATTTTAATATAAACTGTATTGAAACAACAAGAAACAATATACATTTCCTTAAATAAAACCACAGTCAGTTTACTTATACAGAGACCACGTATTCCATTTGTGCACTGGGAGCAGCAGTAAACAACAAACAACAAACAGGTGCAGATCTGAGCTCCTAATATGGATAAATCATGCATCTCTGCTGTGCAAATACTTGCAATTTCAGAAAAGCAAATCCTGCCACCTGCTCTTCAGACACTTTTGGAAAGATATACCTTCAATTTTTTTACCCCATACTTTTCTAGGTCTCTGAAACCCAGAATGAGTATCTTTTATTCATACAAGTATAATATTTTTCCCTATATAACTTACCATTAATAAACCATTCTATTAATTGCACACATTCAAGCATCAAAGAATATTTGCATTGGACTTTCCTGAAGTAAAGATTTATGTTGCTGTGAAACATTTTCAGCCAGAGTTAAAGTATTTGAAATTCTTACTTCAAATACTTTCTTTATTAAATTATCAATAAAACATGTAAACTGCTGTAGCTATATTCACAGGCAAAATGTGATTAATGCCAATTCAGATCTCTATCAACTTCAATTTTGGTCTCCTAGAAGAACGCTTTACCAAATTTCGTTTCTTAAACTGAAAAGCTACAGTATTTCAGACTGCTGTTCTTTTTGTTTTACTGATGTGCATAAATATATGAGCATATATATATATTGATACATACACACTTTTAGTGGTAACAACTGCAATACAATTACCATTTTCTTTTAAAGTTCCATCAATGCTTCCTTCACAAGTGATGGATTCAACTAATGTTTGAAATCAAAACTCATTACTAGTCATGTCAGAGGATCATCACTGACAAAGGATTATTCAGAAGACAACCTCTTCAAGACATTTGGGACTCATAACAGCTTAGGACAACAGCTTTCAATGCTTCATGAAGGACTTTATTCAATTTTGCTTTGAGAACCCATTCCCTGAGGCACTATAGCTCTCAGACTGATCAATTTTACTAGAATCGTTCTAATAAACCTTCACAGACAAATTAGAGCATTTCCCCTAACAACTCATCAGAATGAGTTCGCTGGGCACACACGCAGTTTCAGTGCAAAGTTTTAGGAACACCACCTTTGATGCTGGTTGATTTCATTCCCTCTACTATTACAGAGGCAAAGCTAAAAAAGAAAGCAAAACTGCTATAAGTACATCCAAAATTAAGAGAAGATACAAGCCATGAAGCCAAATGATATGGTATATCAACGGTCTTCCACTGAAGAACGAAAAAGAACAGAAGTACGTAATCTCTCCTGAAATGTCAAAGGTATAGGGGTGGAGAGTGGGGAGGTGGGGGGAGTGAAAGGGTGAGGAAAATCATGAATACACATTGAAACGCTTTAAGCCCTAAAGAAAAGGAACTGAAGTAACTCCACATATGTTAAAAATATGTTAAAAAAAGAAGGTCTACTGGGTTAGAAAGCAGAATTCAACTAGAAAGGTATTCAGAGATCTTGGCAGTTGATAGACTTCGATTGACGAAGACTATAGAATTGTAAACAAAACTGAAATTCTCTATACAAAGTCATCTCACTGGGATGATAATCCAATAAAATCTCTCTAGACATCAAATGGAGGGCCAGGAAAGAATCTGAAGTGTTACATATCTGAAAATCTGCAAGAAAAAATTACTTTGAAAGATGTGAAAAGAGTACACTGACGTGTATGAGGTGGAAATGAACTGAGGATTACTGTTTAAACTGCATTAAGCACTGCTTATCATACTAGCTGACAAAAATACCATTAAAAAAAATAATCTGAATTATGTGACTTCTGCCATATGTTGGAAGTTTAAAAGAAAAAAAAAAAAAAAGCCAGAGAAAGTTAAAATGCTAAAAGATACCATGAACTGACACTACACTGGCCCAGGGGGGCTTATGACTTTATGGATGGGGGTA
>VWZK01011765.1:0-11228 GCA_013396935.1 Baryphthengus martii | reverse complement strand
TTTCCTTGTTCCTCTTGTAGTGCAGGCTTTATAAATCTGCATTTAGAAGGGAAAAAAAATCTCGTTCAGAAGAGCAGAAAAACTTTAAGTATGCCATTTCACTTCACTCTGTGCCTTGAGAGCCTTGGACTAACTACAATATTGCCTCAAAGCAACTCCAGTAAAAAGGCTGAAAGGGCCATTGCCTAGAAAAAAATGAAGTAATACACAAATATACTAATAGACTGAAATTGTGTATCTTGTACTTTCAAAACTGCTTCAACAGGTACAATGCATACAATGCAGGTCTCGCAGTTGTATTCATTTCTTTACTAGCATATTCCTTTGTAACGATTACATTTTGTTTTTTGAAAAACCAACCCAAGTTTTTTTATCTCCTCGCAATGTATGTTTAGGTAATCTGTTCTTCCTGCATTTTGTATGACTCTTCCATTATGGTGTTTTCAGAGTAACCCAGAAACATCTCGTAACACCTAATTGCAAGATTTTTCACTTTAATCTTTTTATAGCAACCGAAGCATCAAACACCTTCACAGTCTGATCGCAGTGGTATTACAAACCCCAACAAACTCCACTGAAATCCTGTGCATTGAATCAAAAATCCTAAATTTGTGCAGTTTTGAGAAACACTACAAACTGTATCAACTCATTTACTGGTTTAATTCTGCAACTGCAATTTTAAAGACAGTCAGTAAACAAAAATATTTAGAACAGTTCATCACTGGTTTATCAATTGTAAGACAGACCAAAAACTGAAAAAAACCCCTCCTTGATTCATAAGAATTTTTAGACACTGAAAAAGTAATGATTTAACATTTGAAATCTAGCAACCTTTAGATGAACTTGAACTGAGAAGCATGACAGTAAGAATGTTTTGAAAAATAAAGATTAATGCCACAGGAAGCTGTGGAGTGAAATTAATTGTAAACCAAAGCCGCTTTTTTTCTGCTTAATAATGAAAACTGAGAGCTATCCCCTACCCTAAAACAAAGATTCAGCCCTTAGCTTGTTTCTTGCACTGTTACCAGAGTTCTGAGATAAAATTATAGTCAAACGTCAACTGTCAGTGCAGGGAGTCAATTCTGAGATTTAAATGCACTACAAGCCTGCATGTAGTACATTTAAAACAGAAAGCAGAAAACTCACACAGTAAGAACAGAAATCTGAAAAAAACTGTTGTGACCTTACAGAAAAAGTGAATCAAGAGATCAAAGTGCTGTAAACTCTTCCATGCCCCTCACTTTCTCTCCTATTAGCCACTCTCAACGCAGAATTTGCCGGTTTTGGTCATAGATGTAGTTTGCACAGCTGACCTTCACCTATAAAGCAGGATAAATGTATCCTGCTTTTGGCTTAGTTAATGTTGAAGTAATCACTCTTGTTAAAAAGTTTTTTATTGAAATATTTATTTCAAGTTTACATTGAATGATGTTTCAGCATTCAGATGCCTGAGTTACTCTGTGTCAGCCAAGCATTTCATTGCCTTTACAACAGCTTTTCCCCGCATGAAAATCAAGAGGGAGAATGTTTTTTTTTTAAATACTCATTCAATTTAGTCCAAATAACCTTGAGAACACATTTATGGCAGTTACAGGTGACCTGAAATCTAGTAAATTGATCAGGTAGTTGAACACTATTAATACTTTAAAGCAATTTAAAAAAATCATTAGATTGAATTCAGCCTCAGCAGCCAGGATATTAGAAACTAAATGTGCAGCTCTTCACATGTAATTACAAAGAGTTTTCTAAGTTTTCAACTACTTGCACTACTGCATTAAGAATACAAGTGCTTAGATAAATACTGTTCCTTAATAGAAAAAAAAAAGCCTTAAGGCTTGATTGAAAGGCCATCTTGTCTACTTTAGTTACTAGTTACTAATACAGAGGTTTCACTTTAAAAAAAAATCATAATAAAATGTGCACATTGCTATCTCTATTTCATCTAATAAACTGCTCCCCCCATCCCAAAAAAAAACCACCAAACAAAAAATACCACAAAAAAACCCCAACCTGTTGGTTTGCATTTGGTTTGTGGTTATTTTTGGTTGGTTGGTTCCTGACCCACCCTGAGAACAATTGTGCTTATTAACAATGTATTAACTGCCATAAGTATTTTTTTCTTTGTTTTAAATGTGACTGTATTCTTTCTTGCTTTCCTTAAACATTTTTACCTCTGACTGGCAACTGAAAATACCCTTGTTTAAACTGCCTTTTAAAAACTCTGTTTCAGTATATAACTAGGAATACACATGCCTCAGAACTCATGCAAGCATAAAAGGTAATTAAAATTTGTATTATTAAAATGTCAAATGCTGTTGGAGTATCCTCTCCTTCTAACTACATTGGACAACTGTTCAGATTAATTGTACCAACACGGGACACGCAGGTCAAAAAAAAGCCACCAAAAATCCCCACCACTATAGTTAAAGCTGCCATTATGAGAATATTAAAATATTACCCCAAGTCAGTTGCCTTGTAAGCTTCTCACCATCAGCACAGCTTTCCCTCTGGCGTAGCAGACCAACAAAGCTTCCTTCTTAGCTAAGTTATCCATGCTGTCATCTTCCAATCAAATACAGTAACACATACTGTTCTACCAAGAAATTTTGACTTTTGTACATTATTTTTTATCACACATTAAACTTAAAAACATAGTTTTAATTTCTAAATTACAGGGCTGTGTTGAGAAACCAGTGAGTGCACCTACCAAGTGGATTTTTCAAAAGGCAACCAGCTTGTAGAATCAAAAAGGTAAATTGGAATTTTCATTCTCAAAAAAAAATCACAAATTTTGGACTTAACAGGATGAATACAACTTACGCCAAAACTTTGTTAATTACAACTTTATGAAAAACTTGCTCTTAGATATTGAAGTAAGGATAATAAAACCCAGGGTATTTTGTATTTTCTATTTGGAAAAATTAAACTTTCCTTGGTAAGGTGGATGTCTTGGCGGTTTGATAGATCCTTGAAGAAATCACTGATTACAGCGTATCGTACTTGGAATTAATACTCTAGGCAATCTGAATGTTTCAACAAGTGGAAAATGTGCTTGCTAAGCTCTTAAACTATCCTGATAAGAAGGGTATCATACCACTCCTCTATGATTAGCTGACAGATGTAATTTGTGGGCAGACTATAAGTATTATTGGCTTAGTACTTAAAATAATCCTCAATCAATGACTGACAAAACAACTCTTTCTATATGATAGTCTCTTCAGATGAGATGTCTTACACCATGCTTGGAGAATGCAGTGGAGCTCAGTACTGAAATTCCCCAGCCAGTTACATGAAGGTTCAGCAACAAAAAGGGAAAGAAAGGAAAAAACCTCATGCTTGATACTTTTGGATCTCATTCACTCCTAGGTTCACCATGTTCTGCCAAACAATGTTATTATAAAATCCAAGTTGGTACAGACAGCCAAGTCAGTTATTTGGTCATGTATCAGAATGCCCTGCAATACTGTCTCCAGGAAGCTTCACAGATAGAAATAGGAAACTATGCCAGTCACACGGTCAGCGTACCTTCATCAACAGCAGGCAGCTTGAACTACATGGTAAGAGGTTCAAACCCACATCCCCACCCAAGTTCAGTGAGTGCAAGTCGTTACAACTTGGCCAGAACGACATCTGGTGGACTATTTCCAAGAACCAATGATTGTATCAAAGGACAAGGCTCTCACAGAAGTATGCTGGAGTATCCAATTTATCAGCATACTCACGGACTTTGTCTCCAAAACATGCTATAACAACTGTTAATTTCAGAACAAGACAAAACCAGTTCCATATCTAGTTAGATATTATTGTGCAAAACCTTTGCTTTTCAGTTAGGTAACAATTTATAAGAATGCATGCAACTTCATTTATCAGCTAAAAAAAGGGTTTACTGTAATTAAATATGTCATAAATTTAATACTCTAAAGCCTGATCGTAAGATCACTTTGTTGTTCTAAGGCGGTGTGGCAGGTACAGTACCCNCTTTTATGAGTGAGAGTTTGCCCGTTTTGGGTTTGTCAGTCCTTACACTTAGGAATCAGTTGTGTAGTAGTTAATTTCCGACAGACATCCGAACCTGTATTTGGTCAAAAGGAGTGCTGGCAACCCTGGTTGCAATAAACCCCATTTTTTGGATAGCGGCTGCTGTTTGTTGTGTGGGTGCCTCCATGACAGGTGGCAGACTCACAGTTAAGATTTCAAATACTCTATGTACCTACTTCATTGAAATTAACACATTACTTTTTTTCATAAAACTACAAATTGATAAAAAGATGGCAACAGACCACTACAGAGAAGAGATGCACAGGCTGGGGGGGAAAGCAATGTCAAATATAGTAAAAGTGGTACCTGCTTAGAAGTAGTTTGAAAGATACTTCTCAACTACACAATGATCTGGAGCTACTTTGTACTAGAACAATGACTACTGAAACTTAAGATTTTTTTTTCCTGATTTCTTTTTTATCATGTAATCACATTGTATGAGCTCTCTTGTACAGTCTGTCCAATCATTTTTCGCTACTGACTACGACATTCACAAGCAGTGAAGAGAATACTTTAAGGGAAAAAGGAAAAAAAAAAAAGGGTAGATGAGAGAAACAAAAGTATACCGCCAGCTATTTTCCTGTTAAAAAGTAGATTGGATTTAAAATTGACAGTATCAACTCAGAAAAAAATATAATTAATTAATCAAACTTAAAAAACACATTATCTTATGAGCCTCCTATCACTAGTATTCCTTTAAATTTGTAGGTGATATGAACCAAACATTTATAAAAATAATCAATTTACAATACAGCTATTTTTAAAAAACTTGACATGCAAACGCAAAACTACATAAAGCTAATTATGCAGCCAATTAAAGTAACACCTTGCCAGTTACATTGACTTAATTTCTATCCCACATAATGGTATATTAGAACATATTAACAAAGAAATCTAGAGATGTCATGCTACAAGTATGAACAACAAAGACTACTATGAACAGATAACTAAATAATAAACTTTTGATAAGAATCGGTATTTTCAATCTGGTGATGCCTCAAAATTTGAAACAAAAAATTATTTTGTCCTAGAAGCTTCAATCTCTGAAGCTTAAGTACAGTAATCCTTAATGATAAATTCATTAAGTTGATTTTAGATTCTACTGGAATTAACATTTCACATCTTTACTGCTTACCCAGAAAACTCAGATGCACAGTCATAATACTCACATACTAGATTTAAGCAAAATTTACTCTCTCAGCTTCCATACTACTTTTCATAATGGTAATGTTAGTGGAGATTCAGACTACAATCAGAGATAGAAGCCTGGAAAGACTAAGCGCATTTTTATGAGAGAAAATAATTGAGTATACAGATAGTCAAATGAAATTACAAACAACAAAGGAAACATTAAGTAGTGTGCACTTAAGCATGGATTTGAAAGTGTTTCCAAACATAAAGTCATTATAAAAAACAACTTTTCATGTAGCATTATCAATATTCCTTTGTGATCTTCCTCCTCCCCTTCTCCCTCACATTTTTTCCCTCTATCTCCCATTATTCTGATTACACAGTCTTTGGAATATGAACCACATTTTATATGATTGTATAGTACCTGCATAACAACAGACAAGTCAAAATTCACAATTATCTACCACTGTTATCTCTTTAGTAAATTAAGACAGGTTTAGTAGAAAAAGGCTGCTAGGATAATACTGAATTTTAAATAAAAAAGTTTGACATATTTATCTACCTAAGGTACAAATAAGAAGAAAAAAGAAGCAAACACCTGAAATGCATAAATACCAAAAAGGGACAAACTTACTTAGCATACTATTCAGAAAGGTAAGTGGAACAGTGGATGCAAACAAAAGTCTTATCAGGGGATAGACAGAGCATAGGGGAAATTTCAATAGATAACCTAGACAAGGAAAGCAAAAATATTAAAGCTATCCTCAGATGGCAAAGAAAGTCTATATTGTAACTTGCCTCCAGCAAAGTATTTATGTACGATATATACAATCCTCTCCCAGTGAGTATATGCAAGGGGATATTTTGAAAGAGATTAAAATATTTTAGTTAAATAAATAAGCAAGAACTTCAGGTTTTAACCATTTTGGACAAGTTCAAGCTAATCTGATAGCATCCACCTAGCACTCCAATAAGAGACTAAAACTCCCATTTTAAAAAAATAGTATGTCTACATGACTGTTCTAGATTACAACCATATTAAAACTATATATACACACACACACATTACACACATTTAACTTAGAGGATTGAAGATACCTTCCTCCAAATGCTCCAAAGGACCAAGTTTTGCTTATTTTTTTCAAATAATCTGATTAGAATTTCTTAACAATAACAGTTACTCTGCTGACACCTTCATGGATTAGGCAGGCAAGTTTTATTAGTTTGCTGCTTTCTAGGTCTAGAGAAATTAAATACTAACATCAGTAAAACTAGCATTCATTACTTCACTGAATCTTAAATTAAGCAAAACCATTGGATTACTTGATTTACACACACAGCAGCTCTTGTATCCATACATCTTACTCACTATATTTGGATTAGCTGACTTTTAATGAATGTTTACATTATTTCGGTTAGGACACAATGTTCATGAGGATAGCAGGATGTCAGTTTCAACTCAATACTCTAGAACTACACACAAAGAAAGAAGTAAACAGTGTCATATTTTACGTTCTACTTTAAATTTAAAGACAATCCAGCATTTATATATTGTGATTTTTAGGCCTTATTGTCCTGGTTTCAGCTGCAGTTATGTTTATTTTCTTCGTAGGAGCTGGTATAGTGCTGTGTTTTGAATATAGGATGAGAAACATTGATAACACACTGATGTTTTAGCTGTTACTATACCACGTTTCTACGTCATAGAATCATAGAATGCCATGAGTTGGAAGGGACCTCCAAAGGTCATCTAGACCAACTTCTCTGCAGTTAACGGGGACATCCTTAACTAGATCAGGTTGCTCAGAACCTCATTAAGCCTGATTCAAGGACTTTTCAGTTTCTCTGAAGGGGGTGTGTCAAAGAAGCTGGGAGGAGACACAACAAGGACAGCCAACCTGAACAAGCAAAAGTGGTATTCCATACCCTATGACATCACACCCAGTATATAAACTGGGGGAAGTTGGCCAGGGGACACTGCAGCTTAGGGATTAGCTAGGCATCAGTATGTGGGAGGTAAGTAGTTATATTGTGCATCACTCAGTTTGTAGATTCTCTTACTATTGCCATCGTTATTATTACTGTTTTCCTTTACTCTTTTTGTCCTGTTAAAATGTCCTTATCTGAAGCCCCAAACTTTACATTTTTTTCCAGTTCNACACGGTGTGGAATATCTCTTTGGTCAGTTTGGGTCAGCTGTCCTGACTGTGTCCCCTCCCAAGATCTTGCCCACCCCATCTCACTGGGCGGGGGCGGGGTGGGGGAAGATGTTGGAAAACCAGCCTTGGTGCTGTGCGAGCACTGCTGAGCAGCAGTCACACCACCAGCATCTTATTTACCTCCCAATACAAAGCACAGCACCGTAAGTGCTGCTCTCGGGAACATTAACTTCATCTCACACAAACCCAATACATTACTTAGAATTTTCTACTGCTGCTCTCAAGCATAATTTAAGGATCATAATGCCATAAAAACACACAGAAAACCAGACCACTTTATTCACTGCACTTGAGTGGTCTGTGAGAAGCTTCTGTAGTTTTAAAGTACTGTATACTCTTTCAACTAGACTTAACAGTATTAGTACAATATGCCAGCCTACCTTCTTAGAATTATTTTTTTTTTAAAAATGTACCTTTGAGTGAAAGTTATAGTAAAAATGAAATGGCATAAAAGTGTACTAGGTAGTGAAAACACACACATCGCTAGAAGAATCTCAGACACTAATCAAATTATTTACCTTGGTTGTGAAGTCAGCTTTATAACGGTCTTGCGTGGCAAGGAATCTTGGGAAGACTGAACATCATCCTACAAAAGAATATCTTTGAATTTGCTTTTGAATACACTTAGATGTGAGTTTCATTTATTATATGAAGTTTATGAAGTATAAAACCATGTTGGCTGTTCCATAAACAGAAGCCTATTTTAGTAAGTTATGCAAGGAGATGAACCACAAAAAATGATAAACTAAGTACTTCAGATTGACAAAAGAAAAAAGCTCATTTGACCTTTGCTTTCATTAAATAATACTTACTATACACCATTATCAAAGTGTCACCTCATGTTTTCATTTTCGCACACAAGTCATCATAATCACCAAATTTCTTCAAATTTTGCAAATATGTACCATGTTTTTATTAACTTTCACTGCCTACAAATTTACTCTCTGAAATCTTACACTGCTGGAACAAGGAAAGTTTAGTAAAATTTAACACACAAAGTTTTCCAATATAATTCAAAGCTGAAGTGAAAACTTCATTCCATGAACGACTTCAAAATAGTCTTAGTTTATGAAGGTACATACTTATTTTGTTATCCTTTCCAACCAGGAGAAAAATTACCTATTTGTGGCACAGAATAGTACACACCCACAGGCACATACATGCAGTATGCACATATATATTAGTATCCAAGTCACAAAATGTACAAAGAATTTTTTTTTTTATATATAGACAATATATGTGACTGGAAGAGTAATTCTACGTATGACACATCTGGCATATATAAGTCAGCAGCATATATGTCATGTTAATTTTGTTAGAACTGTCTTAATAATAATATAATAAATAATAAAGACTGTCTTAATCCTGCTAAATTTATGCACTAATAAATTAAAGCACCTTGTTTCCTTTCTATTCTAGGTGTATGAACTTGGGTAGATCTCCTCAGACTACCCAGCTATCACAGCAGAAAGGTTTATGTTCAGAAAGTGAAGAAACTGAGAATTTTTACGGGAAACAGTATTAGCAAGAGTGTTTCTTCAAGGTGTTCTTCACTGAAAAATGAGTCTCGAAATGATATTCATGGAATTGGTGGCTGGATTTATCACTGGCAGATTCCCTTTTTGAATAATTTCAGCTCAGGGTAAAAACAAGATTTTGTCTACATGTGATCTTGCAATTTCAGTTTAGGTCATATTCAGGATGGAAATTTTCTTCTTCGCACATTTATTAAGTAATAGTGAAAATTAAATTACAGGACTGCATATCATTATATATTCACTTATCATATGCACGTCACTGAAGTCACCAAGAAATTTATGTCCACAAGAAAATTAGAACACCTGCTTTTATGATGTGACTCACAAAATGGAACAAAACAAGCTCATTTAATTTACATGTGTGGGGTTTCTTCCATCATTAACTGCTGAAGTTTTCACTTTTTACTTTCCAATATCTTCAACTAATATGAACAGTGATAAGTAGCAGATTTTTCAGCAGGTAACGGTAATTGTCATTCTGACTTTTCCAAGGCCACTGAAACTGTACTGAAAAGACGCAGTTCACATTTTATTTTTTGAGAAAATCAAGAAAAATAGCTCACCATCTTCAGGAATGGAGTTGATGTGTCATAATTATAAGCACCTTTATCCTTTAGGATAAGAATATGAGCAGAATCAATTATAACTTTCTTCAAATTCATTATCGAATGGAAAAGCCTGTTAAAAATGTTAAAGTCTTAGTTTTCAGTTGGTTTTATTCAATGTGATAACATCAAAATTTAAAAATATTAAACAACAACAAAAGTCTAACAGAAAAATAAATGTATTTAATATCAATATAGTATAAAACTAAGAACAACTAGTTGCAATGGGTGAACTGACTGAAAGAAAAGGCAGAAGTATTCTCAATTTCATTATATTCCTACCTCGCATACTGAAAATGAGGCACATGACCCCACTGCTATGCTACAAAATGTATACTCTCAAAATACTAAGTATTTTTTCAAAATGCTAATTTATGGAAAGTTTGTATCTTTTATGTTTTATCTATAGTTAAGACAAGCCTGAAATGCTAGTGTGAAAGTCAAGATTGCCTTTCAGTAGAATCAGAAAAAACATTAGAAACACAAAACTGTAAATTATTGCCATTATTTTTATTTTTTAAATAGAGAGCTGTGTAATTTTATCCATCAAGTGAAAAAAGCCTTTATTTCACTCTCTCAAGTGCACTGCACATGTTTATAACTTGACCACACCTATGCTTTAATAAATAAGAAAAATAACAAATTTATGGAACTTAAATATACTTGTCATGAATGCAGTGGTTTAAACTGAAAAAAGAATATTTTAGAGACATTTATTGGACATGCTCCACCATCAACTGTCCATTGTCATCCACCTCAATTAATCAAACCTACTAGGGTCTAACATTTCAATATGTAACAATTTTCAGAACAGAATCACAGAATCACCTAGGAAAAGATCTTTAAGATCAAGTCCAACCAACAACTGCATAATTGAAGCATACATCCACACATATTTTGTTTGGACAACAAACTCTTCAGCGAATTAAAAAATATTTCATTAATGAAGAGCATGAATAATCAAATACATATATATTGTGGAAAACTGCTACACTTTCAGTATTATGTTCCTAGCTACAGCAAAACTGAATCTCTGAAATAAATACCTCTTATTTAGAAAAAAAAAAAAAAGGGAAACTAAGATTTAACTTTATATATTTATAATAAATTACCTAGTGCCATAATCCACAACTACCCAATCTTTAGCTGTTCCTGTAATAGCATCATGATGTTGAAACAGTCCAAGGTTCCTCCTAGCTTCTGCCAGCAATTTATAGTTATCCACTGAAGGAAATACACTCATCATTTCAGATTTACTGGACTGTACCAAAGCCAAGGAGTAGAGGATTTCAGCTGCCCTGGAAATATAGAGAATAATCAAATATTCATACAGAAGAAAAAATCAACACACATTTTACCTGAAGAATAAACCGATGTTTTTACGTATTTTCTCATGTCTAGGTCTGCAAGTTCTTTAAACCTTAATCTTGTACTTTTTAATCTGTTTCTAGCTTCAAAGTTAAAAAAAAAACCAAAAAATCAAACAAAAAAAAAATCACTCTGTACTTCATCTACTTTTACACCCTGTAAGCTTCCTGAAAGGCTTCAGTGACAGAAAACAGAGCTTTAAAATAAAGATATGACAGTACAAAGTAACAAACCATTTTAACAAATGTGCAAGTTATACAGATTTGATCTTAAAATGATACAGTAAGGATAGAATGCCTCTGTCCCGGTTTTGAGACGAATTCAGAGGA
>VWZK01011762.1:0-89063 GCA_013396935.1 Baryphthengus martii | reverse complement strand
TGTGGCCAAGAGGGCCAATGGGGTCCTGGGGTGCATAAAGAAAAATGTGTGAAGTAGGTCTAGGGAAGTTCTCCTCCCCCTCTACTCTGCCCTGGTGAGACCACACGTGGAATAGTGTGTCCAGTTTTGGGCTCCCCAATTCAAGAGAGACAGGAATCTTTTGGAAANTCCAGTTTTGGGCTCCCCAATTCGAGAGAGACAGGGACCTACTGGAGAGAGTCCAACGGAGAGCTATGAGGATGATGAAGGGACTAGAAGGTCTCTCCTATGAAGAGAGACTGAGTGAACTGGGGCTGTTTAGCCTTGAAAGGGGACGGCTGAGAGGGGATCTGATTCATGTCTATAAATATCTGAGGGGTGGCTGTCAAGAGGAAGGGGACAATCTCTTTTTCTGTGGTGAGCAGCAATAGAACAAGAAACAGTGGGTTTAAGTTAGAACATAGGAAGTTCCACCTCAACATGAGGAGAAACTTCTTTCCTGTGAGGGTGATGGAGCACTGGAACAAGCTGCCCAGGAAGGTTGTGGAGTCTCCTTCTCTGGAGACTTTTAAAACCTGCCTGGATGCGTTCCTGTGTAGCCTGCCCTGGGTGATCCTGCTCTGGCAGGGGGGTTGGACTGGATGATCTCTAGAGGTCCCTTCCAACCCCTAACATTCTATGATTCTATGATTTTCTACCTAGTATTTTAAGATTGGGTCAGTGGTTTCTTCTTTACTAAATGCAGTAAAACAGTGTCATTAACTCACATTAACTCACATTCACACAATGCTATTAAAAAAATAGAAAACTGAAACTGGAAAACTTTATTTCAGAAGTAACCTTCTTCAATATTTTTGTCAGTTGGTAATATCCACTATCTGTAAGAAATAAAACTTCATCGTTCAGAACCCAGTGTAGCACTTACTTGTTTACAAAGATTTCCTTAGAGCTTTTTGAGCTCTTACAATCACCATATTCTTGGTATTTGGAAGGCTTTTCCAGGTTTGGCCTTGATGGGATCTGTCTGTTACTTGGCCTTGGTGTTACTCTTGTTTATCCTTGAGAGGCAATGCTTTTTTCTTCTGTCTGTCACTCTGACTTTTCACATTGGTTTAACTACTTGTAGTTAAATTTTATTGGGAGTTTCCATCTTCTTTTGTGCTTTTTGAACCTCAGTAAAAATAGTTTTTAGTTGATTGTTCACTGTCTGACCGGGAAGTTGGATATTAGCACTTAGAGCGTAAACAGAGGCGTGAAAAAGCCTCTTGAGAAACCTGGAGACAGTAATATTTCCTAAGCAAACTTTATTTTGAAAAGACACCTCATGTTTTATTACTGAGACAAATAATTGTAAGAAGTGAACTTTGGTAAGAGATGCGGTTTTCCTTATTGTTCTGGGTTAAAACCAGATTTGTAATAATGCAAGAAATATCAAGTGCTGATTGTTCATTAGATTGCTTTTCTCTCTTCAACATTTCAGTGAAGCTACATAGTTTAGTCCAGCAAGCATTTACTGTATCATGTCACCTTTTCTACTTTCTGTTGCCCATTGTGTAGGGACAGTGGTGGCCTGGTAGTAATTGTCCTATTTTCACTAGTTTTAAAATTACTTTTCTGAGACATTAACTACTAAACAAAATTCCAAGTATACCAGGTAAGAATTTGGATATCTAGAGAAGCTTAATTTTTTATTAGGAAAGAAATCATTGGCATTCACACTTAACGAGTACCATAGTAAAGAAGATTTTAATGAGCTCTGTTTTCAGCAGGTACAAATGAGAGTAGTTGCCTTGTCTTCAGTGGGGTTGTGTGAATAAGTGCCAGCAGAGAATTTAGGCCAAGAAGAGTAATTTGTTTTACAAAGAGAACAAAAGCAAGACCAGGCTTCCTTTTCATGTGTAATTCATCTTCGGGCACTACAGCTGATAAGTTTGCTGTGACTTCATTAAGTAGCAGGAACAATAGCATAGGTTTCATTTTGTGTTTTGATTTTCTTTTTCCAATTTGCATTTAGTATGTAAGAAGTCAAGAAAAGGTGACAGGAAGCCTATGTGGATGAATTAGGAGCTTCTGACAGAACTCCATCAGATGGAAACGTAGAAGAGATGGAATCTGGCCACAAAGGAGGAATAACAGAGATGGTCTCTAGATGTGCAGGAATGAGGTTAGGAAAGCGAAAGCCCAGAGTTCAACCATTAACCTAACTTTACCAAGTCCACTGCTCAGTAGAAGTACAAGAGGCAATGGGCACAAACTGAAATAGGAAAATTCCTTTTAAGCATAAGAAAAAGCTTTTTTTATGGTGAGGATGTTCAATCACTGGAACAGGTTGCAATTATGAAATGCAGTTATGAAATAGCTTATTTTAAACTGTAAAGATGACTCTTTGTTAGTTTCTTATCCTGAAAAGTCATAAACATTTACAAATTGTCATCTGACAGTACTGTGACTAATATTTAAAAGAATTTCTAAATCAAGATTTGGAAAGTGTACATGATGTGAATCAGCTTTCCCTCCAGACTAGTTTTTAATACCCTATTGGATGATTCACAGTGGCTGAGCAAATGCTTCTGGAACGAATATATCAGCAGCAATCTTGATTCCTTCTGTAATAACACTGGCTGTTTTTTTGTTCCCCCCACCCCCCCAGTAAATGTCCACTTTCCAGAAATGTAGATATTTATTTATTTGTTTGTTTTATATGAGTGAAAGTTTGCCTTATTAAAACCATTCTCTTTGCTGTGTTCCGAAAGGGTTAGAAGCTACATCAGAATACTCTTCACATGGGCTGGTAACTTGTTAATGGCCAATCTGGAATAATTTATCTCTTTTTTTTATGTTTCTCCTAGGCAGTGCTGAAATGCAGCTTCACATATTTCAAAATCGTTAAAAGTAAAAGGAGAGGAGAGAATACTGGAGAAAGCATTAGACTTACTTTTCATAACTGTTTTGCCTTTTATTTCGCCTCTGTGTTCTCCATAGCGTGCGAGTTTCTTCAGCTGATTCTGCCTGATTTTGATTCTCCTCTGGGTTGAGAATTATTCCAAATGTACGTAACAGCTTATGACTGTAGTAGCCCAACTGCACTTACCTAGTTTTGAAGATGTCAGGGGAAAACATATTGCCCTGGATCTGACAGCCTAAGAGAAGCACACCTGCTATACAGGTCCAACCAGTAGGAAGGCTGAAACTGTATTCCTGGCAGGCACACACAGGCAGAGTACATGTATACTCCTTACATACACATACGTACAGGGTTATGGCCAGCTCCACACATCAGACCTGCACGCAGCATTCACATGAATGAAGGCAACAGTCTTATCCTGCTCTTGTCTCTGGCTGAGCAAGGTGTGGAGGTCTGCTACTGAGAGTCTCCCCAGTTGTTGGCACCTGGACATGTAAGCCCTTGCAGTTGCAGCCCCACTCCTTTTGCTGGTTCAGACTCCCTCACAGACAAGCACGTGTGCTCACACCCACCCAAAGCTGGCTGGGGCTTATCTCGTCCCCAGTAGCCATCCCCGCTGTGGTTTCACCTCTAGAATGACACAGACACCAACGTGTCTCATTGGCAGCTGTCCAGGACGTTCCTGGTGCCCCTTGATAGCCAGCTCCTCCCATGCTCTTGCCTGGAGACATACATGCCCCACCTTGGCCTCCAGGCCAGGTCACCTGTGTGCTGGCTGGTCTGTTTTGGTTATTGGTGGCACTTATGCTTGCTGCAGTTGCTGGTGACATGGGCTTGTAGGGCTCTGGTCTTGTCCCCTCCGCCACGTCCCTGTGATGCTATGGACGCATGGACCCCTATGATCTGCCGTCCCACCTCAGTTTTTGGCACTGAAACTTGCTCGTTCTAGTCTCTCCGGTTGCTGACATCACAGATGCGTGAATCCTCCAAGCTGTGGTGTGAGTTATTGCGCTCAGACCCTCTGGTACACACATGCACATAGATACAGTCCTTCAAGCAGGGAAAAAAACTTAGAAAGAAATTCAGTAAGAAGATCAAACAGATTGCACTGATCAGGAAGGCTGAAGAGGGACTTTTCATGAGAGTGTCCAACAATAGGACAAGGGGAAACGGTTTTAAGCTGATGGAGGAGAGGTTTAGACCGGATCTTAGGAAGAAATTCTTCAGGACAAGGGTGGTGAGACTCAGGAACAGATTGCCCAGAGAAGTTGTGGATGCCCCCTTCCTGGAGGTTTTCAGGAACAGGTTGGATGAGGCCTTAAGCAACCTGGTCTAGTTGAGAGGTGTCCCTGCCCATGGCAGGGCATTGGATTAGATGATCTCTGAGATGCCTTCCAACATAAGCCATTCAATGATGATCATCAAATTAGCTATTTACAAGCAGCTAGCCCTTTATCTCTTATCCCTTCATTTCCCTCACACTTGTTCCTCCCCAAAGTGCCTAAATCCGTCCCTTTCCCTACCTTTGGTTCCATCTCCAAGCTTCCCATAATAAAACTTTTGCAATCTCAAAATGCATCCCTTAGGCAGCAATCCCTCTTTAGCTCCAAGATGCTTCACGCGTGACTCCTCATGATGGGTTTCACAGCTGGCAATGAGGCTGAGGCTTTCCTGGCCCAGACCTGAGAGGGGTCTGCACAGAACATCCCTTTCTCTGGACGCACATCGGCTTCCTGCCGGCCACTGCGCAGCCGGGCTCCTCTCCTCTTGTGGAGATGGGCCTTTGGTGGGCTGGTGGCTCCTCTGATGGGCTTGAGAGCAGCCAGGTTGGGGTAGTATCTTGGGCTTTCTCCACATTGACATTGTCTCTCTGAGCTCCTTTGTTAGATGTGCAAATGGGTTTTTATTGTGTAATCTAACAGAAGAGACTGATTTCTTCGGTATCATACTTCCACAAAAACAGAGTTTATTCTCTCACAGGAGGTCTCTAAACATACCAGCAACCATTTCTATAAGTATAGTCTGTATTTTTTATGAGTGTGCATTCAGAGAAATTTAGGGCAGGTAAATAGTTAATGATGTTAATTGTCAACCTGAGCTTCTGTTCATAATGAGCAAGCCACATCATACTTTCACCCACCTGGACCTGTTCCTGGGTGGCCTGCCTTGGACGATCCTCCTCTGGCAGGGGGGTTGGACTCGATCTCCAGAGGTCCCTTCCAACCTCTAACACTCGACAATTCTATGAATTTAATACTCTCTATGCTAATATTTCATACGCTATTCAGCCATTTCTGGGTAGGTAGTTTGAAGAAAACTCTGACTTTTGGCACCATCTCAGCCAAATGAGTTACTTGGACAGCTGTTGTGGACAGGTAACATCTGGATCTTGTATATAATCTCTTGCCTGCTATATGACTGTATAATGATGCAGCCCATTTGTACTGCTGAATTAATTATGGTCTCTTTTAATGTGAGCTGCCTTGACCTTTTCTAAGGAAGATTCTGAGTTAACTTCATTTTGACAGTTACCTTACCCCTCTGTATCTCAGTCAGACTGACAGCTTCATGGTCTGCCTGGTTTTGCCTGTTAACTGGTTGTCTCTGAGCAGCTTAATGTAGTTGTAGCACATTGGACTCTAGTAAGATTAAGAAATGCTCCCTTGGCTTTTTCGTAGACCTCGGGATGTTGGAAGTGATGGTGATGCTACCAGCGAGGAGTCTTTGAGCTTATGTTCTCTGTATTGATTCTGCAGCTGCTAGGCCAAGCCTAGGAAATTTCCATTTCTTGATACTGTAAAAGGGCTTAGATAAGTTAGAGAGGACAACAGAAGCATTTATAGTGATTCAGTCTGTGAACCCTCCGCATGTTTGCAAACTTCTCTCCTGCTTTGAGTTAGAACGAAACTAATTCTTTTCAGGGATTTTACTTTTCAGCTCAGTCTCTTCTAAGTAGCTGCACTCCCTGAAGTTAGCAGCATGTTTTCGCAGGCAGGGCCTGCTTCTAGCAGTGATAACGCTCCATGTTCAGAGTTACTACCAAGGATCAGTGAGCAGAAAGTCTCTTGCTTATACTTGCCCTTGTGCAGACCAAGGTCACTACTCAATCTTGTGTATCATGTTGAGGGTACAGAAAGTGAAAGGCCACACCTTGGAGCAGACGGGACAAATGACCCTAAATTGACCAAGGAGATGTTCCGTCCCATAAACTTCATATTCAGTATAAAGCGGAGGGATCATGAGGGCCAAGCTCTCTTCTTCAAAGGCAGGCATGTGAGGAGGACTCTGTCCATTCTTTCTTTGATCCCAATCCGTGTGTTCCTGAACCCAGTTTCAGAATCCAGCTCCTAAATTTGGCTCCCATCTGGCATTGAGTCCAGTCTGGGACTTCCCCAGTGCCTGCTCCACAGCATCAGTGGTGATGGTGACATAACTGCCACCAGGGAGATTGAGTTCAATACTGGGTTTGTATATATTTGCATATATTACGTATTATTGTTATTTTCATTAAAGCTTTCATTTATTTTTTTCTAGTCCGTAAGTCTCTCTCCCTTATTCCCTTTTTCTTCCCCTTTAGGAAGGGAGATGGGTTAAGAGAGAGCATCTGTTACAGGTCTAGTGGATGACCCTGACTCTAAACCTTGATGGCTTCTTATGAGGTGAATGGGATTGAATCACGGTTAAAACTTTCTTTAATTGCTTAAATTTCAGATACTTTGAGTCTTCGATGAAGTTCTTACTGACAGGTGGGTGTGTTGTGTGTCAAAATAAAAAAGAAAATTGTTGGTTTTTTTTTTTTTTATTCCCTTCTTGCTGTGAGGTGCTTCTTCAGGAAAAGCTTAGTTTAATAGTGAGTGAAACAGGCATTTTCTAAGAAGAATTTCAGCTAAAGAATAAAGCCTCCAGCTTTTCTGCGAAGGGGATGAACAGTTACATCTGGTAAATGAGTTGTAGAAAGGATTGTGTAAAACTCCTGTCTGTTGACGAGTCAGTAATCGTATTCTTACATTTGTAGAGACTTTAATCCAACTATTTAGTTTGAAGTAACTGTAGTTTAAAAACTCAGCAGCTGAAGAAGTTTCACACCTTAACTACTAGGTATCCTTTTTCATTTACCTTTGCTCTCTTATAATACCTCTTTTTTTATTTTGCTGTTTTCTTTAGAAAACCTTCAAGGTGTTCAAAATACCCCTAAAAGCCTGTTAAAAGACCTTAGTATCTTGGTTGGAAAGGTTAACAAACTGCAGGAGTTCTTTGTGTGGTGAATATTTAAAATATCTAACACATGGTAACAGATGGGGACAGTGTAACAAGTTATAAAGATAGTGAAAAAAACCGCTCTGTTTAGCAGCCTGGAGCAGAAAAAAGCCTGAAGCGTTTTCAGTTGAGTTGATTAGCATGTGAAGGAATAACCACATTTAAACGTTCAGTTACTTTAAGATGAACTGGGGAAAGCTTCCTTTTCCTTTATGCTGTGTAATAAGACCTGTTTTTTCCCAAAACACAAATGTTTTTGCCACTAAAAAGATAAAAAAAATTCAAGATTAGATCTTCATTTCCTCCTTTTTGCATGAAGGTAGCGGCAAGTTCTTTGAAGGGCAGAAACATTAATGTCACATGAGGATACTTCCTGAGACTCTACCTCCAGAGAAAGGATGTAGATTCATATTTGCCTTGTATTTAACTTTGCGGTTTGTGCAACACACAGGTTTCTTTTGAAATAATTGGCATGCTCCCTGCTGAGTTCTAAGAGCCTTTGAATTCAACAGAAAGATAAATAGCTCATCTGAGCTCAGTATATATTAATTTTGCTCTGTGTTACCTGCAGAACACATAGCATCTAATTGTGGTTTCTGTTTGTGAGGCACTGGCAGGGCTTCAGACGCATTGCAACTGTGATGCAACTGGAAAGATATTTTCCAATAGATAGAATCATAATGCAAAAATGATGTCACATTTGCTAAACAGTGCCATGAGTAGAAGGATATGCTTTAAAATGCTGGGTAAGAGGAGTGCTTAACAAATGCAACCAGTAGCAAGGGTGAGTGATCCCTTTGTCCCTGCATGCTGATTTTAATCATAGGATTGTAGAATGGATTGGGTTGGAAGGGACCTTAAAGGTCATCCAGTTCCAGCCCCCTGCCATGGGCAGGGACACCTCCCACTAGACCACGTTGCTCAGAGCCTCATTCAGCCTGCTCTGAAACACTTCCAGGGATGAGGTGTAATCGACTGGCTTCTGTTTCTTCTATTTGGAAAATTTTTGTCTTCTCTTTAATCATCTGTGACTACCTAATTCCTTTCACTAACAGAGCTTAGTGCTTAGCAAGCTTAGTACAGAGGAGGCTGTGGTTAGAGCTTTGCTGTCCTCTCTGATGCAATGCTTTTTGAAGGGGTCAGACAAGTGGTGCAACTTCTTGGAAAATTTTTGGGGGCAAAATATGTTGCCACATACCTATTGCTTTGCTATAGAAAACATGAATATATGTAGTATCATTTTTATTTAAACTGAAAATACAGCCCAGGAAGGCCAGGTGGGAGATGAAAAAAAACCCAACGATGTGTACAAATGGTACGTTTTGGAGAATTTTTTAAACTGAGCCCATCTACTGTAAGTTTATAGTGCTTGTGTGATAAGTTGAGTAATGTGAGTAACAATGAAGTGAATGATGTGTTAAAACTGGATAGATGTATTTATTACTTAAGGAATTAGAGTTCTTTGGGCCAGGAGCATTTGCAGGCTGGCAGGCAGGCCGGTTTTCAGCTTTAAAACTGAACTTTACCAATTTCTCTCATGGATAACACACTTCCTGCTCATGACAGTTCTTACACAGTACTGATAATCTTTACTACGTACGTGATTACTACACATCACCACATTTACACATTATTAGGTATGTATTACAGTACACATTACTACATTTTACATGTGATTCTGTGATATAAAAAAATGTAGTCTTTAAGATATGTTCTAAATTAGCTTTGAGTATACAATACCAAAGAGGTGATGCTATGTATTTAATAATGATGGCTGAAGCTCTTGTTGGTCCTTAGCTACGGAGATACAGGCTTAAGAGCTCTTTTATGAGAGAAGTCAGAAACGAAACAGGCTTTCCTCTTTTTTCTGTCATATGCTAGATGTTTTTATGCCGTAGCTGTCCTCCTCAAAAGGGGAGCCTGCTTATCTGCTTGTTTGGTTTGCCTTTGTCTTGCCAATCATTCTTCCAGTGTGCTCAGCACGATGCTATTTCTATTTGTAGTCCCTTTGCTGGTCTTGGTTTTGTCTGACAACTTTTCTTACTTGAATGCCTCCTGCCTGCAACTGCATCCATCTGCCTTTGCCCCTTTTGTTCACATATGTGAACAAAATTTTTGACAGGGTGTGCAATCACAGTGCTGCACAATTTTACTATGTTTGTATTTGGGTTTAAGGCAAGCTTACGTTAATTATATCCTGATTACTATATACATTTATAATTTATAGATGCCACAGGCTTTGACAACGTATGATTGGAATAAAGCTTTTCCATTTGCTGGAATAAAAGTTCTTTTTAATTCAAGAATATATGGACACTGAACAGTTGTAACCATATTAGATATTGAACTTTGTGTCATCCTCTAAGCGGGTTTTAAGAAAATATCAAGAGTTTATTTGAATTTATTTTTAAGGCAGAGGATTTCTATTAGCTGTAAAACAGCCCAATTTTGTTCTAGTCTGATTACATTTCTGGAGATAGTCTTGTTAATGCTGGTTATGTCGGTGTGGTTTCTTGAACACAAACATGTCATAGCATTTTCCTAGTTGTGCTGAGAATTCTCACGTACCCAGTTAAGTGTTGCACTTAAGGTGCTCACAGATGGTTAATAATTGAATAAATCTCTAATTATACACATCTGGAATGTCTTCAACAACACCTGCATGGAATATCAACCCTATCATAATCTAAAATTCTTCCTGAAATGTGTGTGTTGATGAGTTTTGTTGTTTAAATATTGCTCCTAGTAGAAATAATCACAGAATCATAGAATGTTAGAGATTGGAAGGGACCTCAAAAAGATGATCTAGTCCAACCTCCCTGCCAGAGCAGGATCACCTAGAGTAGGTCACACAGGAACACATCCAGGTGTGTTTTGAATGCCTTCAGAAAAGGAGACTCCACAACTTCTCTGGGCAGCCTGTTCCAGTGTCTGTCACCCTCACAGTAAAGAAATTTCTCTTCATGTTGGATGTCACTGAGAAAAGCCTGGCTCCATCCTCCTGACACTTGCCCTTTACATATTTATAAACATTAATGAGGTCACCCCTCAGTCTCCTCTCCTCCAAGCCAAAGAGACCCAGCTCCCTCAGCCTCTCCTCATAAGGGAGATGCTCCACTCCCTTAGTCACCTGTGTGGCTCTGTGCTGGACTCTTTCAGACAGTTTTCTGTCCCTCTTGAACTGAGGGGCCCAGAACTGGGCACAATATTCCACATGCAGCCTCACCAGGGCAGAGTAGAGAAGGAGGAGAACCTCTCTTGACCTATTACCCACACCCCTTCTAATACACTCCAGGATGCCATTGGCCTTCTTGGCCACGAGGGCACAGTGCTGGCTCATGGTCATCCTGCTGTCCACCAGGACCTCCAGGTCCCTTTCCCCTATGCTGCTCTCCAACAGGTCAGTCCCCAACCTCTACTGGTACCTGGGGTTGTTCTTTCCCAGATGCCAGACTCTACGTTTGCCCTCATTGTATTTCATTAAATTTTTCCCCGCCCAACTCTCCCGACTGTGGAGGTCTCGCTGGATGGCAGCACAGCCTCTGGTGTGTCAGCCACTCCTCCCTGTTTTGTGTCGCCAGTCTTGACTTTGTCTTTATTGTGAGCGGTACGTGTCTGTGGATATCCTCACACGCATGCTCTAGACAGTTTGAAGGGTGGAATTGTCTGAGAAATTGCAGCAGCGTCCAAGATGTATTTCAGCAGCTCGGCAAGCAGCTCTTCCTTCTCTGTTACCGTGTTTCAATTACAAATTCTTTGTTGGCACAGAAAGCTGAAGGCAAAAATTAAGTTTCTTATGAAGGTGTTTGCATGGGTACAAAAGCAGTTGCTCTTCTCATGTCAAACTCTAAGCTTTATCACTTTTCTATTATGGATTTATTTTAATAATCTGAAATTGTTCTTGTTGTGATGAAGGATTGTTTTTGTTGTAATCCTGTGACTACCTGGAAGATTCTTTTTGTTGTTCCAACCTTCAGGAATGTGAAGTTATAGCAAGATAGTAGGTTAGAGAAAACTGCGCTTGGTGAATTAAACGTTTTTTCTTCAGCATAAATTACCAGATACATAAAATTACTTTACGGAGACTAAATGAAAAAAATAAATATTGTTAGTTAATAATATGCTTCTTTAGGCAACAGAAAATGTTAATATTAAAGATATTTACTGCCAGCTGATACTCTCTGAAAAATACTGAGCTAGCTCCTCCGTACTGTCCATGAGTGCAACTACATTAGCTTCCATGACCTGGTGCCAGTGAGTGATATGGAGGATTTTGCACTGCAGTACAGAAAGGAGGTGATGCCATGTACAGCCGCTCCCCTGACTTTTGTCTCAGGGCCTTCATTGCTTCTCATGAAGCTTTCACATGGAGATGCAAAATTGAGGGCAATTAGTAGGGGCAGTGAAAAAAGTCTGTCTCACTATATCTGGCTTGTACCTCTTTGGTAGGGAATACTTATTTCAAACAAGCAATTGTTTTCTGGTCGTTTCAAAATAGCTTAAGCATGTTTGATGGCACCTGGACAGCTAATTTTTAGGTTTCTTAGGAAAAAAAATAAATTAGCTTTTAAGGTGGCTGTTCTTAAGAGATACTCAAGCCATTGGTATAAATAACGTGATTAGAGCATTGTTCTTTTCATGACGTTTGTTGCTGGAAACCTCCGTACGTACACTTACCCACTGTGATAAATTGACAGGTGTTGTCCTGGTTTTGACTGGATAGAGTTAATTTTCTTCCTAGTAGCTGATGCAATGGTGTGTTTTGGATTTAGTGTGGGAATAATATTAATAACACACAGATGATTTAGTTGTTGCTAAGTAGTGCTTATCCTAAGTTGAAGGTTTTTCAGTTTCCCATGTTTTGTTAGTGTGCAGGAGCACGTGAAGCTGGGAAGGAACGTAGCCAGGACAGCTGACCCGAATTAGCCAAAGGAATATTCCATACCACGTGATGTCATGCTCAGTATAGAAACTGGGTAGTGAGTGGAGTATCCTTTCTTGGTGTCCTGGATATGCTGGAAGAGTTTTGCGTTTCTTTATATTCCACTTGCATTTTGTAATTCTCCTGCAGGATGGTGAGAAAGTGGTAGGGATATGCTAGTAGGAAGGAAGCATCAGCACAGTAATAAAGAACAAGATTGCTTTTGAAGAACTGTGGAATGTAGCATAGACATATTTCGCACATTGGCAGTGGAGCTAAAGTGACAAATCAGTAAGTTACAGTGCATTTGTTGCATTAGTTAGCGGTACTGATTCATAGCATTTGGTTACTTAAGTCTAAAAATATTCTGTTGTCTAGAGTCAAATACAGTATATTGCCATTATTTGCATTATATTAGCAGTATATTAACATTATTAGCATTATGTAGTCCGTTATTATACCATTACTAGCAATTGCTATTCTATGTAATGGGTCTTCTCCATTTTTTTTTGGCAGATGTGGGTATCTAATTGTTGAAAAGTGCAACTGTCACCATAACTTCCCTTTGGTTTATCAGAATCCTATATTATGATTGTGTCATTGATTGAACTTGAACAAGGTCAAAAGAAGTAACCTTTTTTCAGAACAATTCTTAAATTTCTTAATTAAGCTTTTTTTTTTTTAATTTGTTGTTTGTTTCCTTATTTATTTTCCCTTTTTCTTTTTCTATTTTTTTCCCTTTAGTCTGGAACTGTGTCTTTATGGTATGTTTATAATACAATAGGCAAGGTTTTTCCTTTGGATTCTGCTAAGTTCATCAGTTGTTACATGGACAGAAAAAAAAAAGATGTCAAGATCCCGCAGAGGTTTAGGGTGATGAGATACGATAACTGGAATGCTGCTTTTTAAAAAACAAACAAACAAAAAAACAACAAAACCGCACAAAATTGTGTTTATTAACAGGTTTGGTTGTTCTTTTTTATTGTTCATATTTCAGTTCATGTGGTAACAGGGAAAATTTTAACCCTGGTATGTAGAACAGATGATTTATTACTGCATGAGAATGTTTGAGTAGTTTTGTATAAGAAATGATCAGATAAAAATGACAGACTACTATCTCCAGTACATGCATGATGTCTTCACTTGAATATTTCTTATGCATCCTTGAAAAAAATGAGCACTGGTTTAGTTCCCTGTAGACATTTGACTCTTCCTATGTTTTCACTGTCATGAAGTGAAGAGTTTGGTGATTGATCTTTGCCTGCAGTAGCTTCCCAAACCTCAGATGACCCTGCTTACACCCTTTTCATTTTTGTTTACCAGTGTGTCCTGTTTTATGTTTTTGTACTGTTACAAAGCAGCTTGTAGTAGATAAACCAGTTGTGATTATTTGGTTGAAAATCTAATAGTATTCTGTAGTCCCTCGTCTGAGAATGCTGTAATTATCTTGGATCCTCTGAACATCCAACAACTACCACTGCCAAAGACATTGTATGGAAAATGCTAATTACATATTCCCCTGTAGTATGTTAGGATAAACGAATGAAACGGTTCTCTTTCTTTGATCTTCCCCAGATCCATCCCAGCTCCACCACTGCCTGACATCAGTTTCCCCACATCTCAGACTTTCCAAGATGGTATCCAGATACTGCTGTTCTCTCGCTTATCCTTTTCCACATTCACTAAACTTTCTAAAAAAAACCAAAAAACAGCCAAAATTCTTCTTCACATATTACGATATGTTTAATAAAATGAAGTGATTGATGATTGTGGAAGTTACAGGAAAAAGTCTGTAAGAGGTGATTTATTCTCAAAAAGCACAGCTCCGCTTTAGCTTTACTAGAAGGTGTTGGTCTAAAACATACCTTACAGTTTTGAATGACGGAGGTAAAATGAAAAAGCAAAACATAGGAGAGATTTTTTTCAATACAGAAACATTGGTAGGATTGAGGTGAGATGCTAAGGAGTTATTGCCATGTTAGCACCTCGAGCATCCAGCTAAAGCAGGGGAGGCTTCTGTTTGTTCAATGGCGTTAAACCACGGAAGAAAGCTTCCTGATGAATTGTGAGCTGTTTAAATAAGAGCTGTAAAATTACATTAGGAAAGAGATATAAACAGTAACTCTATTGAGATGATATTCCCAGCACTAAAAGAAGAGGAAGTAAAAGATAGTAAAAAAGACACATTTATCGTCTGAAACAATAAACCAGCATGACTCTTGCCATTTCTCGTAGGATGATTCATTCCAGTACTTTCGCCTTTAATATTATTTGTTTAATAAAATACTGGAAAAGCTATGTAGCAAAGTGAAAAGAAAATACTCTGTGAATTCTGCAGTTTCCAGAGAATTTGCTCTCTGGTTCAGCCATGATATTAAAAACCAAAAATTTAAAAATCAAGTTTCACTATAAAAGCAATTCTGTTTTTCTTCCACCTCTACTGATTTAGAGTTCTTTGCTTCTCATCCATTTGCTTATATAAAAAAATGTTTTTGTTAAAGATTATTGTTTGTCTCCTTGTTTTTCAACCAAGCAAGTTCAATTAAAGAAAGATTAACAGTTTTCTTGGATTCTTTCTCCAGTAGATTTTACTTTCTTTTGATGTTTTTCTCATATAGCTTGATGCTCAAGTTGTAACATATGCCAGTGAATCCTTTCAGGGCTAATTTGAATGCAAAAATAGAAAACAACTTCTAGCTTGAGGGTTAAATTATTGTAAGCAGAGTAACTTTGTTTTGACTGACTTTGTATTTTGCAGCTTGTCCAAGGTGAAATTGTATTAGACAAGGCTAGTAATGTATTTGAAACAGAGAGGTTTTCTGTTCAAAATGTTAAAAAAAACCCAAAAAACAGCATAATCGGTACTAAACGTTCTCAATGTTAATGCTATTTTTCTCCTGAGTTTGGAAACGTAAACGGACTCACGCAGCCAGCTCGCATCAAACGTGCTTCCAGCTGTACTTGGGAAATTATGCATCTAATCGTATTTGCAGGCAGGTTCCCAAGCCTGTTTCCCCTGCGTAGGGCAACTAAGTGCCAGAACCCACTGTAGTTAAAACAACGGTTGGCCTGCTTTCTCGTGAACACTGCAAGGGGGAAAAATGCTCCTAATCTGATTTCAAGTCCTCTATAACTATAGCCACACAATACCACATAGAGTGCCAGAGACTTTGTTCAGCACGCTAGCCTCATAGTCTCAGACAATCAGAGGCCAAGGGCTTAACTTTTAAATGAGAGTCTGAGAGCAAGGGAAACAATTTCCATAGTTAAAGCCAGTTGGTTAGAAAATAGTTCGTTCGTTTGCGCTTAATTTACAGCACTTTGACAATGCTAAGGGCCGTTTAAGACTGACAAGATATGAATTACGCTGGAAAATATGTCAGACCTACTATATCTTAGCTGTATAAAAATGGACATCCTATTTGTCTTTTTTTCTATTTATTTATTGTCTGTTGTAAGCGCTCTGTGCTAGTTGAATCCTCAGTGAAAAAAAATTAGTAATTGTGGCCCCTAGAAACGGAAGCGTGGCTTTGAGATAGTATAATCTGTTCTGGTATTATTTGTTGGTGAATTGGTATGGCCTAAGATATTTCTTTCTGAACTGTTTCTGTAAACTTTGTGTATTCCTGTATACAAAAGATTAATAGATGTTATTTCAGAGACAGGGGACTGACTCCCTTTTTGTTTCATTCTTTGATGTGGGGTAAGAACATTATCTGGAATTATATTTTACTCATAGCTGGCATTTAGTTCCTGTTATTGTAGCAAATACTGAAGTAGAAATTATTTATCTTTTGGAAAGAGAAACAAATACTTTCAAAACTTCTTGGAAATGAAAATACTGAAAACACTTTAAGGTCAGACAATGTTCATTTTTAGTTTTCCTCCTTTCATTTCAGTTTTTATTATAATTTTGTTCCAAATTATATGTATATATAAAACATAAAATTAAAAAAAGGCTAAAAATTAAGTTTTTTCTTAGGAAGACTCACTTCAGAGCTTGTTGGAGGAATGGAGGTTCTTAGACTTAGATCGTATAGCTATATAATATTAAGTTCCTCGGGAAAAGACAATGGGCAGAAGCTGCTAGTACATTTGGAGGTTGATGCTTTTTCATGGGAAGCTTTGATTTAATTGAAATTGTGTTTCATTGGAACATCATTCTGTAAGAAAAATTGTTTAGCATTATTATGAATGATATTGATGTGTATTTAATACACTTACGTTTCATTAAGACAGCTTCTAAAAGCATCAGTGAGTCGACTAGAAATTCACCGATCTCAGCTGGAAATAATGTTATCTGGGATAATTTGCGCTAGCGTGCAGATACCTGCTTGCTTTTGCTGGATATCTGATCTAATGAGCAATTATGCACAGGAATAACTTTACGGAAGTGCCCAGTTTGTTTTGATAGGACTGAATCAATAACTCTTGCACAGAGATATATGCAGGATTAAGCTTTCCCTTTACATGTGCAAGTCTGATTTCAGAAGTATTTATTAAACTTCCCTACGGTTGATTAGCTGCTTAGAGAATACAGCATTGTTTTTTGTAAGTGCGCAGCACTCTGGAAGAGTCTGTTCTGTATCCTCTTAATCAGACTCTTCTGTGTGGAAAAAGCTGCTTATTCTCCAGTAACTTTTAATCAAAATGGATGCGTTTAGGTCACTTCATGTAATTAATCTTTGCCTAACTGTTCCCATGCATTGCATAGGAATAATTAACCTTTGCTTGTTGAGAATGATGCTTAACGATACTCCTTTAAAATCGTAAGCAACTTTGTCTCTCTCACATTGACTTCCTAGGAATGTGACAATTTGTGTAAACTAGAATGAGATATTTCTCTCTTTTTGTAGTTGTTGAAGCTTTCTTGTCTTCCAATCACTCAAGAAAAAAAACAAGCAACAGTAAATCATTCCTAAGAAACAGCATTTCTCCCTGCAGGTTTTTTTTCACTGTTTCTTTTCAGTGCAATGGGTAGCAGTTAACTATCCAGAGGAAAGCACAAATATATTTGAGGAGACTGAGCATGAATAACATTGATTTTACAAATCAGATGGCAATTGTGAAGACATTCATAAACTTAGGGTTATCTTTAATGATGTTATTCCACTGTGTGCTTGACTTTAATTTTTTTTCTCTTCACTGCGAATGCCTTGGACAGCAGTTGTTCCAGCATCTCAGACAAATTCCAAATCTGACCTTATGAGGACACAACCATCTGTAGTCAGCCTATAGACTCATTTAGATTGGGAAAGACCCTTAAGATCGTTGAGTATGCCTGAAGTATGATTGTGAGATAAGGGAGAAGTAGTATCTGATAAAAGTGAATAAGTCTTTGGTAGTACTTTATTTTTTGAATTGTGACACTTAAAGAATGACTTGTGTATCCATCTTACGATGATATTTTAATAGTTTTATGAGTTTAATTATTCCAATAAGATTTGACACGGTCTGGGTAGCTACCTAAATGTAAACTTACAACTGTGGAAGTTTCAACTGTTAAAAGTTTGTCAGTGTTTTGCTGTTTACGTAGCACCAGCATCATATATAGGGCTGGCATTTAAACCTCAGATTTTATTAGAAGTTTAATAATTTTATAAGAAAGTAGTATTTCTGTTAGAATTATTATTCTTTTATCATTCTTTCTTATTATTTCCTTTTATGCCTTTCAGTGAACTTTGCAAAATACAAAATTGCCACGTTGCATTTGTCACTATGATAGTCCAGGAGTATTCATTAGCCGTTTCAGTGGAACACTTGGCAAATTTTAATGCGCCCAGTAATTCTGTTCAAGTGGAAGATTATTTTCTGGTGTGCGTGTGAGTCAAAGTCTTAGCTCAGGAAAAGAAGTTATATTACAAAATCCTATAACATGAAATAAATATAATACACTTATAAAAGGCAAAAATCTGTGAGTTCATAAATGGGGAACACATTGAAGAAAAATTTAGTCAGCAACTATCCTACCAGGCAAGGAACTTTTATGATTATTGTTTTAAAGCAAGTTTAACTTACTTTAGTTAGATCTGATTTTTATGTGGGAGTTTGTATTTGTTTGGGATTAGGTTTCTGTAGAGCTTATTCAGGTCAAATACCAGTTGTAGTTATTTTGTACATCTGAACCTGCTGAGGCCCAGATGTAGGGCACAGTATGTCACAAAGACTTGAAATTAAAGGCACAAGAAAAAGTATTCATGTGAGAAGCAAGTTGCTGTGAGGTTCAGTCCTTCAAATAAATGAGTGTGGTTTTATCCACAGTTTCACGATCGCTTCCTTGCAATACAGATGATTTTCCAAAGCAAGAAGTATGAAGATACCACATCCTGTACAGAGTGGAGGGTAGTTTGAGTCTGAAATAGTTTGGGTCTACATAGCAAGTGCAAGCATTGCAGTCTAAATTCTATTCAAGTCACCTTAGTTAATCTTTTCAGAGCATGAATCTCCAGTTCTTTAATGATGTTAACAGGATTCATAAAAAAACCTAGGCTGGCAGGTTAGTTCTGTGGAGAGGAGAGACACTGGGCATGTCATAAAGTTCTTACTAGAGCATGAACTGTTTATTTTACAGAGCAAAAATACTTTAAATGACACATTCTGAATTCTGCTTAGTCCAGTCACAATAAGTACTATTTCCACATTTTATTCTTAAAGCAGTCTTACTCACCCCTTAAATTCCTTTCCCAACCATCAGCAAAGCTTTCTTTTTTTGGTCCATTATTGGTCTGTGAAGACTCATGGACAATTAGCACTTCTTCTGCTTGCCCTGCTTTCTCTGGTACACGATTTGGTTATGACTCTGATATTGCCGTTAGCACCCAGTAACAGTTTGTAACAGTACTCATCTTTACGTGATAGTGCTGTAAATATTGCTGAATCGAGATCTAATGTTCTACGGGCAGTGAGAAAGGAAATACATATATATATATGTATACATTTGACTAACACACTATTAGCTGGTGTAGTATCTGCCGTAATCAGTAAAAAAGTGTCATCACAATTCATGATCCATCATTTGTCTGAGCAAAGGAATTGATGATGAATAACAATTTACAGCGTGTTACTGCCTGTGTGTGCTTTGTGGAGCAGGTTCTGCTAAGTCAGGATGAGTCATTCAGCATTATGGCTCTCACCTCTTGGTCCGAGTGAGTGGTGGTGCCCGTCTTCCATCGTGGCAGTTCCACTAGTTCACGTGCTTAAAGTCGGTCACACCGTGCGTAGTTAGATGTGCAAATGGATCCTTCCCTTGCTGAAGGGAAGGATGTTATTCGAATGAAGGCTCATTCTGAGGCATTATGCACACAAAATAATGTGTTACGTAAAGAGAATTGAAACTGTATCTTTGGTACGTTCCACATAAATCAGTAAAATATGCTTTTGCTGAAATTTAACAGACCCTATCTTTGAAATATCAGTTGGCAGCAGAAGGACATTGGGTAAAATCATTTGCCCTTTTTTAGATATCAGAATGGGTTAAATATTTCCTGCCTTACATGACAGCCCTTTCAGAACTCCTGTTGTAGAATGTACAAATGTACATCTCTATAATAGTTTAAAAATGTCAGCTGTTGCCAGCCTCATATGTCAAGACTATGTCAAGAATATATAGAGCGGGCAGTCTGCTTACATGTCATATAATACTGATAGTTTGTTGTTTCTGAAACTGCAAGAGAACCAATTGCAGAAGAACAAAGGCAGATTGATACCTCTGACTTGAAATAAGCAGACATCTTACTTTTATTAGACAATGCTGGAGAACTTCCATTAGTATGGATTTTATTTTTTTTTAAAAGATATTATACTTATTTTTTTCAAGAAAAGGTGAGAAAAAATTGTATATAGCGCAGGTCATTTATGATGCTATGCTTTGAGCTGCGTAGAGTTATTAGTTTTGTTTTCAATGCAATTTTCAGCTCCAAGTACAGGCTGCTTCTACATATAGTATAATGACATGTTCTACAGCAATAAATTGTTCGTTTCAGTTAAATAAGTACTTAGGACAGGAAGGTACAGAATACTAAATATGTACTTGGACGTAGAAATTTCACGGTTGTCAGTTACATCCTTTAAGTCAGCCAGAATTCCAGAATTTTCTTGACTTTTGTCTGTGAAAGCAAGTCATTCTGTAACCTGATGGAGCTTGGATGTTAAGAAAATGAGAGAATAAGAAACAGTGAAAATGATGTTCTTCTAGAATCATAGAATGGCTTGAGTTGGAAGGGACCTTAAAGATCATCCAGTTCCAACCCCCTGCCATGGGCAGGGACACCTCCCACTAGAGCAGGGTGCTCAGAGCATCATCCAGCTTGGTCTTCGACACTTCCAGGGAGGAGGCTCCACAGCTTCTCTGGGCAACCTATGCCAGTGTCTCACCACCCTCAGAGGAAAGAGCTTCTTCCTAATGTCTAATCTAAACCTACACTGCTCTAGTTTAAAACCATTGCCCCTTATCCTGTCCCCACAGGCCTTTTTATTATAAAAAGTCCCTCCCCTGCTTTCTTGTAGGCCCCCTTCAGGTACTGGAAGCCACTATAAGATCTCCCTGGAGCCTTCCCTCCACCAGGCTGAACAGACCCAACTCCTTCAGCCTGTCCTCATAGGAGATCCCTTCTTCTAAGGGTTAGAGTGACAATTTGATGATGTTGGCTGGTTGTAGATGGGGATTGAAAGGCTTTGAAAACATTTGGAAAAGGTCTTTTGGATAACATCTAGATGTCCATGAGGAAACGTCAGGAAAAGTTTCCTGTTAGGGTAGAGTTGATTTCATTTAACCCAAAGTACCAAAGTGAGGTTGAAAGATTCCCAGAGAATCTTCCACAGCTGGTTCACAGAGCTGGGTACCTTCACAGGAGGATTTTGTCTTGTTTGCACTCTGGCTCACCATGGCAGGAATGTTTCTTTCTCCTCAGATTAAATGAGGAGGTTATGATGACTCCCTGATTAACTTAGTTACCTCCATTCAAAGTTAGGTAAGACTAACAAAATCCTTCATCTGACTGCAACAAGGATTAAAGCTTTCTTATTTCCCTCTGTCATTTTTACCTGTAATGAATCAATGGAGTACAAGAGAAAGGATCTTGTTATATTTTTTACATCTCAGGAGGTCGGGACATAATGGATAAAATCCAGGTAGTAACACAGGTTTCTCAGTGCTTTTTTTAAAGTTACTTTGTTGTTTTCAAAAATAACTGGTAAGGTTTTTTCCCTGGAGTCTGATTTTCATTGATATTATGCAGTAATGATTCCAGTGGGTTCAGTCTACTCCTTAGTCAAATAACGTTAAAAAGATGAATAAATCTGAGGGGCTTTTTCAGAAGCAACACACAAACCACAGTTGTGTAGCTGGCATTACAATTACTGCAGCTACAGATCCAGAATAAACCGAAGTAAATCTGTGCAATCACTGCCACCGATACTGTTGTCTAATGTACACAGTGAAATCTATGTGGCTGGAAAAACGTATTGTGAAACCTAAAGCAATCTCATGTGAAGGAATCTGCTTTTAAATAGTTTTTCTTACTCATGGTAATTGTTTGTATTTAGTTTGATTGGTCTCTCCATTATTCTAAAGTAATGGACATTATTTATATATCTAATATATTTTTACAGCTGTGATATTTATTCTTATTTAAAAACTGAGATTATTTTCAAGATCCATTTAATTTATAGGGCATTTAGGGCTAGATACTTTACTGTGGTATGGGGGATCCCTAGTTCGGCTGAGTTGCTGTGGCTTCAATTCCTAAATGGCTAAATCACTTTGGAAAGTTCTGTCCATAGAGATAGTCTAAGTGCAGATGACGGCGTACTCCCTTACGAATCTACAACAGAAGCAATGCTCTTCTCACAAGCATGTTCATTTTTCTTTTCTTTTGCTGACAAAATAACCAAACGAGAAAATGTCAGGAGACTTAATTCCAAAGTTGGAGCTTTTTGTGATGCTTCCAGCTGAAATACAATTGTTCCACTGGCCTGAGGCATTAGCTAATTAGTCATGGCTGGCATTGGTACAGCAGCACTGGCTTTTCTCTCGGTGTGATCTTGGTGTGATAAGCTCAGTTGACAGTAATACCCTTCACAAACATGGCAAAAGATATTTGTTTTTCTTCTGTAAAATGATGATGAAAGACAGCATATGAACATATATCAAGGTCAACATTTATCTTTCCATGTTCTCGACCATTTTGGGTACTGGTACAAACACTACCTTATAGATGTTCATTTTGGTGTACTTTTGGAACTATGTTAATGTCTCAGCCCTGGTTTTGCCAGGATTATTTCCTCTCTCATCTGCAGAGATGCATCTGGCAAGAATGGTGTCCCACGGGAGTTCCTCCGTGGTCTGTCAGATTGTGGCATCTCTGTTTAGATTCCTTCCAGTTACGTCATTTTGTATCTTCATTATTAGACCTTGCTCTATTGATTATTTAATTGTAGGTTCCAGTTTTGTGCCTGGACTTCTTGGGAAGATCTGTTTTTGCTGTGATAGGAAGCCAGACGAGCACTGAAATGAGTGCCCCAGCTTTAGGACGTAAATTGTAAAGGCCGTGCTGTTTCTTATCAGTGGTTTAACCAACAGCTTAACTGGGATTTGCATAATTCTGAAATACAGGAGATACCTGACAGCTAAGAGTAAGTAGAAAGGACTACGTCTCAACAGACAGTCTCACTGTTTTGAGTTTTCTAGCTTAATTTGGTCATAATTGGGTTTTGGGGGGGAATATCAGCGTATGACAGGACTGCATGGGCTGCTTCTATCATTTTCTCACAAGTACAAAGACATTTGCAGTTTCAAAGGCAATGTAATTTTTAACTTTTATGGTCTAGAAAATGTGATACTCTGTGAGGAGGAGAGAAATGAGATACTTTAATTTCTAACTGAAGCCAATGTCTGAGACAGACTTGCCTAATGGAAACAAGACATTTTGCTGGAAGCAGTGATTTCTGAAAGAGATAATTGTTTATCTGTGGTTTCTGTTCCAGAACTGGGACATTTGGATAAATTGTTAGCCACAAGAATGTATTTTGTTGTTTTTTTTTAATTTCTGAGTCCAACAAGCAAAGCCTTAAGTAAATTATTTCTTGTACTAGACACTGAAATATTATAAATTCTTTTATATGGCTTCAATATAGTAACCATGGACCAAGCCTCAGTGTAGTAAATTATTTAATCGTTAGTGTATTTTTAATACTTTATTATCCTGAAGTCAGGTCTTACAATCTGGCATGGATCTTTAAAATTTATAAAATGTTCCAAAGTAGATGTTAAAAATACATAATTAAATCTAAAACTCAATTTTGACCTATTTTATATTTTCATATTGACTACCTGTTTGATTTTTTATTTTATTCACAATAGCAGTAATGTAATGTTAAGATTGGCATTTATTCTAAAATATAGTGACGGGCTTGCCCAGATTATCTATAAATTTATATCAGTCTACATAAACAGATGTAAAACAAAGTGTAAACTGACTGTAATATTACATATCGTCCCTTCCAACCCAAACCACTCTATGATTCTGTGATATCCAAACTTCAGAAGATAAATCCCTCTGTTCCCATGTTCTGTGAACTGAAGTGGAAAAGAAACTGAACAAGATGTTTGGGTTGGTTTTTTTTTTAATAAAGTTGGAGTAACTGTGTTTCATTTCACCTACATATTGCTGACCTTTATTTATAGTCCAGTACCACTGCAATGCATTTATAACAAAACAACTTGTTTTATTTCCATTCGCTAAAAAGAAAGCCACACCCAACCAAAATAAAAAGCTCTCCACCTCATAGCTTTATTATCTTATTCATTCAGAAACTCCTTAAAAATAGCATCTTTTTGGCAGCAGGGAATAAAAAGAGATTTCTAATATTCCTGATGTATTCTCATCTTCCTTTGTTTCCGAAGAAGATTAAGATCAGTATAGTCTACAGTTTAATTCAGTAGCTACAAAAGTTTGTATAGCCATTCATTTTTCCCAAAGCTCCTGATACCTTTATTCAAAAGGTTGCAATCTTTCTGTGGCTACTATCACCTTTTGTTTTGCTTTACAAAACACAAATAAAGAACAACTCACTGAGTCTACAATGTACTCTTGTCTGATGGTTCAAAGTTTGCAGTCATCATCTTAAGGAACAAATTTGGAAGTTGGTGTCCTGTAAACTCACATAAAAACATATATTAATGTAAGTACAGACTGCGGTTCTATAGCCTTGATAATTCAGAATGTAGGCGTGGTGGTGGCTGTTAGAGTTGAGCGTGCTTGACGGAGATCAGAGGTGACAAAACTTTGCACAGTATTTTTGGTTTCTTGCAAAACGTGAGGCAGTATCTCAGCTGGCATAAACTGGCATGGCTAAGCTTGCAGATCAGAAAGGAACAAAGTCATCAGTGCATTTCTGGCACTAAATATGAATGATTTAAGTGCATGAAGTCACAGGAAAATGATAGGAAGCAAGTACCACACAGCAAAATCTCAGGTCCTTCACATCGGATTAGCCTTGAGTGGGAACTCTGGAAATGTGACAAAGCCATCGTGGCTCAGCCTCTCACACAGGAGTCACAAAGTTGTGAAAGTCAGAGCTCCTCTGCTGACAGAGCTGATGAATCACTTGGTACCAGCTCTAAGACTGCAAAGCGGCAGTCGACGGCAGTGAGCAGCAGGTATCAAAGCACGAGTGCCGTTTAAGTGAAAGAACTAGGGACACAATCCAGCTTGAGCTGGCAGTGTTTCCTTTTTACTACTACAAAGAAACTGGAAAAAAAATTCAAGGAAGCTGGATTCAGCACTTGTGGAAGTGAACGGGACCATGTCTATTGACATCTTCAGTGGGCTTTGGATCCTATGACTGATTCTTGTCTGAAATAAGGCATCAGTTTAGTCTTCTGTCTGTCAGTTTTGGCCACGTGTTCCCCTTTTCTCCTTAATACAAAAGTGTATTAAGCAGCTGAGGAAAATAAATAGGAAAATCATCAAAAAATGCACAGTTCTTTAAGAGTGCTGTTTGACAGGCTAGGAATACATATTCTGCACAGCAGGTTAAACTTTCGGGAAAATAGTTGCTCATTTGTGATGAATTTACACACAGTGTCTGTGCTAAACTGTCCAGGTAGTGATGGCATGTGTTTAATTTTCACGCCTTGAACTCCAGTCTTTCTTTACCACAAGCAGTTTCCAGATTTTAGTTCAATTTTGTCTTGTAGAGTAGCTTTCCTGCAAGGTGTGTTAGATCAAGAATGTGTTCTGGTTTAGTAGTGGACCAGATGCAGCTGCTATGTTTTGTTAGAGATGCTGATGAAATACGTCGTTATTTCCTGTATGTGTGTCAACTGCTGGCCCAATAACAAGATCTGAAGGTTGCCTTCCCAGTTCAGAATCCATTTATCCCTTACTAACAAGAGGAATCTTAAAGGCAGATTGGGATAAAACTCTGTATGTGCATCTGTGAGTGCGTGTTGCTGCGTGCCTGCACGTACTGACTTGACTTTAAACGCTGTCTCACATAATTCTGCAAGAACAAATTACAGCTCAAACTTTGGCACACAAAATTATATTGATCATAGATGTTGACTATTAAAATCAGAGCGTGTTTGTCTCCTGAAAAGAAGCTCTAAGTTGCGAAACATACAGAAAAGTGTACATGCTGCAAAATCCAACTGAGGCTTAGTGTAACATATTAGCAAAAGTTTATATCTGTTTTGGAGTATTTGCCTTCAAGTGGTTTGTATTTCACAGATTGGAAACTAAAAATCTTTGGGCTTCTGTGACCTTGTGTGTCATATACAAGGTTTTGTGGCCATTTGAAAGGGGGAAGATAAAATTAAGATCAGTTGTGTCTGTAATTCAGTGTTGGGCTGCTTTCTTCCTGAACGTGTTGTATGTCTGTAAGCATTATTGCTCCTGAGAAAAAAGTATATGCCTACATAGTTTGAAATAATATGTATAAAATGTATATGATTGTACTGAACCTCTGTATTCTCTAGGAAAATAGAAGCGTTAGCACTAGGAACTACATAAAATTTAGCAAGATCCTAAAGTAGTAGTGGGATCATTCAATATGGTTGGAATATAGTATCCCCCTTTGCATTTTCGGTACCTTATTTTTTAAAGCATAAATTAACAAGTAAAAGTTGTTCAGATAGTGGCACTTTTTGAACCACTTTCTGATGCACTCCTACATGAAGACGTCAGGAGGAATCAGGGAATGCTCAGGTAACCAGGGTACATCTACTGTAGTTAGAATTGCAAAAAAAAAAATAAATCGAAAGAGAACAAGCAAAGAAAAAAGAGTAGGAAAGAAAAGCAAAGTTATTCTTGTGAATATGCATTTATAAAATCTAGTAGGCTGTATCATGTATATGATATTAACACCTAGACAACAAAATTTACAGGACAAATTTTATGGATACTTTACAATCTCTTTCTTGTCAAAGAAAAGACCAAATGGAGAATGAGCAAATGTTGAAATTGTAATTTATGGGTTACTAATACAGCTTTTTGCTGTGTTATCTTCCATAGCACAGTAGAGTAAGGAGTTCGTTCTGGCCGTACTGATTCAGAGGTGTTGCTTGGTTTTGCTTTGGCTGGTTTTGTTGCTTCTATCGTGTATAAATTAATGTGGAAGATGTGATAGTTGTTTTTGTAGACTAGTTGCGGTAGCTGATGTTAGAAAGCAGAAGAATAGGAACAGACTGAGGCAATAAGAAAAAATGGATTTAATTTGAAACTGTCTTCATCTCCAAACAAGAAAAGCCTTGTTTCTCTCAGAGGGGATAGATGTACTCCTATTATTGCTTGTGATCACAAAAATAATGAGTGTCTCTGCCTCCCCCACTTTGAGGATTATAGGAAATGATTGCAATAAATCAGTAATACTGTTTGTGTTTCAAGCAGTTGAAAATGATACTATGTCACTGACAGAATTTTCTTATTTCAAAACAGTGTGTCATGTGTTGATTAAAAAATAATCCTAACCTGACCTGAATGAGATATTCTCAGTATGACTGGTTGAAAAAACAGTATAAACCAGAGTAATTATAACAGAATATTGCAGTTTTGAATTCTCTCAATTCAAGTCTTAATGATGTCCTATTGTGATTGCAAAAATGGATAGTTTCTCTGAAGCGTTAAAAATGAAAAATGTTACTGGCATTGCTGTAGCTCAGATATAACGGGTAGTACTTAAGACACCTAATTGAGTAAGAAAATGGCCCACAGACTGTTTACATGGTTAATGTGTTGCCAGCACCATAATCTCACATTATATAGACTGACTCATCTACACCTATAGCTGTAACTGGGGGATTTTTCCGTTTATTTTCATTGTACCGGAGGCATCAGTTCTGTTCTATTTACAGTCATTCCCAAGAGTGTTAAAGCATAAACATCCTTAATGCTCTTTTCTTAACATATTAAAAAAAACCCAAAACAACAACTTGGCAATATTCCTTTAGCTACTGTTCCGTCTGTCGTGTTTATAGTTAAAAAATTTAGGCTTTCTTTGCTTTCGTACTAACAGTATCTTAAACTTGTGCTGCATCTCTGCTTTTAATTCTACTTCAATAATTCTTTGTCAGTTGTAATCAAATCTGCAGCAGGAAAGCATGGTAGCCATTGGCGTACTGTTACTGGCACTGCCAGTGACTTTGTGATAGCTTTGGCATCTTGCTGTTGGCTGTGAGTTCGTGCTTGCACTGCCTTCACCACGTTGGTTATATTTGCCCAATGGTTTATGCTTTATCTGACACAAGCTTCCGCATTTCATGAATATTCTCTCCTAAAGTATTTATTTACTAACTTTTCTGCATTGGTGCTGTCACCTGTTTTTATTTTTTTTATTGTCCTTGTCTTTCGGCTTTGGCTTTGTGACTGTGAGGTGTGCTCAGATCGATGATCAAAGGCCAAGCGTCAATAGAATGGTATGAAATAATGCATAGCTGGGTTAAGTAAAACAGAATTTTAAAAAGCAGTCTCTATGTTTCTGCTTTGTCCTCCGTACGGGTAGATGCCCCATGCTTGGAAACATTCAAGGTCGTGTTGGATGGGGTTCTGAGCAGCCTGAGCCAGGTGTCCCTGCTTAGTGGAGGGGGTTGGACAAGGGCAGCCTTTAAAGGTCTCTTCAAACCCAAACTATTCTATGGTTCTGTGATTTGTGGAGGAGATGTAAAGACACTGACTTAAAGACTAGCGTGATTTGCCAGCAAGTCAGGATATCTAGCAGAAAGAGCAAAGCATTTTCATAATCCAAATTGTTATGTAGTCTGCTATTAACATAACGAGCATGCCTGTCAGACTGGCTAGTTTGAGAGACACTTGTAGTGAATGCCAGGAAAATACTGCTGCCTTCTGAGTCTTTATTAGTGTAGCCAGCATGATAGAGGTGATTTACACGCTGTCCTGCAACTTGGAATGAAGGTGGAGGGCAAAATGCTACTTAATTTGGGGACCCTTACAAAAACTTTTTTCCAAGTATTCTGTGTCCTCCCAGATATGCTATATTGGTCTCATCTTTTTAATAAAATTCCAAAAGTTTCTTATTACCTTTTCTTCTACTTTTAGTTTAACATAATTAGCCGCAAATCAATGCAATTTGACAGAAGTGTGTTGCATACATTTAAGAATTAAAAAGGAAATGCGGCAGCTTAAAAAATGTATTGCAGTTCCATTTTTACTCTAGTGAAGGAAACATTCAGAACATTTTATCCCGGTACCAATCAGAAAATAAATAAATAAGTAAAGCAACATGCAAACACCATCCCAGCTTTCAGAGCTGCTCTGTGGAATGTATAAGTTAGGCAGTCTGTCTTACATAACTTAAAATACTAGGCATTGAGCAAGATACTCTGCAAATTCACACCTTGTTTTCTAGAGAAAGGTAAGGTAAATAAGAGAATAACTTACTGAGGAAGATTTATAAGCCAAGAATATTGATGAGGCTTCCTTCCTCTGACGGATTTTAATGAGAATCAGGGGTGAGGAAGGACACTCGGAAACTCTTATTAAAATAAAATATACACATACTTAAGGAAATAGATATTTCTGTAGATATGCGTGGATGTCTCTCTAGATATGTCTGTACGTCATTTCATCTAACACCTGTGAACTGTATTTTGAGGTTATAAAATCCAGTGGAGAACATTTACCTGAAATACATGGTCATAGTAGTGTTATCTATGCCCAAACCTTTTTATTTGTGGGGTTTTTTTTTTTTCTTTTGAACTTGCAAGTCACTTTTTCTGCTTTGTTGAATAATTGAAGAGAGACCTTTGAATCTTCAAGACAATTATGTTCAATACTGTAGCTTCAGCTTTTCTATTTTGTTCTTAGTTTTCCTGCTTTTTTAAAGACAGCTTGATCATTATTTTGTATTACCTTAATACTTTGCCATTTTATAACACTAATAACCCACTAGCACAAACAAAATAACAGTTCATGAGATTGCTGCTTCTAAATCAAGGAAGAGGAAAATAAGCACACCTGACTCCTAGGAAACAAATAAAAGGAAGCTTGTATGACATCAGAGGAAAAAAATTAAGGATTAGATGAAAAATATTAATATTGCATTTTAAAAAGAAACATATAGATACTTGTCAAGTTAATAAAACCTCAGATTTTTTGCTATTTAAGAAAGAGAAAGAAAATGAGGTGTTGATCAAGTTAGAATAGTTTGTTCATTTATTTGTCCTCTTTTTTTTTTTTCTTAGTTTAATGAAGGAAAACACCTTAATTTTAACACAGTTGGATCCCATCCCTTGTGTTTCTCTCTAATTACTTTCTGTGTAGAAGCCACTCAGGAGACTTAAACGATCTCATAGAGATACTAGTGAAGGCAGGCAGATGGTGACATCTGCTCCAAATCGATGCTAAAATTTCTGCACTGAAGCTGTTTTTAAGCAATGTATATATTTCATTTAGTATGCAAGTTATATGTAGCTTCAGATACATATATAAAATGAGAACGTTTTTATTATGTAATCTAAAATCTGGAGTTTGGATATTAATACTAGATGACATTTTATGTATGACTACTACAGAAATAAGCCAGTCCAATTAGTAATCTTGAAGACAAAGTTGGCAGCTAGTTGTTAATGAGAAGTAATGCTCAATTTGCAGAGTAAAGACACAGAATAATATAGAAATATAAGGTATCTTTCTTTTTTTTTAACAATAGATTTAATTGCCTTTCTAGCCCTTAACACTACTCAAGAATAAAAGGTTGATCCTTTGGAAGCATCTGCCCTCAAATATCGAATCCAAACTGCCAGGCAAAGAATAGGCTTTCAAAGGCACCACGTGGTTGCTTGTCCAGTTTACATTCTTTTCTCAGATATCCCTTCTGCTTTTGAAACTCCCTGCTCAAATAATTTCGTGTTGGGAAACAATTACACTGCTTAAGGTCTATGCGTGGTAGTGCTTTGTACTTCTTATTTTTCTTCCTGCGGAGAATTCTTTCTTAACCCTCTTACATTTAATTTCCTGTGTAGTATCCAAGTACCTCACAAGATTTGAAGTATTCATTTTCACAACACAAAGGTAGAAGGAGATGGTACAAAAAGCCAGATGATCTTTGAGATTTGCACAAAAGCCAGTGGAAAAGAACAAGTTTGAACCTTGATTACCCGATGTTCAAGTCAGAGTGTTAAATGAACTTTCTTTCCCTATTTTTAGAGATTTACTTTGATAAGTTATTCCCTAGTCCAGCCTCTATATTGGTTAGAAATAACATTTTTTTTCCGTTTTTTTGTTGTTGTTGTTGTTTTTTTTTCCCATTGACAAAAACAATGTAATTGCTTAGAAACAGCACTTTGGAAATCATGCACTGGTGGGTTATGTGTAAGGTGTCCAGATGGTAATCGCTTTATATATTGGTTCCAGTTCCTCTGAAAAATTTAAGAAGAATTCAGAAAAAAAAAATCTAAAATATTCCTCACTGAAGTAAGGAACCTTTATTCCAGTGGCTATTATACAAAATACATAATGCCTTAAGAAGCGTTCTGAGGACAAAATTGTGAGGTATAAATCAGGTTATTTAACATTTTCTCAGATACAGCTGATTTACAAAGCTCAGGAGGTGAAATTGTGACCATACTAAACATTTAGCTGGGTAGCAAATGTTAACTTTCCCTGGAAGATAGAGAGGAATGTAGGAAATGATTAGTTTGTCAAGGAAAAATGTGTATGTGGATTACAGAGGGGTAGATTACTTTCTTTGAATTTTAAAACCACATTTGATAATTTAATTGAGAAAATGCAATCAGTGTTGAACTTTATGCCTTAAATGAGAATTCTGAACTGAGAAATATGCCTTAACTGAGAATTCAGATTGGCATGAATAAGTATACCGTTCAGTGGGTTGAAAACTCACTAAAAGAGCATAGCCATAAAACCACAGTTGTTTATGTCGATGATATTATCATGGGCTGGACTCCGCATTATGAGTGTCCAAGAAAGCTGAAGGGAATAATGTCTGAAAAAGTAGAGAAGAAATTTCCTCGTTACCTTGGTACACAGTTACACAATGCCAGAGTGAAATAACAGGTATGAATGAAACCAAAGCTACATGGAAAGCTACTTGTCTCCTATTTTCCAAGGTGTCAGAAACCTATCTAAAGATACTGTTAGGAAGTTTCAAGTAATTTTACCATGTACAAGATTTTGCTGTAAAACAGGAAAGGATTGAGTCTGAATGACTGTGATAGGAAATCAATATATTTACTCTGTTGCCCAATCTTAGAGTTGACTTTTGTGGAACTTGGAAGGAGTGGAGCAGGGCAGGGAAGGGAGTGAGACATCCTCAGTGTGTATTACCAGGATGTGCTTAATCTGAATTATACCTAGGTCTTTGCTTTATAAAAATTGCTGATCTGGAGGCTATTTGTAAAAGATATGAAGAAAACAGTGGAAGTATCGCTCAATTACACTAGAAGTCAGTCCTGTCTTTCAAGTAGCGCAGACTTCTGCTGCAGATACTCTGTAGGTATGGAGTATATGGAAGAAGAGGAGTGACGGTGCAAAGAAGTAATTCTGATCATCCTGAATTCTGTGCACAGAACGTTTTTGCTTATTCCCTCTTACAGCAAAAGACTGCTGAGTACAGCAGCCATCTGATGACACTTATATTCATAGGAAAAAATACTGCAGTTTTCACCTGTTCCTCCCATTTCAATCAGACACTGGTTCTTCCAGTAAATTAAAAAAAAAAAAAAGGAGGGAGGGAGGACTGCTGACAACATTAAGCTCAGGAGGGAGACTGGCTTTATCCTGAAAAAGAAAGCTTTGCTCCTCCTGTATTTGCAGAAGTTTCCAGTTTATTAAATAGTTAAAAAAAATTAAAAAAATCACAATCCGTACTGTCTTATTTGGAAGATTTCAGTTGTACAGATGTGAAAAGGACTGCTTCTCTAATTTTACCTTCATTATGAAATGCCTTGAAGCACTAGCTGTGCAGTACCTTCACTGTTGCCTCACCCACAGCCTTTGCTTCTGTTCTGTGGATATCTTAAGAAAAGGCTCTGGCGACCTGTAAATAATAGATACAGTTGTTGAGCTGGGGAGAAGTCTTCCTGAATACTGAAAGCAAAGAGAGATTTCAGACACGTTGTTTACTTTGGTTTTTTTGCACGGAGGGGTTTATATGTCATTTTAAAGACTTAAGGGCTGCCTTATTAATGTCACGTGTGGTATTTTCAGAGCTTTGCATGCACTTTTCTCGGAAAGCAGGGAACATGCGTAATGGGACTTTTCTGGAAAAAAGTAGTTAAAATCAGTATTCATCAGACCTGGCTTTTGATTCCATGTCTGTCTTCTCAGGCTGCTCACAGCGGAAGGAGTAAATCGACAAAGCCGGGGTATGGTGAGGAAAGGACAAGAGGAGATTTTGTGCTTCCAGGTCTTGCCAATGGGATGCCGGAACAAGAGGTGAGCGAACGAAACGTTAGCGAAGTGAATGAAGTCTCTGCAAACAGCTCACTGGCTCTGGCGCAATAAACTGTAACACGTGTCAGGTATTCCCAGTCCGACCAATTTTGCCTCTGACTCTAGGCTCTGTCCTCGAAGGCAGGCCGGGGAACGAGGGAACTAATGAAGAAACTAAAGAAAGACAGACAACAATGTGAGCCACAAAGAATGGCGACAGTAGGGAGAGAACAGGTAGGAACAATAGCCGAGGTATGATTGTTTCAGCAGGGTGGGTATTTCACCCTGTGATTGATTGTCTCTACGTATTACAACGCTCCTATAGGAGGAGTTAAAAAAACCCCACATGAATATTGGCAATGAACAATGAGCTGAATTAAACATTTTCTCTGTTGATCAGGAGCAAAAATTGTGTTCCCCTTGTTAGGCTTCAGGTCACACTCATGTGAAGTACACTGAACGGGACACCGAATGTGTTGGCTTTGTACGTGGTGAGGTGTTGGTAACGGGGGAGGGACTACAGGGGTGGCTTCTTTGAGATCACACCTTGAGTACTGTGTCCNGCTTCCCCAGCTCCAAGCCAGACCCACCTCTCACCAAAGTTGAGCCAACCAGGGCCTCTATGATAATGTATTTAAGAAACGAAAAACTTGCTGGGCAAGGAGGTTTTTGAGCAGAGGAGTGAGATGTGAGAGAAACAGTTATGCAGCCAGCCAGTGAAGAAGGAGTGAAGGGGTCCTCCAGACACTGAAGCAGAGATTCCCCTGCAGCCTGTGGTAAGACAGCAAGCTGTCTGCCTGTAGTTCATGGAGGTTAACAGTGGAGAAGATGCCCACCTGCAGCCCTTGGAGGACCCCACGCCAGAGCAGGTGACTGTGCCCAAAAAAGAATGTGACCCTGTGGGAAGCCCACACTGAAGCAGTATGTTTCTGAGGTACTGCACCCCGCAGGAGAGTCACACACTGGAGCAGTACATGAAGCACTGCAGCCCTATGGGAAGGACTCATGTTGGAGATGTTCATAGAACACTGTCTGCCATGGGAGGAACACCACACTGGAGCAGGGCAAGAGTAAGGAGTCCTTCCCCTGAGGAGGAAGGAATGTTGGAGACAACGTGACAAGCTGATTGCAAACCCCGTTCCCTGTCGCCATGCACTGCTGGGGGGGAAGAGGTAGAGAAATCAGGATCAGAGCTGAGCCCAGGAAGAAGGGAGGAGTTGAGGGGAAGGTGTTTTTAGGATTTGGTTGTATTTCTTATTATCCTTTTCCGTTTTGATGGGTAAATTACTGGTGGTGGTGGCTGAATGAAATTGATTTTTTTTTTTTTTTCCCCTAGAACAAGTGTATTTTTCAGCCATGACCACAATTGGTGAGTAAGCTCTCCTTGTCCTTTGTCTTGACCCTCAAGGTTTTTGTTAGAGTTTCTCCTTCCCATTCCGCTGGTGAGATAGGAGTGAGCAGGCAGCTGTTTAGTGCCAGCTGGGTAGGCGTAAACCACAGCACCAAGTAATCTGTGCAACCTACTTTGCTTCTGGTTAAGGAAAGACACACAAAAGTTCAGGAAGTGAAAAAAACATCTGTAGAAATGTTAGGAATTAAATTATTTGTTGTTTTCTTGATATTTTTAATCCTCGTACCACTTTCATAACATGCTGTATATAACAAATCAGTGTTAATGTCTTTTTTTTATATAGAATTAATATTTTCCATTAACATATATAACACGATAAAGTTCCAAAAAGGTCTTTTATCTGTTCTGACACATTTTTTGCGTTTAATGTATAGCCTTGCCAGAGGAGGACAGAAGAAATATAGTCCTTTAAAAAAGATGATGTTCATATTACTCATGTAAAGTAGTATTACTAATGTTGCTGGCAGGGTCCTTAAATCAGAGTATCATTCTGTTCTTTTCAAGATCGTATTTTCAAGCTGAAATAGTCATTGTCGAGATGAGCAATAATTACTACAGATACACTGGGAGGAAATTAGTACTTGAAATAAAGGATATGAAAAATGGACATGTGGGATGGGAACCAGAGTCTTTTGTTACCTTAGCGATATGTGGGATGCAATAAGGTTCTTCCCAGAAATAAATAAAAACATGGGATCAGAGCCTGAGTAGGAGAGAGTGCAAAGGGCAGACCCGTGTGCTTCAAGGGAGAGATTTAGTTTGCCAGATTGTGATTACAGAATTGTGGTTACAGAAGAAATGCTGCTGTCAGGGGCCTTGCAGGCATCTGCTGGTGGTTGTGTAGAGAGGCAGTGGCAGAGATCCGAAGGAAATCCCTCTACCTGTGGAAAGATTTGTTTAATCTCTAAAGGTTTTCTCCCTAAAGCTTTCTCCCATCTCCCACGTGTCACCCCACCCACCTGCTTCCTGGCACAGGGCTGGTGAGCACGCACACGCCTACACACCATCAAACCAGGATCTATCCCGCACTGAACCATCGTGGACTCTGTAGCCCTTTGGAAAATCCGTTGGCCAGAGCACTCTGTCTGAATGTCAGTTACAAACTACAGCCTTTCTTCTCGATATCCCTGGAAGTTTTAGGACAGAAGAAATTAGGATGAAAGAAGAGGTCATCCTGAAGATTTAATTTCGGGAGCAGAAGGGAATAGCACTCATTTCCAGAAAAGAAACAAATACAGGTTAAACAATTTGAGAGAGATCAATACTATATGCACTTTTATACAAATTGACTGCAAAGCTAAGTTTTCAATGTGGCAGATAAGTTTTAACCCTGAGCTGGAGTAGAAATCTGTTAGTAAAGTAAATCTTCTGTGGTAGACAGATGACATTCCTGAATAAACCTTCCTTGTTGACAGGCCCAGAGTCCCTGGTCATCTTCCACAGCTTTTGAAGGTGGTAGAAACTAACCTCTGGAAAAACACCACTGAACTCACTGGTGATGCAATGCTCTCAACGATCAACCTGAGGTGGGAAATATATTAGGCAGGCTCTGTACAAATGGCATGAACATGCCTTTTCCAGAAATAGTAAAATACATTCCTCTTACCTAATAAACAGGATAAAGGTTTTTAAGTCAAGGAAGGCTTCAAAGTTTCCCAAATCTAATCTTTCTGTTGCAGACAAGTTTAAGCGTGTATCAGTGATGTCTGTCACAGTAGGATACTGGTGTACAGCGTTGTGATCCTTGCCCAGTTGTATGAATTGCACTATTGTGTTCATGTCTTGGTCAAAGCTTCTGCGTTTGAGCGAGGCTGCAGCACCCTGATCCTGGCCAGCTCCTCGAGCTGTTGTACGAGTGCAGTGCTTGTGATGCTTCCACTCACTTCAGTTTTACACTTTCATTTCCTGCTGCTAATACCAACCCTTTTCGACAACAGGTGGCCCCCACGTGATCGTAACTAACCCTTTTAACTGAGAGACAGCTTTAGTTTCTTTGCTTGGCATGTTTGCTCCTGAAAAACCCTTGGCAATACTCAATTGGAAGTTCTGTCTTCTGATGCCTTCTGCTTCAAAGGGGACCGGACTGCAGCCGATCATCCTAACAGGCTATGAAAGTATGATAGCATGTTTACCTAGACAGTTACCATTTTTGATCATCGGTTCCTTGTGTTGCAGAGCCCTTCTGGCCTTGGCTTATCTGGGTGACAGAGTTTTCTTCTTACAGGGTCTATGTTGCCATGCACTCAAGGACTAATTAATTCTTCAGAACTGTTACAGCATGAATGAGTAGCATGCAGTGGCTCTCATTAAATTGCTTTCATTAAAACTGTTAATTTTCAAAATCAGAGAAGATAGGGTTACCTTGAGTTACCTCTGCAGAGGAAAGTTAAGCAAATTGTTGATAAAGATACAGTAAAAATAGAAGTGGAAAAAAGCCACCATGCCACAAAGTTGCGGTCAGAGTGTTGTGGTTTATTTATTCAAGGCTGAACAAGCCCAGATTTCTCAGCCTCTCTTCATTTAAATAGCACTATTAACATTAGTAGAACCAGCAAGAGCTGGCTTCTTACAGCTGTCAGCATGCCTTTTCCAAGAAAACCTTTCAATTCTTCCCCATTTCTAAAAGCAGATTTTTTTTAAGAACTGCAGTCCCACTGTTTTGCTCAGGCCCTGCTTTCACTGAGCCAGGCATTTTGAGGGAATTATGATGTTTTTAACACGTGCATTTGCACTGTTAACAATTGAATCAGTCGTCTAGAAAACCAGCAGGCTTTTTGCCTTGTTGAGCAAGCTCACATCTTAAGAGTCATACACTTTTAGTCTGATTTTACTTTTGCATGTGTCAAATTGGCTACTTCATCAACAGTTACACAGCAGATCACTGGTAGCTCTGCATACTGGGAAATCACGCCGTGCTTTCCATTTGGCGCCTCGTGTGGGCTTGCTGTGTTCACTGCTTCATCCTTCCTCATGCTGTGCAGTGAAGTACATCCACAACCTGGGATTTGGTTTAATGTTCACCGTTTCCTCCATGGCAGCATGCAGAGCTAACCGCTCTGAGTGAGCCTGAAACAGAAGACAGCAGTCACTGCCCCAAACCAGGAAAAAAAAACCAAAATTGTCAGGATGAAGCACTGTCTACCTAACATGTCTCCTGGATCATCAGCACGTGTTGTCTGCTGCAGGACCCAGAGACTGAGTCCTGTCTCCTGCTTTCTTGTCTTTGCCTGATACAGGGAGAAGAGCAGCATTTCATGACCCAAAGCATGTGCGTGAAGCAATTATTTGTTATGTTTCCAGTTTTTAGTGCCAGGATAAAACAGTAGCTTCAGCACTGGACTCTAAAATTGCAGAGTCATAACTTTCCATCAACAGGCAGTATCTATCACCCTATGCTGAGAGGCAGAATTACAGTATTCTCTGATCAACTTCCTCTTTTGAAATGCAATGATCTGGTGCACCCCTGTGCCTTAGGGCAGGCTTTAAAAAAAGAAAAAAAAAAAGTGAAAAAATCACAATTAAAACCTCTTTTGCTTGAGTTGAATGTAGCTCCCTTTTATATTTTATATAACTGAACCCAGCTTTCTCTCCACTAGTATGGAAATTTGTATTTCTGAAAATAAAAAGTGACATTATTTAAAAATGTTTTTTCTTGGCACGTACAACTGGAATAAAAATAACCCTGTAACACAATTAGAAGCACCGTTGCGAAGCAAATGTAACAATTCGTCACAAAAAGAGACTCGTGAAGGCTGTAATAAATAGGAGTCCAAAATTACTCTATATACACAGCAAAACTTTTTAGAACAATATTTTTAGCATTTATCACCTACATTGGTACTATAGTAGAATTATTTCAATGCTATACACAGAAGTCAGCCACTCTGAATATGCACTTCTATTCTACTTTAGATAGTCACATATATTGAAGAAAGATGGCTTTTCAAGAATACTTTAAAAGTTTAGAGAAAGGGAACAATGTCACAAGGAAAAATTCCCAGATGCCAGTACTCACTGCAGTGAGATTTGCTGAATTTAATTACCTAAAATGCAGTGCTGTTCTGCTGCAACATGCATAGTGCTGGAGAACAGTTAATTAGCACAGAAAAGCTCAGGGGGCTTCACACCAGTTTATATCACCTGAGTAATGAGGAACACAGGGATGAAAGACTTCTTGGGTCACTGCCTACGCTCCTGTGCAATCGCAGACAATCAAATCATATAATCTTAACTCAAAGTGCAGAGGATACCTCTTCTTTTGTTGGTGAACCACTGGTAATTTCTCCTCAGATCTGATTTTCCAGGCATATATGCGCCCTTTCAACCCTCTGTGGGGTCTTTATGTTTACAGAGAAACTTTACTCTTGGCATGTTTATATTCCTTTGCTTTTAAGTCAGTTCTGCCCTTTAAGCTACAAAAGCTCTTTCCTTTCTAGTACTTATCCCTTCCTCAGTGCACAGAAATAAATCATATCCACTTTCAGTTTTTGTTTTTCTCTATGACAAATAAGCCAAGTTCTTATACTGTTGTCCCAAGGGATGGGATTTCCATTCTATTTTTTATTCTAGTGGACATTTTCTCCATCAATTCTAGTTTGAAATTGATCTCTTTTGAAGGGAAGTGGACAGCATTTTAAACAATTCTCCAGAGGTCTGATCAGTGCTTTGCACAACAGCGTCAAAACTCTCTTTACAGAAACGCCTCTCCAATGTGCCTAAAGCTTTATTCACCATTTCCCTGTCACAGCACAATAACAACTCAAAAACATTCAAAAATTGCCTACCAAGCACTACAATTCCCTTGCCCCTTCACTTCTACCTTGTAAAGTGCTGTGGTATTACAGATGCTCTTCTCTTTAGGCCCGAAGTGTAGGACTCTGCTTTTTGTATTATTAAAACTTTCCCATTTTTATTACAGTCGAGGTTTAGGGTCAGGGCTATCTGCTAGACCTATAACAGACGCTCTCTGTTAACCCCTCTCCCTTCCCGAAGGGGAAGAGGAAGGGAATAAGGGAGAGAGACTTGTCGATTAGAAAACTAACACAGCTTTCATTAAGATAATAATAAAATGGAATATACACAAACATGTATAAAATCAGTATGACATTGGTTAATATGATACTGACTAGCCAATGACATGTTGAAGCCTTAGTAAAATTAACTGTGCTTGGAAAGCTGCTCCTTTCAAATGTAAAACTAATGGCTCAGATGAAATGAGAGATGAGGGGAGCAGAGAGAAAATCAATAAACCAGCAAACTGTAAATGATGTGGAAATAACTCCTTTTTGTTTTCCTGTTTTTATAGTTAGCACCAGAACATAAACCTAACAGCTTTGTGCAAGGGAAGAGAAGTAAATCCAAATCTAGAGAGTGTTGTGATGAGCTACCTTCTCAGTGAATTCTCCTTTCTTCTATGAAATGTTACATTTGGTTTTTTAGATACTACTATGTGAAGGTTGGTTAGCAAGTGTTTGGGAGTTTTATTTATTGTTTATTTTCATGTTTTCTGCATTATCTGTATGTTTCTTAGTTCGTTATCAAAAATTTTCCAAATATATATTGCACCAATTCTCATGAATTTCCATCTAATATTTCTGTTTGTAGAGCTGAAAGGTGTCTTAAAAATACGTACTGAAAATAATTCAGATACATCAGATTGATTGTGTTTCTCCTAAGGACTTTATGATGCCCTGGATTTTTATGTCCTAGAAAATGTCTTAAGCAGTCATTCTGCAGTTTTCATAATATTGAAGTAGAATAGAGAAATTTGGGTCTATATTAAAGGCATTACCTGATTAGGGATACATTTTTAATGGTGAGTACAGAAACCTATATAAATCTATGCTGGGTGTCTGTGGAAGGAGAAGCCATGGAAGAGAGCGGTGCTTAAGAGAATTTCAGAGACCATTCCAGGATGTGGTTGCTGATGGTCAGATGACTGTGAAAAGCAGTGTTTTAGGTGGGAAGACTGGCCCCTTCTTCATAATTTCAGAATAGAAAAGGGTGCTTGGGAAATGTGCCAGCAGGATAAGTGTATATTCCTAGGTGCAGGGCTATAAATGTCTCCATAGTTTTCTTGATTTTCATCTGTATAGAAGAGAATTGCAGCGTACATCATAGGTGCACACAGAGCTCTGAGAAAGAAGTGACGAGGAAGGAAAGGGCTTGGTTGGGGGAAGTGAAGGGTGGATGAAAAACAAATCCAGCATTCAGCTTTCTCATTTGTAAAATGAGGTGGAACCATTTCTCCCAGCTTCCTTCCATCCCCTTGGTAGGAGGAAATCTATCCAAGTCTGAGGACAAGGTCATAGGAAGTCTTTGGGAGCTGCCATGCAAGAGCGGTGCAGAATGATTAACATGAACGGACTGATGCAGGAAAGTTGCTGGGGAGAAGATGAGCAATAATGCCCAGTCTACTTACTGAACTGCATTCACAGTGAAGGATCCTGGAGAGTCGGGGCGTGGGTATCTACAGGAATAAAATGTGTGTGTGATAGTAAAGCGTAGTCAGTAGGGTTGTCACAGGGAGAACGCACTCCAGGGTGACAACAGCTTGTCCTGTTTTGCTTATTTCTAATCACAGGGGAAAGTGTTTCAGCCACAGCTACGGCACAGATCTTTGCCGCCTCCAAGTCTCTTAAGGTTTTTGTGTGAAACCTCCAGAGTGAGGCTCTGGTGAGGCCTGCAAGGATCCTCACCTGGCACAGCAAGACTGGGTAGTCAGTGAACCTGCAGAGGGACTCCACATTTATATTCTGAACCTGTTCATGGAGAGTTAGGAATAAGGTAACTGTATAGAAAATTTAATTACACCAAAACAGAGTGCCTGCGTCAGCTAATTAACTAATCATGACGGAGATTTTACTCTTCACAGGAGCAGGTAGGGGACTTGTTTTAAGTCTAAAGACTCTACAAAGTATAGATCAGAAGTAGGAACTTCTGCAGTAAATTTAGCTTTCTTCACTGAAAACAAAGCATCCGACAGCAGATTAAAGACTTCTTATATTTATTCCATTTGATAGATATTGATTTTTATTTTTCTCCATGTTTGAATTTCATGGAATGGCCATAAAGAATTATATAGGGACATGTAGAAAGAGATCCTTATTTGGTAAGCTGTCTGAAATCAGTGAAGCGATGTCTCTGGACATCATCTGAGGCTCTGGTCCATAGGATCCTTCATCTGAAGTGGCGTAAGACACTATTTATAAATCCTATGGTGGTGTTTTTCTGACCTCTGATTAAAGTAGTATGCGGGTGCTTCTGGTACAAGTATTTACGTTATATTAAGAATATGTGGGTTTAAATTCTGGAGTTCAAAGTATGAACAGACTACTCAGTTGCATAGACAGTGGTGAAACAAGGGATACAAGCACAAAGAAAGAGCGCACAATTGCAAATATGAGCATGCATTTTTCCTGACTGTTGTTCCTGAAGAGGAGGCAAAAATAACTAAACTGAAAACAGGAATTCATTTTATACTACAATCATGCCAGAAGTGTTGGGATAGTGGAAAATGGATGACTGATTTTCCAAATCAGCGTCACTTTTGGAGGTGTGTTAAGCTGGAAAGTAATTGGAATCTATGGAGTATAGGTAACAGAAAATTTTACAGTTCAAATCCTGACCCTACAGAATGGGAAATTTGCCATAGCTTAATTGGGGCTGACATTTTATACAGTGCTTCATCACTAACAATTCAGGGATCTGATCCACAAGTGAGTGCACCGCTTGGAGTTTTTCCATTGCTTTCACTGCTCTTTGGATCAGACCCATGCTACAGATGCATCACTCTTCTGTCTGAGGGCTGATTTTGTACCTAATTGTCAGAGCTATCAGAAGAGCCTTAGGCAAGGTTGGGAAAGAACATCTACCTCTGGAAAGAGACCTTGAGATATGAGCAGTGCAATGATTTTAAAAACCACCACTATGATTTTCTTGGTCTTAAAATTTGAATAGATATGTTCCTTTGTTGCTAACTTGTAACAGCCGGCTTGGCTAGGAAAAGTAAAGCTTTTTCCTGTGCATTGATCCAGCTGAGGAACTTCTGAATCAACTGTATCTCACACAAATCCTATTAGGCTAAATGTGGAGTAATCTTATTTTCTGTTCATACAGGCAGCATGTGTTATCTGTATGTGAACATCAGTTTTGTAAAAGTCACTGAACTAAGCTCACTTATTTATTTAAACATGTTGAACATGAAGTATCAGAATAATTCCTTGACCTATGAGAGGCTTTTCACCTGTAAACAGTTAACTTAGAGCTCAGACATTTGGTGGGAGTAGGGCAAGGGTATTCATCAACTCTCAAGACAAAGGCCAGATACTCAATTTAACTAAATGAAGAGCATTGCTAGTAAATCTCAGACTTAAATTGTATCTTCATCCTGGAAAAAAACCCAACCAAAAAAACTACTACTTCTCTCTGAACCTAATTTCTAGATTTAGCAATTTGATTATTTTTTAGGGCTAGAAAGCAAATGCTGCTACTAGCCAAGAAAAAGTAATGTAGCAGCTACTTCTGTGTACCTGGTCGTTGTTGCTTTCCCAGTACACTGTGAACATCTGCATTTTTCTGCTGTGACTTCAAATTGCTAAAAGATGCCAAAATAAGCTGCCTGGTTTTATGCATCAAAGTGACTTTTAAAATTCATTAACTTCTGTTCTTTCTAACGGAGCCTTCAATGCAGTCACCTTACACTAGTTAGCACCACAATATAATCCTGCCAGTGTCCTCTAAACAGAGTAGTTCACAAAGCTAATATCCTAAAAAAGTCTTTAACTTGCTGTTGGGGAAAAAAATTAATTTAGTTTGATTTCTGGTGTCTCCACATGCTCCCCATCTCTCTGTAATTGTATACCATTATCACTATTCACTATTCTTTCTATTCTTGCATAGAGAATTGAAACATCATTCAAGTTTCCTCTGAGGATGGATTAACAAGATCTGCTGTGACATGAGTTGATTAATTAATGAGACTAGAGTATTCTTTAGTCCTCATGTGCTGTTCTTGAACTTCTTAGATGAGAAAATTCTAACCTTCAATATTTTAGAAGCCAACTGGGTAAAGCAAAACTCTTGTATGACCTTCACTAATAATAAAACTGCAAATCCATTATAGAACGTACCTGAATAGTTGCGCATATTCAAGGTGATTTAATTTTCTTCTTCATACTTGAAGAATGAAACTGCAGATTGTTAAAGTACAGAGTAAAGAAAAATACTTTGCAGAATGTTTGAAATATAACTAGATACTTCTTTTCTTTCAGCAGTCTTCTACAAAGCAAAATAGCTCTTGGGAGTGCTCTTTTGCAATTGCATCTCTCCCCGTGTACACATCCCTAAGGAAATAGAGATGTTTCTCAGAGGGCACATAACATATCCCTTCCATTGACCCTGTTTGAGAAACTTCTTGTCCATGACGGAGAACCAGGCTATGTGAGGAGGTGTCAAGAGTCACCGCTGTGGTAGACAGCTGAGATACACATTTTAATGTCACCAGGTCTGCCTTTCTCATCAAGAGGTTGAAACCAGCTTAAGACAACCAAATTCTTTCTATTTTACAGATGACATGCCAACACTAGGGATGTTCAGACCCAAGCAACAAAATAGGTTCCTCTTAAAAGAATCCTGACTAAATCTCAACTCTGAATATTGAATCCTACTAAATAGGATTTTTTCTTACACTATTGCATTCTGAATAGTATGAAACTAAATTGCCTGAGAGATGTGGGAATTGTGTTTAAAAAAAAAAAATAAAAATCATCATCACTAGTAATGTGAGCAATCTATGTCAAGGTTTAGGGTCAGGGCTGTCCTCTAGACCTATAACAGACGCTTTCTGTTAACCCCTCTCCCTTCCCAAAGGGGAAGAAAAAGGGAATAAGGGAGAGACTTATCTATTAGAAAATCCCATAGGAATTTTTTTTTCTGGAAATTATGTTGTAGGTGAAGAACCTTTCTCCCTCCTCTTTTTTTTTTTTTTTTTTTTCCCCCCCAGCAATAGCAGAGAACATTTGTAATAGGAATGATGTTCAGAGCACTTTAAACACTGGCCTGTTGAGTGGAAAAGAGGTGGAAAGTCAGTCGCTGTTTTCACTGCCTGTGTTTTGAATACAATTTGCTTGATCAGATGCATTCTGTCGAAGCCTCCCAGATCACGCGGTTTGGAAGCAATGTGCAGGAGAACTCCTTGCTTGCAGTGCTGGACAGAACAGAGGTAACCAACAGGCAGCAAGCTGCTCTGAGCTACCAACTGCCTGCAGAGTTACAGCACGTAGGCCACACCTGGCTGCTGTATTTGCTTATGCACAAGCTTAAACTCGGTCCCTGCACCTTGTGAGTTGAATTTGGCACCATCCCATTAGGTACGACGAGAGACTGAGTCATAGGAGGGTGGTGAGTGGATGCTTCAGCCCTACCCCTACAAACAATAGAGAGAGAATTGATTTCCATCAGATGGCATACCAGACTTAAGGCTGTCTGCAGGTGATAGAGATTTGGGTTGAGAGCCTTGACAACGCTATAAATTGAATTGCTTGTGGAGCTTAGTTGTTTTTTTCATTGTCAGCATTTTAGCGGAGGCTACCAGGATCTGTGGTTTGCATGTTGGTGTTAAGGATGGCAAACAGCTATTCACGTTCTCCTCCCTCCCTGCTCCCACTAAAGAAACCCTTTGTGAGCTGGAAATTAGAGTTGTTATCTAATCGAACAGGGATCAAAATGATTGCTGTTATTGTATACAAAGAAAGGCAATAACTATGCAATGTACATTTCCTCCTTGGAGATCTTTTGGAAAAAATTAATAAGATTAACATGGTGGATGTCAGCCGGTTTCGCCTTCACAGATGCCAGACAGCATTAGCAAAAAGAACCAGATGTAAGTTCTTTAGCTAATGTCATTAGACTGCTTCCCTCCTATATGCCAGTGCGAGATTCGCTTTAATGAAATTAGACCTGAACGCAGCCAACAATCCTAAGTCAGTAGTAGAGCTTGGAAATAATTTATTGTAGGTGACAGAGAACAGCTATAAATTACAAACTACATCTAGTGAGATGGGAAAAATGAATTACTAGCCACTGATGGCCTCCAGTGCTACTGATCTCAGAAGGATATTGTCAACTGGCAGACATAGCATCAGTGCATGAGTGGTATTGCATGGACCTCCTGAAATGAGTTAGGTTCTTTTTTTAATATCATGGAAAGTCTGGAGTAGCTTTTGCCCATCTTTATTTTGGAGTATGAGTCATGCGCTGCTCCTATCTACTCTTGATATCCCTACTTAGATAAATAGTCCCATATCAGGGACAAAAATAGACCACAGAAACTGGTCTTTCACATAGGTTAGACGAGTATTGTTAGAGTTATTCAGTATTTCTCTTGAAAACTTCTCTTTCAGTCCACCAACTTGTAAGCATGCAATTTTCCTTCCTTGATAGGGGTTTGGGTGAATTTGGGGTAAATACTCATTAACGTGTTTGAACCTTATAGAAAATGGCGTGACAATGTGGCAGCATTATAAGATATACCTTCTCGTATTTTTGTTGGATTGGGTCTGGCTGAGATGGAATTGCTTTTGCCCATATCAGCCCTCCTAGTGCTGTGCTTTGTACTGGGAGCTAGAAAGGTGCTGATAACACACCCGTGACGTGTGTGTGTATTGTGACGTCTGTCTTCCACGTCAACTGCTATGCTTGTTGAAGCCCAACTTCCTGAGAAGTGGCTGGACGTCGCCTGCTGATGGGAAGTAGAGAATAGATCTTTTGTTTTCCTTTGCCTATGCATGTGACCTTTGCTTTTGCTTTACTAAACTGCCTTTATCTTGACTCGTGAGGTTTTTTTGTGTGTTATTTTCTCCTTTCCTTGTCCTGCTGAGGAGAGGGATGATAGAATGGCTTGGTGGACACTTGGTGCCCAGCCGAGGTCCACAAACCACAGGCCTTTTTGGTGCCCAGTGTGGGGCATGAGGAATTCAAGAGAAGGATAGTAATTGGGAGAGGCAGCGGGCAAAACATGGACCGAACAATGTTAGAGAGTGGAATGATAGTGGGGAATTCTGTTTGTTGCAATTGTGGTGAAGGGATGAGGGGTGGATTCTGTCTAAACTGCCCACTTTGGTTCAGTGCTGTGATGATGTGTGATTTTGGTGTGGGGAATTCTTTTTTGTTGGTGTGAGCGAAGTTTTTGAAGATTGTATGATGGATGATGTGTGATTTCAATGATAATCCTCACAGAGGTGAGGAGTAGAATGTATCGGATTTGCATGGCAAGGTTTTGGTAGCATGGGGGCTACAGGAGTGACTTGTGAGAAGCTACTAGAAGCTTCTCCTCCGTCCAATGCAGCCAATGCCAGCCAGCTGCAGGACAGACCAACCACTGACTACGGTCGAGCCAATCAGTGACGGTGGTAGAGCCTCTGGGATAACATATTAAGAAGGGCAAAAAAACCTGCCCAACAAACTGGAGCCAAAGAGAAGAGTGATAATATGTGAGAAAAGGGGCCCTGCAGGCACCAACGTCAGTGGAGAAAGAGAGGGAGGAGGTGCTTTGGGCACTGGAGCAGAGGTTCTGCTGCAGCCCATGGTGAAGCCTCTGGTGAGGCAGGCTGTCCCCTGCAGCCCACAGAGGTTAATGGTAGAGCAGGATCCATCTGCAGCCTGTGGAGGGTCCCATGCTGGAGCAGGTGGGTGCACCCAAAGGAGACTGAAATTAGCTGTTAAAGTTGAGAGGAAAACTGGAGGCTGGGAAGGGCAATAAAGAATTTCCAGAGTAGAGGGGAGATTAGAGATAAAGAAAGATGAGGCAAGGAGGAAGCAAATAATATTTTTTTCCCTAACTAAAGAACACCATTTTTTAGACTGAGAATGGGAGAACAATGAATCCCACAGCTTCCCTGCTCTACGGAAGAAAAAAAATATTCTAAAGCCCTGTGGCAAATAAATACATAAATGACCTGTTTTCTCCTAATGCTCAGGAGGAGCGTCTTGCACTCAGTATTTACAAATGCCATATGAAGCACAGTTTCACATTGTCTGCTTCTGTATAAATATGAGTTCATGATACCGTGCCGTTTGTGTCTGTCTCTTTTAGCACATGGTGGTCACATAATGCAATCCTGCCAGCTACGTCAATCTGTCTGTCGCATTAAGGGTAAGAGCTTGACATTTGCCTGCCAGAGCCCCAAGGACTTGCACTGAAGTAGTTTTGCAAAGTCAACATTTGCCTGTTTCAGAGTCCCGCTAAAGACTCGCACTGAGGTTTTTTTTAAGAGTTAAAAAACCCGAAGATAGCTTTGATTTATTAAAGTGATAGATACAATAGATTCAGAATTGCTGTTGATAAATGCACTGAGTGCAAAAAGAAAGCTCAAGCTAGTAATTCCCAGGGAAAGCACAATGGAGTGAGAGGCTCAAGTCTTTGTTCTGGCACTGATAGGTAACAGTAACACTAGCAAAACTTAGGCTGTATATTGAAGGTGCAATTCTTACCAAGCAGGTGTCCATGTCTTGGACAGAGAAGAAGAAGAGGAGCACAGCCTGGCAACCATATCTACTAGATCTTCCGTCTTCTACCCCCAAGAGAGGTATTGTGGTTTTTTTATATCCTAATCCCATCTGTCCCTGCCTTCTGTGTGATGTCCAGCGTGACTTGGGTGGACAGTTGAGTAGTCATATGTTTGGCGTATACTGCGTTAGGCTCATTACCATATTTGGGGGTGTACACTTTAATATTCGTTTTGCAGATAATTAGGCAAAGGTCTTCACTTGGACACTATAACCTTCAAGATCTGTGTCAAAGCTGCTTGCTTTTGTTGGTTTAGCTGAAACAAGACCGTCTTATCTTCACAAGGCTCCCTCCCTCAGCCGTTTGGTTTGCCAGCTCAGCGAGTCGCCACCCCCACAGACAGCACAAGAATCTCATGGTTGCAAACATCTCAGCCTTTCTCCCAGAGCGCACTAAATCAGCCTTCATTCTTCTTACATGGCAAGACAGGCTGTTATCCCCCAGTGGTACACAGTCTGATCACAGGGGAGGAAGTGATATTAGCCCTGCTTCCCAGGGCATTAGGAGAGTCACCAAGTGATTCGTATAGTGTCCGCTGGTCTCAAAACTGAACCTCAGGTTAGGTACGCAGAAGGTAAAGACTATACAGTCGCTCACGGCTATGAAAAGTGTAATGCCAGGATTCTTGATGGATAAACTGGGTTGATTTTTGCTTACCTCAGGTGATGAGCAGTAAAATGTTACTTCACCAAGCTATCCACCCAAAATGTCCCTCTGAGAGAAGAGTCAGCAGAATAAAACATCTGCTACCACCTCAGCCGTTGCCTTTCACAGTGCAGTGATTTTGTTTAACTTGCTTGTGTTACCATTGTCCTCAGTGTGCCCGGGCTGCTGAGATGCTGACAGACACTCAGTTCTGCTGAGTCTGTTTTGGGATGGTAACTTACAGAAAGAAAACAGCAAGAAGCTCAGCAGGGTAGGAAGGAAAGCAGAAGCCATAATGGTTTACTCAGTGACTACAGTTCAGCAAGCCTCGCGTTTTGCCTCTTGTTAGAGGGGATCTCTGTACCACAGGAGGACAATGAAACCAGCGTTCAGGGCACTCTTAATTGTGAGACCACCCTGCAGTTTTGTCCAATGCATACGCCGTAACTTCAGTTCAGGAGCTGGAATGCTCTGGGCAAGCATCCTTCAGGACGTAGTCTCATTCTACCTGATGATGGGTTCAGCGTATGTGTTTGATGACACAACCTGCTAGAATGTAGTAGCGTAAAATCACGGAGAGAGCCGGGACCTTGGAAAGATACCTAAACAGCTTTCTGCTCCAAGCAGAGGTCTGTTTTTGCAGGCATTCAGAGACAGAGAATCTATAAACTGCAGGAGCCCCTTCCTGTGCTTTATTATACAGAACCGAAGAAGAAATCTGAAGAGTGTTTCCTTTAATGCCTGATCACGTACTTCCTGTAGTTTACTTACTGTCCTATCTGCTGTTTACTTCTTAATAGCTGCCTTTATTTCTTTGAAAATATTATAATCTCCTGCCTTAGTTTTCTCTTCCTTAGTTTATTCAATCTTCTCTTACAGGCTTGTCTTAGTTTTTTAGATCTCTGATCAGTTTTGGTTTCTCTTTTGGCCTTTCTTCACTTGATCAAAGGGCAAAAATGGTGCTAGCCGACTTAATTTGGGCTGTGGCTGATTTGAAATGCTTGCCCTCACAGCCATAAAAGAAAGCTTTCAGTAGTTACAGTAATGTAAATAACACTTAAGCTCTGGAAGTGAGTGACATTCACCTCCGTGTTAGTGGGTGGCACAAAACCTGTGCATCATTTAAGCCCTGTTTTACCCTCTGTTGTTATTTAGACACAGCCAGGAGCTGAGCACCAGGTGGCCGCTCACTCACTACCTCCCCACCTCTGAATGAGAAGGAGAAAAATACAAAACCCTGTGGGCTGAGATAAGGAGAATTTAATAGAATAATGTAAAAGAAATAACAACAGTAATAGGAAGGAAACAATACACAAGACGAGGGATATAGAATTAACCTGACAGAATGGGGCTGCTCAGACCAAAGAACCAAGCACCTGGCCGGAGAGCAGCACGTTGCCCAGCCCAGCCCACCCCTGCCCCAGCCCTTATATACCGGGCATGATGTCAGTTCGGGATCAAATATCCCCTTGGCTGGTTCAGTTGTCTATCCTGGACTGTGGCCTCTCCCAGCTTCTGGTGAAAATTAAGCCTATCCTAGCTGAAGCCAGGACACCGTCTTAGGGAGTCCATGTGTGTTTTCATGGAAAACCAGCTCTGCTCATGTAATTAAAAACAAATTAGCACTGAAGCGGTTTAGTGATTTATTAACAAAATGTAATTGACTGGCAATCAGTGAACTAAATTCAGGAGCAGTATCAGTAACACAACAGATAAACCATGATACTAGACACTAACAAAATGCTAAGAAAGACCTACAGATTTCTAAGCATCTTTCTGAACATTGAGATTAGTTATAATTAATATAACTAATTTCAAAATGGTCTAATCGTGCACACACCGAGAACTAAATGCATGTCCCCAGTATGTTACCAGCACATCCCCTTTGAGGGGCATAGAGCAGATTCCCCAACGGAGAGATTGTGATGCCTGTGGGGTGGCTGCTGCAGTGTCAAACCAGGGGCTGATCCCTGCTGCTTCCAGTCCAAAGTCTCTTCCCCCTGCTGCAATTTCCATGTTGCTTATGTATATATATATATATCTTTTCAAGCTGAATCCATTCTTGTCTCAGAAGCCTCTTTGTATTCCCCACATTATTGTTTGATCTGTGTGAAGGTTGTATTCCTCTTTCACATGATTGAGTTTAGGTAAATGCCTGCTCAGGTGGCTTTGTGTTTGAGTCACCCATACCGTTTACATTCACATTCTTAACAAGTGTTGATATCCAGGCCATTTTTCAAGGATGGATCAGGAGAGCACTCCCACACGTGTTTCTGAGTTTCAGACTTACTGCTCACTAAATACATACTAGTGGACTAAGGCTCATCTTCTAAATTTACAAGTTGTTAATCGTTTTTGTTTGATTTTACTTTTTTTCCTCCCGTGCACAAAGTGGTGCAAACCCAAAGCATCTGTCCTTAGTATCCAGCTACGATGAGTCAAAAACTTCCACAGATCCAGCTGCTAGGAAGTCGAATAAAATAATTCAGGATTGCCAAGAAGCTAAGGAACAGAGTAGTTTGTGGTTTGTTTGATTGATTATTTATTTATTTATTAATAAAAAGACAAAATCTGGGCAAGACCATTTTAATCTCTCATATATTCTGATAGGAAACTGACTCTGTGTGCTGCTGACCAGTGCGTGGTTCACTCAAACTGTAAGAGGACCACATTTAACAGAGCCTGAGGTGAAGCACAGTACAGGTTGTTGAAGCAAAATAAGAGATTCACAGCTCATATCAGTACTCGTCACTGTTAAAGGAGACTTGATTTATTTAGCTCTCAGATCTCTCTCTTTTCAGTCTCAGAACATGTATCATCATCACTAGATAATTAGGCCGGTTTTACTCAAAAACGAGGGTAGGGAAAAGCTAAAAATGGTGACAATGAAACATGCAAAGACATTTGAGCAGTTCCCATTACCAAATCAGTATGAAAAGAAGAAAAAGGAAGAGTAATAATCAGTCATCTTATCATTTGTTAGCACCTGCAGAATCATCATGTGTAGGCTTCTCGTCGTGACTGCAAATGTGTGTGCTAAGGAGGGAACTTATGCTCAGATATTGGAAGGTCACATTGCCCTGTAGTCTATAGAGGGCTAAAATGCGTTGGATTTGTAGTTTAATAATGAAATTTGGTCTATGACCTTAGTGTTGCAAACGATCTGCATGTGTCTGTAAAAACAATACATCTACAGTTAAAATACAGTACAATACAACAGCAAAATCTGTAAGTCTTTGGAAAAAAAAGTCTGAAAAGAACAGTTCTGGCTTGGCTGCGTCATTTATTCCTGAGACAAATCTCTTCCTTTCTTCCTGCGAGACCTCCTTGTAGGGTCCCACGTCTTCAGAGCAAGAATGGTAAGGAGGAAGCCAAGAACAATATATTATATAGTTTATAATATTGAGGGCATTAAAGCCTAAGATGAATGACCCTTTCTTGGATCTCCTCAAAGGCTCTTCAAGTAAAGTATCACAAAGAGAATTAACCTTCTGGGGAGTTGGTCATCAGTGGGTATGCGCGGCCAGGAGTTCTGAAGCTACAGCATAGATGGGTGATGAAACTGGGAGGCTTGAGCGCTCCATGCACAGATGTGGAGATTTAAATTCAACTCGGGAGAGCAAATTTGGAGAAATCTATGATTCTTTCAGCAGTGAAGTTCAGCAATTCCTTGCTGAATTTAGCCAAAACTTTTCCAGAGGAATATTTTTCATTGAGAAGCCCTCTTCCAGTAGAATTCCTCAGAAGAAAAAGGGACTTGTCCTTCAGTTTAGGATTAGCCTGCACAAATCATATGCTTACTTCAGTAGATGAGCGGGTTTCCTTACATGTGGCTAAGTAAATAAGAAGTAAAGATCTTATACTCTGTGTGATGAATTAATGATTTCCTAAGCAGCATTATTTCATTAATGTAAATTAATATCAGTTTTTCTTAAGGAAATTTGCCTAGTATCTAAATTTCAGATCAAAACTGACAATCTTATAAGGTACTGGATTACTGAGTCCAGCTAGGGATGGGCAATGCTAATAAAAATCAGGCTAGAAGTTGCAGGCCTTGAAGATTATTTAGGTATCTCATTATCTAATTATAAGGTCGGTATTTAGATAACTTGCAACATTAAGATCAATATAGTTAAATTTTAACGTCCAAGGTTAATATTCTCAATATTAAATTCTTATCTCTGAGCAACAATAGATGTAAAATTTATATATTCATAGAAACATGTAAAAATTACGTTGGATAGAACTTAAAGGTCTATTAGCATTAAGAATTTATGACCGGTATGCTTCGTTCAATTATCTCCACTTGAAAAATAGAAATAGTCATACCGAATACCGCCCCGAAGTTCAGAAAATGTACTAAAGCCCCTCAGGATGCTTTCAAATTGTCGGTGCAGTGCCTGTGCAGACTCTGACATTGTTGTTGCTTTGTTTCTGTCTTTTTTGTTTTGTTTTGTTTTAAAGAAAAGTGGTTCATCGCAATAGCACACTGATAGCTTCTTGATCTATTTTAGAGATAGGGAGGAACTATTTGTATTACGTGTGGAAATCCTGAAATACAGATGAAAGCAATCACTTCACAGGTTGCCAGTGTGAAGACTCTGGAAACACACAGCAAAACCGGTTACCTCCTGCAGTTTTGGGCACGTGTGTGCATTTTATGGGGCAAGTGGGGAGGTTTTAAACACCAGGGTTTAAGTTCTTGATTTTATTACCTCCCAGCGGAACAAGAGCTCTTGCCCCGCGGCCGTGTGGCCTGGAAGCCCGCTGCGGCATCAGGAGCTTGGGTGTCACCTCCTGCAGGGATGGGTCTGAGCCATTCTTCCCAATTCTTCAAGTAAGACAGAGCCATGAATGAAGCTGGGGAAAAGACCCTGGAAGATGCTGAAAAGTTAACAAGCACAGTTAGATGAAGAGGAGTGTTGCTTTTTACAGTGTGGATTTGAGACGTGGTGAAATTTGAGATAGAGCTCACTGAAGTGAGCTGAGGTTCTGTCTTCATTCTCCATAGTCGTTGCCTCACCATCCTCAATATTTCAGCATTCTAAGCAATTGTTGCTGTAATAGCTTTCATGTAATTTGCATATAGAAATCTATCCCTTGAGCTACAGTGTTTTATACTGGAGAATAAAGGTGGTTGGTGGCATGGTCATGGGGTCAATGACAACTTGAGTGTATTATAGTAGAAATAAATAATAGTTGCAATCTTTAAAACAGAAAAATGGCAATTATTGCTTAGCCCTGTGGGGTCAGCATTCATTATGTACAGCACTTCAGAACTACTGAAATTCCATGGCTAGTAAAGTAGGAAGGGTAAATTACTTCTCAGAAAACTGTTTCACTTCATGTATAGCATTTTAATTTAAAAGGCTTTCTTATGAGCTGTCTGCTCTTAGTAAGGCAAAACTCATGCAAGACGTAAATAGCTGGATAAATGTTACGCAAATGACAGCAAAGGACAGTATTTCAACTGTGAGTTTTTGTGTACGGGTGTTTTTAGGCGTAGCGGAGGAATAGTTAGCTTTTGCCGAGGTAACATAAAATTTATCTTGGCGTTGCTCTCCGTATCTTGAATTGCTATGAGTGAGCTTGTCCTGTGATGTATGCGAGAGTATCCTGAGAGAAGATAGTAATAGCTACTGGCTTGCATGTCGATTTCTGAGGACCGGCTCTGTGCACTGCTGTAAATCCTAATTAGCCAGACAACCTTGAATAAACCACTTCACCTCTCTGTGCCCACTGCTCCTCCTACCATTTATTTTTTTCTCTGCTTGGATTGTAACAGCTTTGTTAAATCATTTATTTATTTAACTATGACCCGGAAAGCATCGGCAATAAGCACTCAGCACTAAGCTCAGGTGGTGTCTTCGGACATAAAAAAGAAAATTAAGAACCTGACTGCAAATAACTGTAGTTCACCAGGTTCCTAAGCGCTTGGTGAAACTGTATTTTCTTTTCTCTGACCGCTTCCTCCACTGATAGGAAAACAGGAGACTGAGGAAACGCAGTGATTTTTAAAGAAAAACTTTACTCTTGTTTTCCTTGGTTGATTTTCAGTGACACTAAAGCAGGGTTATATGCTCAAAGACCCTGAAGGAAGGTGAAATCGTAATGTTAGAAGAAACAGTCAGTATATTTACTCGGCCGAGCGTGTACAACCCCATCTACTGTTCTGGGCTTGAAGAACATGTAAATGGAGAGGTTGGAAAGGAAGAGGGATGTGGTTAAGCTGAGAGGTGCCCAGTTGGAAGAACAGTTTTTGCGATAAGATCAACAACGTAGGCGTGCAATTCTACATGTGTTCAATCTAATAACGTATGTAGTTTGCGTACACAGTCATCTATAAATCTGCCATTTCTCTAGGAATCCCAAGGTATACACACTGTGCTATAAAGAATTCCATGAAGTCACATTAGCAGGATAGCCTGGAAAAATCTGGGAGCAGGGGTACTGCATTTCAAGATTTCTGTTATGTGTATTTATATGTTAGCAGTACTTTTGAGGCAAAACTAAAAAAAAAAAAAATCTTACATAAAACATGTATTTACAATATTGACAATCTTAATTTTCTTTCCAAAGTGGAGATTTTTCCTTCCATAAGAACAAGAAGAAGCACCTAGAATTCCTTACCCAAATCACCTACTCCTCCCCACACTACTCAGCTGTCTTTCATTGGAGGTCAGGTCGTTATGTTTTAGAAAAGGATTTTTATGAGCCAGAATATGAGTTTATAATCAATTTTTTTGTGGTTTTATCTGACTAACGGCCTCATCACTAGCTTTTTTTCTGTCAGTCTCATTACTGTTGCATTTTATAATTGAAGTACCTTGATTACTTTTGCTCAATAGGGAGCAAGCATCATTAAGACAGAGATGCGAGCCTTCATTTAGTCACGGAATCACAGGATAGGAGCTGGAAGGGACCTTTGGAGATCATCCAGTTCAACCCCCACGCCAAGGTAGGGTCACCTAGAGAAAGTCGCACAGGATTGTGTCCAGGAGGGTTTTGAATGTCTCTAGAGATGGAGACTCCAACACCTCTCTGGGCAGTCTGTTCCAGGGCTCCGTCAGCCTCAAAATGAAGAAGTTCCTCTTCATGTCTAGATGGAACTTTCTATGTCCAAGTTTGTGCCTGTTACCTGTTGTCCTGTCACTGAGCACCACTGAGAAAAGACTGGTCCCACCCTCCTGACACCCACTCTTCAAGTATTTATAAGCATTGATAAGATCCCACCTCAGTCTTCTCCATACTAAAAAAGACCCAACTCCCTCAGCCTTTCCTCACAAAAGAGATGTATCACTGGTGCAAGTACAAAAGTAGGATTTGACTGTGATCGGTACCGGTTTTGTTGTCTTAGATATTGCTTGCTGGATATTAAACTTCAATGTTTAAGGGGTAGAATAAAATTTTGTGTTAATACAAAGATATCCTTATCCTGGAACACTGCTGGTAATTCCAACATGAAGACTATTTTCCGTGCATTTTTTTGCCTTGCAAAGTAAGCAGCAACTATCTTGGTGGCTTTGCAAACGTATCATCCTAAACATTTGTGGAAGACAGATGGTTAATAGAGAAAAGGCTATCCTTGAGTCATTATTGCATTACCCCCCGCCTTTGCCTTCGGAAAAATCCAGAAGGCAGCTGCTACTTAATTTGAACTCTCTTGGGAAGCTGTGATGAAGTCCATGTAAGGTACGTTGTGACTGTGCCTTCTTTTCCCAAATTTTATTGCCCAGTTCTTTGTAAAGCTCATTACAAAAGAGAAACCTTTTTCTTGTCTTCTTTTGTTGCCTTACTTCCACTATAAGTGTCCTTAGAACAGTAATCAAAGTTCTACTTTACATGGAAAACAGAGAGGTTTAACCATGCCCCTGCTGGGAAGTAGATCATTCATTCAAAAATCAATCTGACAAACCTGAGACGCATGTCAGATTCCACTGCTTAAGGCAGTAATCAGGAAATGCTGAGGAGAAACTTCTGTCTCAGGTTCAAGAGAACAAGAAGGGGAAAGGAATGAAAATGGCTTTGTAGTTTAGAGAGGTCCTCTTTAGGACAAATGGAGGTATAGGAACACCTGAAGTAGGCTGTAGAGTTGGACACTTTACTGCTTGCTGACTTCTACCTCATGAATTATTTTTTGTACAATGGTCCACGTACTGTAGAGATGTGTGACGAATCGACTTCAGTTTCCTGAAGTAAGTTATTTGGGGAAGACGAGGTATCTACAACATGGGTAGGTAAGTGAGGGAAATTGTTAATCACTGAAATTCTGGCTCACGTTAAAATCACCTAAGAAGATTTTTTTGAAGGAGAGACGCTCAGAGCAAGAGGCACAGTCTCCCATCTCACAGTCTTCACTCAAAAAAAAGCTTACCAAATCTGCTTGCCCAGATGGGAACTTCCTAGCTGATAGCTGTACAAAGCGAGAAATGATAGGATGAATCCTCATAGTTGTAGATTCCCTCTTGTGCAGCGGTATTTCCTAAAGTCACGATTGCCCCAAGGTATTTGTACACAACTTTATACATAAAGAAACAACGCAACGGAGTCTTTCGCAGTGCGTAAAGCTGACGATGCGTGAAGGCTGTGCGGAACGAAAGCCAGTTCTGTTCTGAAGGTGCATCAGTCTCTCTACCTGCTATAAAACAAAACTAATAGAAATCCCTTAGAAATACTTTTCACAACTTTTTTTTTTTTTTTCCTTCTTCTTTTTCCTGTCTTTGTCTCTGAGGTGGAAAACAAAGTTTTATGCAAAAAGTCGAAACATTATCGAAGTGCCTTCCAAGAGCACGAGTGATAGGAACCGTTTGTCTTGCAGCTCTTACAAGATGTTGTCAGCAAATCCTGGACAACTTTTGGCTCACTGATCATGCAGTTCTAGTCTTCCCTCAGGTTATGCCACTGAGTAGAAAATCTTTAATGCTAGTTTTGATGGCCATTTTAAGCACAAGATTTACAACAAGAAACATACGTTGCAAATCCAAATAATATTTTCAGTATTTATTTTTTTTATTTCAAAAGAGCAAAGGTTCTTGTTTAAAGGTCTGTTGCAGAAGAGCCATCTTTCATCTTCTTTCTTTGTTCTTCTGTATTTCATATGTGCTGATGTATATCACATCTATCTTTTTAATAAAAAACTCGTCCTTTATCCTTACAGAAATATCAGATGATTCTCAAACAGGGATACTAGAAATTCAGTGTATTATTTTTAATACTGCATTTCAAACATAAGCATTATTATCCTGGGAATAAAATAAATGAAGTCCCATTTTCCGTAGATCAGTTCTTAATGCTGTTCTTAAAATCACATAATTTTGTGTGTGGTCACACTCTCCTTAGACAAATATTAACTGCTGATTGAGACACAGTATATCACTACTAATGAGAAAATGTAACAGTAACTAAACAATGCTAAATAAGAAGAATGGTTCAAAGTATTTTTAAAGAATCATGATTTTTAATCAATATAATCCATTTAAGTGAAGAGAAATTATAAAACTGATAAATTCATGTAGTCTTTCCAGGGATAAAAAGGAACTATGTAGCTGGTGATACATCTTCTGATAATGCTGGCAAACTCATTAATGTGCTGTGATATTCATTATATAGAACATGGTAAAGATGAAAGCTATTAAATGAGAAAATGATCTTGAGTTCTCAGTAAAGGAACCATGATTTATTACTCAAATTGATATAAGTAAAATGAAGGGTAAGTTGTACTTATGATGTACAGTGGGGGAGTTCTAAGCCTTGTTTAAGTATAAACCAGCACTCTGCCAGGTGCTTCAATGATTGAGTGACCGTACCATCCAAAAGGTAGCTCCAGCCTTCGCGTGTTTGCTGTCAGACTTGTACTGAACGTCATAAAAATGCAAAGAATGGGGGAAGGAAAATGCTGGTAAATGGGACTGTGCAGATGACATCAGCAACCTCCTGGCAGTGTCAGTGCAAAGACTCAACCTTTAAAGAGCCCTAAAGATTGTCAATTGCAGTACAAGAGCTGTAAAATTAGAAACTCACAAAGCTCTTTTAGTCTGACTGTATTTCCTCTCATCAGGAAACAGTGTTTTCATCCTCATTTCTTTCCCTGTTGTCCTGCTGTCTGGACTCTGGAATGACGTCTAGTGATTAAATATCAGCAGCTTGTTACCGTCTTTCTTTCATTGGAAAACGTGCCTTTCATTTCCCGAGTATTTTCAAAATGCTCACCATCTCAAGAAGTGCAGCAGTAATCTACAAGTGGCGGTGCAATACTTGTCACTCAATATGACGTTGACTTTTCTCAGTATTAGGTGGAGTGTGAAGCCATGTTCTTTGAGCAATCTCTTTCCATTTTGCACACCTTGTTATAGGCCGTATGTGTTGCATCTGAGCTGCCAAAGCTCACCAGTAGTTGCATACTCTGTGTGTAGTTTTCAGCTGACCTTCTATCCCCAGTTACATAGACTTTATCCAGCTTGTGGTATTAGCTTTAAAATCTTCTGTTACTGTTGTCCAGTGCTCATTTAAACAAAATTAAGTCTTACACAAACACATTTCTTCCCATCGTACTTTAATAGGAAAATGATCGTTTATGTCACTTCCTTCTTGTGATTGATAAATCCTGAAATGCTTTTGCTTTGGGGTTTTTTCCCCAGCCCACACTATTCCACTTCCAAATACTGGTGAATTTTCTGAACACTTTGACACAAGGCTGCAAAGACTTTTATGCATGCTACTTGGGAGATTAAGTCTTGCTATCTGTGGTATCCTTTTGGAGTATTCAGTTTTCTTATTTTCACCTTGCAGAGTCATAGCCATCATTAGCACTTTTTAAAGTGCCATTAGAGTGTTTCTAATGGCTCAGTATCGTAGTGTTTATCCGTCCTCTTTAATTGTCCATTCCAGTCCAAAAAACCTCACAGCCAGGAGCTCCTCTAACAGCAGAGTGTTTTCTCCCTTTTATCTGTCAAGGGTCTAAGCAGCATGGGCTGTGCTCCAGTACTCCTGAGGCATTCTCATGTTCTTATTAAAGCAGCTTTTCTGTGGTACGGCTTTGGTTAACACCTCACTCTGTCAAATGCCTTCTTGTGGGTTTTGATAGTTTTCCGTGCTGTTTCTGTGTGCACATGTTATCCCAAAAGCTCACAGGCCTCAACACGGCAGGAGCAAAGGTGAAGAGACAATGCACGATTCTGAAAAATCCTTGGGCAGCCTTTACATTCTTTGGTCTGGCCTTGCTCTTAGAGGGCACACTATTCACAAATTCGTTCTCATCAGATTCTACCTTCCCCCCGAAAAAGTTACATCATTTCAGTTTTATTTTAAGTGCTTTGTCAATATTTGGAGGAACAGCAGGATAAAGCTCTTAGAATTTTACACTTTAAGCACAGAATCATGTGAGGTAACATACAGTAAGGAAAGATAATATTCCTCTGGTTCTTAAATAATACATGTACATTTTTTTTTCATACTAGAGCCCTTTATTAGCTGAATAGAACACCATCGTGTCTTCAGGCAACTGGTATTATATATTCAATGTCTATAGTTTAAGCTAAAACATCAAGATTAAGCTCTTCAAAACAGCCTAAGGTATTTCATTTCATTATATTCAGGATGAAGAATTTCCCTGGGATCTGTGTCCCTAACTCCCTTAGGTGTGTTTAAAGTACTAGCAAAAATTCCCATTTTATGAAAATTAGTTGGCAAAAAAAGTTACCTTGATGGCTCTAAATTTATTGCCTGTGTGGTTTCTAGGTCACACCTGATAAATTGTAACTTGAAATTTCTGCTTTTCCTTTAATGTCAGTTAACTATTCAGTTGGCCTTTTTTTTGCCATCCCTAGGAAACTTCATGCAAATCGGGAATCCGACAGGTTTATGTGAGATGGACATAACTACAACTAACGCCAACTTAGATACTTTTACCTTTTGCGAACACATGTAAAACCACTAGAATACAATTAGGAGAATTTTCATATCTTGGTTTGAATTTAATAGAGGTGATATGTTTAAAATGACATTGGTTTTTAAACGTTAAATGTGCAAATGTCCCTGGCAAGATGATCACGTGTGAAAATCGGATATTGTAATGAGTAAAAGAAGGTGCCAGTCCTTAGGTTTTTGCTAATAGCCCTGCACAATCTCCTCACAGTAGAGAAGTTTTTACTATATATTGTTCTCCACTAGCCATGAGATTATGATCTGTATTCTGAAAAGACTGTTAGGGTGACACAAGCTTAACATTGCTCCTCTGAAGGGGAACGGGGATGAGCTTTTGATACAAGCAAGGGAGGAGAACAAAACCCCTCTGAAACCCCTACACCTGTGGAGGGTGAATCTAGAGGCAGACGGTTGAGCAGTGAACAAGCGTATCACGTTTCTTTCATCTGAGCTACCAGTTAGTTCTCTTATGGCAGAGGCATTTGCTAAGTCTCCTAGTTTTTCAATCCCTTAACATCTGTAAGTTTTTACCAACGTGTCGTTAAAAATACTCCTCTTGTAAGCAGGTGAACAGTTCCTAAACTGTGTAGGCAGATGAGTTTGAAGCCCTTTTATTTTCATTAAAACCTAGGTTCTGACCCAAGAAATGTAACATCAATGCAAATTTAAAATGCGGAGGAAAACAATTTAAGTAAATACTTGATGAAATCTTACCCGTGTAAGAACATCTAGGCAATGGCAAATGTTGACGTTATTGTGGGATGGAAGACAGATATTAGCTAGTAGATGTAGTTAGGGCACCTCTTGATGCAAAGATAAAATTTAGGTCACTAGATACACACACTGCCGTTATGTCTTGATTTTTTTTAATCTGCTGCAATCAGTCTTGAAGATGTTCATACATAAATAAGAGTAGAAGTCTGAACTTTCAAATATACCAGATAGTTCTCCTGTGATCCGACAGAATAAAACATATTAAAAGTAAATGTAATTTGTCATCAAAGGCTCAGATACCAGAGATCATGTGCTGATATTGAAAATTTGCCTAGCTTGTATTGCTAAAGGTAATTGTCAGAAAATTACCCTTCGCTTAGTCTGTGTACTGAAAAAATGCTTCATTTTGCGTTATATCCTTTTAGCAGAAAAAACCCTGAGTACAGCTAACCTAACATCTCCCGAATGATAATAAGTTTTCCAATTTGAATGAATAAAAATTGTCATGAAGTTGTAATAAATGCAGTTATCTCTCTGACTTAACAAGCCATTTCATGTTTGCTGAGGTCTAATTCAAAGGTTTACATTCCTTTCACTTTTAAGTGAAGTAGTGCTCTTTATTGTAGCTATAGAACATTGGTAGGTTTCCAGAATAAAAAAAAAAATCAAAATTTGATCCGAGGTGTAAAATGAGGTGCTCCACCTTTTAAATTTTTTTCCAAATTGTAGAGATCTGTCAGTGACGCCGTTGACATATCACTTGGGACTTGACCCTGGGCAATACTTCTACGTATTTTCATAAGGAGAAGGAACAACTGTGGTGTTATAAATGTAGGCACAGCTTTTACGGGAACAGTGATAAGACCAGAGCTTTTATCCTCATGAAATGGCGATCTTCACAAAATAAAATTTCTGCTTTAATAATCCATCACACTGTTAACCTGGAGAACCGTTAGAATGCTCTGTGGTGTTCAACTGAGAGTATTGGGGTTCAACACAAGTCTCTTAAAGGCCAGTTACCCACATATTTCTTCATTTCTAGGAAGACGTGCCCTGTGCTGACAGTCCAACCCATCACATCAGTTGTTGAGAACCACATTCAAACTGAAGCCCCGTGCTTTGTAGGTTCTGAAGCACCACGTGCTTTGTTCGGCTTTGCTCTTTTCATCAAGACTGTGCGGTGGAGTGGCTTCCCTCCATTTTAGATTATAGAAACACTAACATGAACGTGGTTATCTTCAGGGACTTTTAGTGTAACTTCATGCAGCACATTTTTCAGGTACTGCAGTCTTACAACTACGTCACTTTTTTTTTTTTCTCAGTAATAAAATGGTAAATTTAATGCTGCTGCCCAAAAATGTGTAGGTGAAAGGTATCCCTTCTGTTCACTACCTTTGTGAGTAGTGCTGCTCATCCTCATGAATAGATGTAATTTCTTTTGTGAATCTTTTAAGGTTACCTACTATACTTCTGAAGAATTTAATCTGTTCTATAATTCTTAGCATTTGCACTTCTTCAACTTACCCCTTTTTCTTCTTTCTTTCCATTTCTAGGTCCCTTTTTACTTAAATAACTTCATCAGTACTTGCCGTGAGTTATTACAGATGCAAGTCAGAACTGTATACCAGCTCTCTCCTCTTCTCTGAATTTATACGTCCCTCCACAGGAACAAGTCAAGCAAGGACACGTGAAGGTAAGATAAGCTCTGAGTGTGCACCTGGGATGCAAGGTCTTCAGGTATGTTACACCCTGGCAGGGTAAGCTCAGCTGCTGAGAAGCCGAATGTGGAGCTTAGGAGGACGGAAAGTGTTCCGTATTATTGCTGTTGAAATAACTGTCTTATGTGATATAAGGAAGAGAACAGGATAGTCGAAGTCAGGTGACGCAACACGTCCTGCAAAGTTTGGATCTTGTGGTGCTTAGAGGAAAGAGCATCCTTTCCACTTTGTCCAGGGAAATTATTAAAAAGGCAAAGAAAGAGCTTGAATGGAATCCCAAAATGTTTGCTTGGCAAGAAGCCACTTGTGGAAACTACTGAAACTGAGAACATATTTTCAATCTTACCTGTGTTGGATTTACTTACCTTCCACAATATAGCACACCCTTCTGGCAAGAAGCACTTTTCTCCAGGGAGGCTTATGTTGATTAAAGTCTGTTGAGTTTTAGTATTTGTCTTACGAAAATGTGAGACAAGACTGTGTGATACCACATGCTTTTATAGTCAAGCTCAGCTGGTAAAGAACTTTTCCAAACATGAAAGACTGAAGCACAGTCCCCCCCGCCAAAAAATGTTTGTTTCCAAAGATGCAGGTTTTGGCACTAATGGATTCACCTGAAGGATCGAGGTCCAAGTTTCGTCAGTGATTAAATGTTTATCCCCAAGTTTCGTTAGTGATTAAATGTTTATCCCCACTGTCTTCTGAAGTCCACTTACTGACAAGATGCACAATCCGAAAGAGAGAATGCTTATTCCTCCATGATACGAAGTGCATTTCAGCGAGTTTCTTAAGCGTTCATCTTTTCTAACAGCTACAGAGCTTGCTACATTATCTTTAACCAGGCTGTGCTTTTACTTGAAGTTAGACAAGAAATTAGGTACTTGGCTGAATCAGAATCATAAATTCTAAAAGAAATTTAGGATTATTGGCATCGGTTAAGCAGTCGATTGTTACCCAAAGAGCATTAACTGTTTTTTTTTTATGCTGATGGTGATGCACTTTATGCAGATAATTAAAGAAGACTTTCAATTTTCATTATGTGCCTAAGTATCTTCTCAATCCAGATTAGATTTAATAGAGCTATTTGCATGCACATTTGTTTGATTTGGAAGGTTGGCATGTAAACAAATTGGCATTGTTAAAGTTATTGACTGACTTACCCTGTATTTCCTTATTTTATTAACCTATTGAAATATTGTCAGCAGTATAACAAGCCTTTTAGCTAAATGCTAAACTTGAATCAATAAGTTTATTACTGTACTATTCATAGAATGACTAAACAATACAGATCCTAAGGGGCTCTCACTGGATTTATGAATTAGTAGTGTAAGTTTTTAAGTGACATTTCACTGTTTAAATGTTAAAGTAAACAAAGTATTATCTCAATAGATATGCAAGGCCAACTCAAAATAAAAAAGGCAGTTTGTGTTTGAATTTAACAAATGGAATAATTTTTCTACCAACAATTCACAATTCTGTCAGAAACAATTGTGCAAAACACGCATGGGGGTAGTTTAAAGGACTTCTCATCCGTGTGGCAAGTCCACGGTACAAAACGCGATCCGGACATCGGTGTTTCTTAGTTGTACAAAAGATTTTAGCACTGGATTTCTTCTGGCGTATGGTAGTGGATGATTTGGGATCTTGGTTTTTGAGAAATTTCTATTTAGAGAATAGGGTAAAATAGCGATGTTTAAAAGAAAGACTTGGACAAACCCTGGGTAGTAGAATTTACAAATTTATCAAAGGAATTGAAATGTCCAGTACGTACTAGTCTCTTTGAGTGACACGACAAACATTGTAGGAATCTTGTACTTGTGGATATTTTGGGAAGTGCAGATCCTTATCTGCAGGTATCTTTGCAGATGAGACAAAGTGGAAGTTACGGAATGGCATCGAGGAGACAAATGAGATGGTTCAAACCAAAGGAAACTGAAATAAGGCACTAAGGTGCATAAGGTAAGGGAGATCTATCTCACAGAGGCAACTTTGTACGCTTTCCAAACTGATCTGTAAAATTCCCTGAAGGTGATCCCTTGCTTGTCATTCTGTAAAAGCTACATTTATTTCTAGAACAGAAAGTTCTAAACTGTGGGGGATGTTTCTTCAAACTATTTTACCTAATTATCTTTACAGTGAAATTAATTCAATAAATATTTTCTCTGAACAAACACCGTAAGATGTAAATGCGGATGTATCTCTGTGGAATATTTACCTGTTACATCTCCTCAGCATTGTGTTAAAGCAGATTAACCTCAAACTTTCATTGACAATTGACAGATATTTTTGTTTCATTTCCCAGACTGCTTTAAAGTGAGGACTTTCAGAAATCATAAAGTTTCTGTCATTGGGTTCAATGAATGCAGAATTTCACGTATAAATCTGGAAAATAATTCTGACTATTTAAAAAACCACAAAGCAAAGAAGTAGCAGATAAAAAAATCATAGAATCGTAGAATGGTTTATGTTGGAACGGACCTTTAAAGGTCATCTTCTCTTACAATGGGAGGGACTTTGCCATCCCAATCCCTGTCTTGTGGTCTATCAACTTGGGAGGTGTGAGAACTGAGATTGCCAGGGAAGACTGAGGCGAAAAAGCTGTCGAATACCTCAGCCTTCTCCTCGTCTGTTGTTACCAGTTTGCCAGTCTTGCTCTTTGGAAGGGGTACGCTTTTTTTGACCTTCCTTTTCTGGCTGACGTAGCGGTAGAAGCCCTTCTTAATATTCTTTTCATTCCTTGCCAAGTTCAGCTCCAGCTACTCCTTGGCCTTCCTGATCCCATCCCTACGCAACTGGGCAGTGTACCTGTACTCTTCCCGAGATACCTGTCCCTGCTTCCACTGCCTGTGCGTTTCCTTCTTGCCCGTTAGTTTGACCAGCAGGTCTCAACTCAGCCACGCCGGTCTCTTGCCTTCCTGTCCTGACTCCTTACACCTGTGGATCAAAAGCTCTTGCATTCTATGGAAAGCATCCTTAAAGATCTGCCAGCTCTGTTCTGCTCCCTTGCCCCTGAGGGCAGTTTCTCAGGGGGGTCCTATTGAGCAACTCCTTGAACAGCTTGAAGTTTACTTCCCTAAAATTCGGAGTCCTGACTTTACTCTTTCCCTGACCCATATCCCTTAGGACTGCGAATTCCACCAGTGCTTGATCAATGCAGCTCAAGTTGCCTCCGATCTTGAAGTCACCGAAGAGCTCACTTGCATTGGTGACCATTTGGGCCGGTATCGCATCCCTTCCAGTAGAGCTGTCTGTTACCTGGCTTAAGAAGTTACCCTCAATGCCCTCCGGGAGTCTCCTGGATTGCCTGCAGCTTGCTCTGCTGCTTTTCTAGCAGATATTGGGATGGTTAAAGTCCCCCAGCAGGATGGGAGGCTACAAGTGTGAAGCCTCCTGTAGCTGGAGGAAGATTTCCTCAATAGGCTCTTCTTGATCACCAACCACAAGGTTTTCCTTGTTGTCTCAATCTCTAATTCTTACCCATAAGCTTTTAACCTGTTCATGGCTATTCTTCAGAGACAGCTCTTTACAATCTATCCATTTCTTGACATAGAGGGCAAAAACCCCCAAAATTCTGATGGTTGACACCAGCCACAGAGCCATGTATTAATAAATTGAAACTGTTTGTTTCTTCCAAAGTCACTGCCTTCTACTGGAAGGAAAGAGGAAAATTAAACTGTGCTCCGGATTCCCTCACCAACCATTCCAAGGCCCGGAAGTCTCTTTTTATTGTCCTTAGACTACGCATTGCATCTTTATCTGGAGAAAAAAAGAAATACACTGAAGGAATGAAAGGTGTGACTATCAATATTATTAGTAAATACATTTTATTCTCTTAGAGGATGTCGAAAGCAAAATCATTACCTCAGACAAATGCGATATCGATTTAGTGAACTAAAAGGTAAACATATAAAGGCACTTGGGCTTTCTTGCACTTAGTCTTGGAAGGCACAGATTCATGGATCAAATTCTGTGCTTCTTCAGTTCCTTTCTTTTTCCCTAAAGAGGAATAAAAATCCCTCTGACATTGGAAAGTAACTTCATAGAGGTTGCATGGTGAAAATAGTGAGTCTTCTTTTGTACGGGTTAGATAGTGGTTAAAAACTTATCTTATAAATAGCACATCTGACAGACATCTAATAGAACTCAACCCAAAGTGTGTGACGAGGTAGAAAAACTGACCAAACAACGTAGAACCCACAGGGTGGATGGACAGTAGATTCTTCATATTGAAAAGCGCAGTTTCTTTTGTAGTAACTGCTTGAGGAAAAGTAATATTGAATGTTTTCTGTAGTGAAATAATACATAAAATAAAGTAGGTTGAAGATATGTCTTCAGATTTTATGAAAAATAACTGAGCGTTACCTTAAAACATTGGGAGGGGGGAAATGGTGCTTGGTATCAATGCCATTCTGCATGATTTTCCTTACTTTTATATAATTGTTTTGATCTTGATTTTTAAAAAATGAAAATGTATAAAGAGGAAAAGTTATTAAAGGCTAAATTCATAACGTTTACTTGTAATTTCTTTATCTGTCCCTTAGAGCAGTTTTCTGCTGTAGAAAATGCTTGCTGTACACATGCTCCAGGACATTGGCCTGTGCTCTTAAGGCACGTTTAGCAGATAGGAATTGCACATCGAATGACAGTCCTTAACAACTGAAATAAATCAGGACATGGCTTTTATCAAAACTGATAGCAGTGAGTTACTGTAAATTCACTAGTACATGAGAAGAATCTAATAAAATGGGTATTTGCAATGCATTTATCTGTATCATAGTAGATGCCTTGGATGGTAAGTGTTGCTAATCCGTTTGCTGTGCCTTTTGTTGATTGACTAATGAGCCTCCGAGACAACTTTTTCAAGAAGACAATAATACTTATGAACAATTATTTGTGGATTTTTACTGCCTTTTAAACATTTATCTGTGTGGAGTAATGCAGGAAAGCAGAGTAAGAACTGAATTGTTTATCAACCTACAGGTTATCTGTGGTGGCTGGAATCCAAGGCAAATAGCTGCGATCCTTCCTTCATTCCCTTTCCTTAGTGTTTTTGCTGTTCCTGTGACATGAATAAAAGGGAAGTCACAAGGTATGTCATGAGATCTTGCTCGTATTCTCTTCCTGCTGATATTCAAGATAAAATTTTAAAGATGGTCTTGAAAAAGAGAAAATTCTACAATACACATTAAGAGACAGAAAAAGCTCTCAAATATTATTTAAATATCATAGTGAAGTAATTTTCACATGCTTAGATTTATTTTGTGTTAGATTCCAAGAACATATCAGCAAACAAGGTTTTCAAAAGCATGGACAAGCCTTTGGAAGTCAAAGGGCGGATGCTCACTACATATATATAAAGCATTCCAGTTTTAGTCATTTAAATACAATCGTAAAAGCTTATATTTATCTGAAGATTTTCCCAGAATTTTATTCTCTCAGAGAAAATGTCTTGCGGGGACATTCAGTCAGGGAAAAGAAGCTATTTACTTTGACTTATTGGGTCAATCACAATCAACAGGTGCATCTTGAAGATGTGCAAACTATAAAGCACAATTTTTCAGAAGACATTTATTGACTATATTTGAATAAACTTCATTAAGAGAAGCTATGGTCTGCTCACAAATGATACAAGCAGAAAAAGAGATTTAATTATCTAATAAATACTCTGCTAGAAATTATTCCTTCTTCTGCATTACCACCTAAGATTTCCTTTAAAATCGTTTTTGTTAATTCATCTCTGCGTAATTGCTAGCCCCATGGTGGTACACACTATACTGATTTTTTTTTTTAAGTGGTATTAAAAATACTTGAGATATATACCTTGCTTGTGTTACATTTTATCGTTAAAATATTTTTCATCTAAATGAAGAACTGATGCTGGGGTTCTTTATTGTGACTAGGTTCTATTCAAATGTATGCATTTCGCATTTAATGCTCAGTTTTAGTTACTGAATGCACTTGAGTGTTGTACGCTCCTTGTTTTGTTTTTTTTTCCAAAGAAGTCAGTCACAGGTATACATTTTAGTCCTGAGCCAGTAAGTGGAGCGTAACAACAGTCTCACAGTCTAAAAAATAAAATACTTCATACTAAAACAAAGAAAAGAATAAGAGGGGAAAAGCTTTGGCTGTAGTCACAGATCTTTCACAGTGAATGTCAAATCAGAGTGTAAAGTTTTGTCTTGGCCATTTATTCATTAGACAGGTGGTACAAAACAGACGTATAACAGGATCTGGATACCTCCTATCAAGTTCCACCAGGCCAAACAGTTTGGATGCCGGCAAAATGATGCCCATACTCATTTTCACTGATAAAAATAAGTATTGTTCAGAAAAAGTACAAAATAGTTTTGAAGGGTTTATTTTTTTGGTGATTTTTAGGCTGCCTCTTGCACTTACAGAACTATATGGGGACTTTTTTTTTGTTTTTCTTTCAGGCTTTGTCATCAAAATGACATTTCTTATTATCTTTGTGACTTTTTTATTAATAAGAAGGATCCTTGAGGTTAGCTCATGTTAGTGGAGATGGGAATATAATCTAATACAAAGAGATAATAAATGAGATGCACAAATCTGCTTCCCTGCATAATAAGTCTTTCCCTTTTGTGATATATGGAGTGACAGATTGCCCTCTTAATTTGAGCTCTGGAAATATTTACTGAGCCAACTTACCTGCTGCAGAACATAATAGAGGAAAGTTTCAAAAAATATTTATATTGTCTGAGTCATGTGGAAAGCTTAATTAAAGGAAATCCGTCAAGCCCACTTCACTCTTCAAAAAGGGATTAAACACACTTTCCGCTCTGATAATTATGCTATTCAGACCTTTTAACTGATTAAAGCCCTTTCAAATATAAATTATAGGCAACATTTACTCTACTTTTGAGGAAAAAGAAAAAGAAAACAAAACCGTCATTTCCAAATAGATGCAGATTGCAGTATTTTTTCCCAGCATTCAGGGGCATGGGATCCACAATACTTGTCTTTAGACAATGGGGACTTTTTTTTTGTTATCAGTGCGCTGCCATCTACTTTTTAATGCATTTACCTCATGTTCATGCTCATAAGTTCTTTAAGACCTCAGCAGCCAGGCCACAAAAAAAGATGACATGAAGCCTGAAAGATAAGCATTTTAGTGACCACAGCAGACTAACGTCTGAATGCCACTCATTTATCACTTTTTATGCTAATTTATCAGAGTTTGCCACAAGTTGGCTCTGTGGACTGACAGAAAGTGGTTTTAGGCAAGGACAGTTTTTTCCACTCCCTCAGATTTGTTTGGGGATCATTGACCTGGTCACGTGCAGAAGGCTGAGGTACTCAACGATGACTTTGCCACGGTTTTCACCGGCAAGGGCACTAGCCACACTGCCCAAGGCACAGAAGTTTCCACCCCAGGACTTGTGATCTATTGATGAGTTGTCCATTTTGTTACACAGAACCTCTACTGCATATCGTGTATGATCATGTATGCTATGATTTTGACTTTGTTATCACGTTGAAGCAAAGAGGTTGTGAAAAAAATGTGGGTCACGTCTTTAGTTTGATTTTTTTTTTTTTAATTATCCTTAAGCATTTGAGGTCAACTACTTGCGTTTTAATTTATTTTCATAGGTTGAAGGGGTGATATCGGCAATGCTGTCGCACGTTTGAATCGGTTGTGTAAGCATGTGAAAACTCTCAAGGTGCTAGATGACAGTTCTTGAATATTTATTTGTGTTAGCTTGTCCCTTTCCCTCTCCTTGCTTCAGCAGTCTTCATGTCTGTAGAAGAGGGCGGAGAAAATATGTCTGCCTGGATTAAGCCACCAGTTGTGAAAATGTGTTGTTTGTATGCATAAGCAGGTGTGTTTACACACCTAGTTGAAATTTGTGTGTATACTTAGAGCCAAATTTTACTTTCGCAGTATAAAAACCTTTCCTTCATAAAAACAGTTAAGTACCTCAGCTAAGAGATGGACACGTTATTAAAGCCTTAAATTCCAGAGACTAAAATAAGCACTGTCCGGTACACACTGTGTAACAAGGGCCACTTGTAGAATGAAAGCTGGGCAGGAGGAGAAGTATGGAGTAGGCAGAAAAAAAGGGATGAGGTGTGAGACTCCTTATTGCCTTTGGTTCTTCCACATGTGGGCTGCAGGCCCTCTGCTCCTCCCTTGCTCACCGTTAAGCGCTATAGAGATTAGTGAGGCACAGAAACTTGTCACGGATACTGGTTACAATAAGGTGGCCAGAGAGTCGTAATTGCAGTTGTAGTCTTCGGTGGAAGTTGGCAGCGCTAATGATATATTCCCAGGTTTGCTTTTCTCTGACTCATTGAGATTAGTATTGTTAACTAGCAGCAGCACAATTTCAAAGTAAATGAGAAGGAAAAGCCTAGTTGTCTAGAAATTTGGTCTAGTGGTTATAACCTAGTTTTGAAAGCGCTGAGAGTTTCAGCTCTCCTAGGTAGGTGTCCTCATGGCAGGGGATGCAAGGGACAGTAAGAAGGCAAAATACATTTGAAAGGAATTTCATAAATCCTAGCAGCTAGTGGACATGACACTTGGCTTTCTAATGCTCTCAAGATTGGCAAGAGTCTCTCGCTATCAGAATCATACTTAAGAAACAAAAAGACACTCTGATTGAAAACGCTGCCAAGAATTAGAGGCCCTAGTCATTCATCCCTGCCAAAGCAACGCTTGCTGACAGATTTTTTTTTAATCTGTGTAAAGATGACAACATCTCACTTGAAAGCCAGGCAAACGTGATTTTTTTTTTAACTGTGTTTCTGAGTGTCAAGAGTTTCATTAATATCTTGAAATCCTATTCTACAGACAGAAAGTTAAAACTTTTAGAAGAAATAAATCAACGGTATCAGCTATTTGCAAATTAGTTTTCCTGCATTATGCCTGATAAAGCATATTGCTCAGCAGTATATCTTGAAAAGTATTACACATTTGTCTCTAAGCTGTTTAAAAACATCAGATTTCTTTCCTCTTTCTGTCCTTTGCTGTGCTTTTCCAAATATCTTTGCAGTTTTCTTTGCTGTCTCAGTGCACACCAATGCAACATCAATTGATGTTATTATCAAAGTATTGGAAATAAAAGCTGCGGCAAGCTGTTTACTGGAGATTTGATCTCTGGCAAATAAGATTGTGTCAGTGCATCTAAAAAAAAACCTGAGTCCATACCTCTGTTTTCTTCCCAATAGGGTCTTGGCAGGGATGCAATTAAAAAAAGAAAATCAATCTGTGCTTTGATGCCTGTTTTCTGAAGAATGGTGCTGAGCTGCCAGGGCATCGAGATGTGATATTTTAAATACAGAGAAGCCCTCATGAATTCCTCTTTCCTCACTGGTCCCTAATTGAGTCTGATTTACTAATGCATTAGAATGAGAGGGAGGAAAGGCTGAGAGAAAGGGCAGTGGATTTTTTCAGCTGAATACTGATAATTCAAAGCATGTTGTGTATTGTTTCAAAGGCACAGCATAAAAAAAAAAATACTTATGCCCACCGGGGATCACTTATTTTCTGATTTTGAGAAGGGCTGAACATCCATCACTAGGTAGAAAACCTTAGGAATTGCAAAATGTATGACAGTCAAACCTTTTAAGTATTTTTTTTTTCTCTCTTGAATGTGAGTTTTGGAACACGAGTCAAAAATGTTGGTCTGAAATTGATTTTGAGGTTCATGCATTAGGCCAATTGTGAAACTCCCAAACCTATGAAGTAATTCTGATCTCAGTGCAGCAAACACTCTCATATCCACTTCTCATAACTTTCACCTTTTCAGCGCTCCTACTGAGGTCACTGAGACTACTTGCCTTGGGAAGCTAGCGCAAACGTTCCGTTTTCTGTAGGATGATAACTTCTGACTGCATGAGTGCTGGTTCTGCACTCATCTACTAGTTTCAGTGCAGAAAATCAAAATCATCAACAAGCTATACTAACTATAGGTTGAATTGCCTAATGAACATATTGCGATTTTTAAATTACCATTTTTCATTTTCTTAAAAAAACTCCAAACCCTTACAAGACTCATTTTAAACAGCACCAGCTAATGACTCGTATTTCTTTGGGCTGCTTCTCTTTCAGCTTCCTGAGCATCTCTGCTCAAGTGTCACCAAGTTTAGTGTTCTAAGAATCTGAAATAAAACATACCGGCCATGTTGTTTCTTTTCAAAACTGTGTAACGACCCAGAACTTGCACACTGGTGCCCCCTGCCATACACCTCCTTTCTGAGCAAGCCCCTGCAGCAGACATTGGCCGAGTACTCTTGGCAGCGGCAGCGCTTGACGCAGACGCGCTTATGCTGCGGCAGTGGGTTCCAGTAGGGGTGGGAGGGAAGCTTAAGGTCCTGCCAGTCTCCTCTCCCTTCTTCTCCCCTGTGAGAAGTGAAAGAGGATGGCTGGTGGAAGCGGATGGCTGGTCTCACTGCTATTTCCAGCATGCCCTCACCTAGAGGCTCCCATCTCACCTGGAACAATGATTGGAGGTTCCTTTCCTCACTCTCAAACCCTCCAGCTGGCATAAGAGGCATCACACGGTGTTTATCGTCTATACACACTGTAAACACACATTTTTGGTTTTATTCTTGTTGGTTTTTTTCTTTTCCTAAATGTTTATAATGTCCGTTTAACTAAACATTTCCATAATTCAAATTCACATGACAGATAGTGTTTACCAGGCAAGTAGAATGATCCAAAATTGTCCTTAATTTGACAAAGACTAAGTTCAGATTTACTTATTTTGCTTTTTCTGGGTTAGATATAATGTAACAGCTGGGCTAAATTAAAGACACAATTAAACAAATAGATTATGCTAAGACAAAGTTGCTTGATATGTCTTCCTTTTTCCGCTGAAAGTACAATATCTCTGAGCTTTGTAAACTTGCCAGACATTGCCAGTAACAGCTGAATGCTGAGAGAAGGTGACATCTGGATATTTACTGATAGCTTTCCAAATGAAATCTTCAAATCTGAAATGTCCTCAGTATATTGAGCATTGTTTGTGTTTTAAAAAGCATCGTACTTATGTATATACACATATCTCTTTATATAGATGATTGATGCATATGTTAAGTATTCACATCTACACAAATATATGTTTATGTGGTTTATGTATCCAGACATATGTAAGCACTTATTTAAGAGAGAGGGATTATTGTGAGTGTTCAGTTTTACTAAGATTTATGCATTGCTGGCCAAAACGTTGGGCAGCGTTCTAGTTGTACTCTGACTCTTGATCTCCTGCAGCAGTTTATTGCGTGCACTGAAAGCGATAAAGGCAGTCATACGCTGACAATCATTAAAACCAGCAATAAAATGACCAGAGCAGTAACACCAAATTATATTGACTTTTTGTTCAGTATCAAAGTTCATTGAAATGCTATAATTAATACCAAAATAGTACAATGGAACCTTCAGATAGTCTAAAAACTGAGATCATGTAATTATGCGGCCCTTTAGTCACATCCCAAGCAAAATTCTGCGTGCTGTAGAAAACAAACTTACGTTATCCTTCTCCTTAGACAGGAAAAGATACACAGATATGGACTGCAGTTTATTCTGCTTGTACATACACAAAGTACAGATAAAGAGCGATGCCAAACCTATCAGAAATAAAGGGCCGTACCTGTAATTGTACTGTAGATAAAATACTATAATTTAGTTTTATTTAGCATTTCATTATTTTAATTTATGCGCATGACTTTTTGACTTATATACATGGCAGTGAGAATCTCCAGATACGCAAATACAGGAAACCACCTTGGAATTTCCCCACCTCCTCCACTTCATACACTAAATCTCGACTCTCCCAAGGAGTCACAACTTTAGTCAGATCTTCTGATGATGGTCAGTGAAACTTCAGATCGTAAGCCAAATACCTGGAAAAGTTATGAGCCTACAGGTGGACCCTGTATCTGGATTAGTGACTGTCAGACCTCGTCTCATTCATGAGTCTAATTGCAAAACTAGGCACATCCTATCTCACAGACAACCAGGGTTGCACAGGAGCAGGTTCTCTGGGAAGGAAGCCTGCCCTCAAGAGATGCATCATAAACTCTGACTAGATTGGTGGCCCCAAGACATGCCATAGAGCTGCTCTCCAACCTCTGTCCCCCTACTTGGGACATCAGCACAGGGTGAAGAGGCAATGGCTCCTATAGCTGTGACAGCCCCGTAACTGGGATCCTTTTAAACGTGCTTCTGCGCTTAAGTGGGAGCTAGAATAAAGAAAGTCTACAACAGTGTCTTATAGAGGCAACTTGTATGGTGTATAATTAATCCCCTCTGGTAATAAGAATATTAGACAAGTTTATTCAAGGAAGATTAGCAGTCTGTTGGCAGGAGTTTAAATTAAATAATAATACTAAATAACTTGCATTCATATTTTCTCCAGCATCTGTAGTGTATATTTCTCTGTAGGTTAGAGTGCCAAGCCGATGAGATACCATTCCAGTGACTTCTCTAAACATTTATCTTTCATTTCTGTATAGATTAATGCTTGTTAAATTAGGCCCATAAGAATTGCCCTGCTGGATCTGACCCACAGACAATATTCTGTCTGACAGTAGCTAGATGCAAGAAACCCTTTAATAAACAGCTGTGGAATAATCTGTGCACGTTAAATCACTTCCTCATACCTGGCAGTCAGTAACTGACTTAAACCTAGTAGCATGATGTGCAAAAGTACTTTTGTTATTTGGGATGTGATCGCACATAATAAGATGTTCCAAGCCCAGTGCCAATTGTTTTATGGTTTAATGGCAGTTTGGAATTGCCGTAACTGTTTCATTTTCAACATTCTGACACTGAACTCCATTTCAAGGTTGCTTCAGGACATGCTTTTTTATCACATTGCTGACTGGCTCCTGTTAGGTTTTAAATCTAAGTCCTAGTCCAGGAAAGGTAGACAAATGCCTGTCTTCCTGTGAATATCTGCTAAGTTGAACTTGGGCTGTATGTCTTAAGCAGGGTCTCTGTTTCTTTTGCCTTACCACGTTCACTTTCATTGTGAACATGAAGTGGTGGCAAAAGTCCCTTTTGGCATTGCTAGCGCAGTTACAAGGTGATGGCATATGTGGCTGGCTGGAGACCGATCTAGCAATCATGGTGTAATCTTGCTAACTACGCCCAAAAGAAGTAGTAAATTAAAACCCCAGAAATATTTGTTGTGACTTTTGCTATCTTATCTAAAGTATTCAAGAAAAGTAATGAAAATCTTTGGTTTAAATCAATACTGTTGTTAAATATTGCCCTTTGTGGGGATCATGTTGTACCATCAAGCTTGCCTGAATCAAATCTGTAAGCACAAAAGACCAGATTCAACATGGAGGCCCACAGTAAAATGAAAATCTGAAGGGAAGGTCAGTTAGAAGTTAATGACTCAGCACAGATCAGTGCTCAGAAGAACCATTTGAAAAGGTAAAGCTTTCTTCAGCACTACTCATGCACAAGAAGGCTACTAGGAAAACAGGAATTTCAGAAGACTCCTTTGGACCAGCAAATGAGAACTGGAAACCAAAGGTAATACACTTTGACCCAATCAATCAGATACATAGATAATACGAGAAGAAGATCCCAAATCAAAAGAGATGAGCTAAGAGTGAGTTAAATTTGACTCGGCATGTCACAGCAGCAAGAAGCCGTCAAAGAAGGCACAGTTGAGAGGGCTACTAAAAGGTAAGAGAATTGGGGAGTGAATGGTACGGTAGAAGGCTCTGTGCCTGAAATTTAGAGAACTACCAAGAACACCTTCCGCGTTCACTTCCAAGAGTATGCTTTGCATCCTGTACGGTTAGCAGATGCACTCAGCCATATTTTGAGTTAGAAAAAACAATCCTGTGTGATATTGTATGAAGGCTGTACATCTTTTCAGCAGGTTTTATAAGCTCATATGTGGTGTGATAAGTGCTGTGGTAACGCTGCTCCTTCTTTTGTTGTTTATCCACTTTTGAGTACAGCATGAAGTAGAAATACAATTTAGAAGGTATTTGAGAGTATGTATTTTGTGACCTACAGATTGTTCTGAAGCAGTATGAAGTGAGCAAAATGTTTAGAAGATGTAAGCAGTGTAACATCAAGGAGCAAAGTGGTTATATTGAATCAATGTTTGGCAGCAGTCAGTGTGAAGCAATGGCTCTTGGTGCCTTTCTGTCTCTCTTGAGAGATTGACCCAGTTTAATGGCCACACATCTCGGGGGAATAAATGCACAAGGAAATTTGGAGGGGAAAAAGAAAATTAAAAAAAAGAACAGACATGATGGCACTGATTTGCTTCACATAGAAAACAAGGACATAGAGGAGTGGTGAATGCTTTCAGTTGAGCATTACTGTGGACAAAAGGATAAAAAAAAAACAAAAACAAACAAAAAGTGATAGGGTTGCAGGACTGAGGAACTGTAGAGACATTAAAGGAGGTGGCAATAAATTGAAAAGCATGAATGGTTTTCTCCCAGAAGTTTCAGTATGTGGGACAAAGATTGCTTTCAGAAAATCACAAAGAACTCGCCACTGGTACAAACGGCCTGGAGGAAATCGAAGGTGCCATGAAGGAATAAGCTCTCCCTTCAGCAGCAGACTGCTCAAGTTGGACATGTCCTCACACTATTCCATGTGGCAGAGGTATGAAGGTTAGCATCAAAAATTAAATCCCAAATCATCGGTGATAATGAAGCTGTAGTTATTTAGTTATCTAGCTACCAAATGAAGGACTGCCAGGTTTTGTAAGCGTAAGAGAGGACAGCGGCTGTAGAGGGAGGCCACGATGAGGTGACATTAACAGAATGGTATGACATGGATCTAATGTGCTGTTATTTTGAATGTAAGTATTAATTCTTCATAATTCCTTTCCTTTCAGTGCCTTGGGTTGAGCTGTCTTCTCAAAGGCATAGGTGTTCAAAGGGGGAGAGAATACTGTGATCATCCTGGTCTGTCTAGAGTAGGTTAAAGAATTCCTATTTCAAGTGGAAGATGAGCACAAATATCCTTTGATTTTGTATGAAAAAAAAAATCTGGTTTATCGGATGATGTCCTGTTTTATTGGGTAATATTAGTGTAGGTGCTCATACACTTTAAGGAAATTTCCTCACTATTGAAAGAGTTGTGTGTTTTAGCTGAGCCTCTCTGCTAACACAAAGCAAGACATACAGAAGTTTGGCACAAGAATCACATTTTCTAAAACCAAAGCAAAGAATTTAACAATAATGTACATCAAAGAACTAGAAGTTCTCCCCAATAAAAATGCTAAATACTATGTATATTCATCTGGGCTTATTTCTTTGGTTACCGAGAATAAAGAGTAATCGCTGAAGGTTAAAAGGCAAACTAGGAAGAAAGGAGATTATCTTGCCTTTAGAAGTTCAAGAATTTTCAAACCGTTTTAAAGTTACAAGACCTAATTAGTATCATTCATACTGCATATAATTCTTTGTAGCTTCTTCAAAAGATACCTCACTTGTTGGATTTCCATGTCTTTGAGAAACTTCTGGCTGTTCAGGGAAAGAGAAAAACTCATGTTTATATGAAAAAAAAGGGAGTATAAAAAGCAGGGAAGACCATCATGAACCAGCTTGAAGTCTGATGATGATGATAAAATCAGAAATAAAGTTGAACTAATAAAGTGAAATAGGAAGTCAGTTGGAGAAGCACTCAAAAGCAAATGAATATTAGCTGCTTGGAGCTCCACGTACAGTGAGTCCCCTAAAATAAGAACTGTGATGTGACCATTTATAGAATTCTGCATTAGATCTATTATTTTCCAGACCTATCTCAAAAGCCTTTTATTTCTTTTTTAAATGGTTTAAAGGCACTATTTTCAAACCTAGGCAAATATGTCATATATACAGTTCTGCTGACTTAGGAAATTAATGTAATTTTTTCACTGCGGTGCTGTTTCAGAACAGACTCTACTACCCTGCCACTGTAAAATCATTTTGCTTTATCTTATTAGACCGGAGAGTGGTCTGCTTTCATTTTAGTTCAATGGCTGATGCTGATAGCATCATGTTTCAAAATACAGTGCTAAAGATAAAGTCTTTATTATGCATATGGTCGCGTATAAAGGAATACTTACGATACCTCTGATTCTTGAAAGAAGCGTGACTACGACAGTAAGAATTTTACGTGCAGAAAATAAAATAGTTTATTATGTCCAAAAATTAAGTTTCCTAGAACTTTTTAACTTGAACATCTATCTCCCTGTTGGAAAAGGCATCTTAAAAGAATTCAGAATTGCTCCAGGCTTCCCAGCCTGCATATGGAGATCCAACTCCTCATAAAGAAATCTGTTAGATGATCTGCAACATATTCAGCAGATAAATATAAAGTGTTTGCTCTCATCATTGATCTTCCTGACTGGCAGATGTGTAAACGATTCTAGTCTGATGGCTTATTATATATTTACATGAGGATGATCAAGAAGAAAGTTCCCCTTAATTAGACACTGGGACCCTGGGGGGTCTCCTGCACACTTGATTTCCCCCAGAGCAAGTAATTTAAATCCTGTGAATCCTTGAAGCTCAGTAAGCCTGTTGGGCTTTGACAAGTGTCTCAGTGGCCCACAGAGGCTAAAGTAAATGCAGGTTGAATGTATTTTTTCCCCCACAATGTGAGTGCTGTGCATCTTCGTATCTACATTTCTAATTTATTTTTCTAAATGTAAGGACCTGTAGATAAGACATGCATAGTAAATAGCTACAGTGATGTAAATTCAGTGAAAAACAGCACTTTGATAGCAATTATAGGAACTTCTTGACATTTTTTTTTTAACGCGCATTGGAATAACTGCATACAAAGAAATGAAGACATTCAGGATCTCTGGGCCACCCTATTTTCCCATTTATACCTTTGTAAATCATGACAGCAGTTCTGCTGTTGTAAACTTACAGGAGTTACTCAGGACTTGCAACAATGTACCACCTGTCCTGTTATTATTAGCATTAAAGGATATAGTGTCTTTCTTTTTTCTTTTTTTTTTTTACAGAAAAAAATGTATTCAGTAAATATATTCAGTAAAATTAATACCTCTGTTCCAAGGAGCTAATAATTGAAAGACAGAAATAGTAAGACTTGCCAGCATACACAGTGCTATGTGGATATTCACTTTAGAAAGCATTTCAGAAGTTACTCAACACAGGTGATAGAAAGGTGAACAGCAGGTTGTACAATCTCTACTACCGAAGATCTCTAAGAATAGGTGAGGCAAACGTCTCTCAGGATCAACGCGGGTGAAGTTAGGACAGGAAAATGAAGTTGATTGCCTCCTGCTATCTTTTCTAACTCTATTTTTCCACGCTGTATGTGATTAAGCATTACATCACTCCTAGACCTTGATTATGGAGGGGAGAGAAAAATCCATAAAGAATCATAGGTGAGCACGGAGCCCCAGACTGTCAGATCTGAGTCCCTGTGCTTGGAACAGCACAGGAACTATTAGTTCCATTCATCTTAAGGACATACACCATTCAAACGTGGTCACAGTTTCCATTAAATTGCCACAGCACTGTTTACTCAAGAGCTTAGTTTTTAGCCTGTAGCTCCCTAGAATACCATCCCCTTAGAATCTCAAAGAATGTCTTGATTTGGAAATAATCCCAAACAGCGTGAGAGATGGAAATGCCTGGGGGTGGTAAGAAAAGAGGGACAGAATGAAATAGGGAATTAAAAATCGATAAAGTCTAAATCTGTTTATTTCAAAGATACTGGAACAAATAATCAGTGAACATTTCAGTAAGCAGAATTGCAAATAAAGCAAATTTTGTATGTGTCTGTTTCTTAAAGTTGATTTTTTTTTTATTCAGGTTCTTCAGTGTCAGTAAGAGGTAAACGTATATTGCAACCTTTCCATAAATGGGAGCACATCTAGGTCTTAATCTCTACTCATTTTGTCTGTTTTCATTAAACTTGTAGGAATTTGCTTATCATACAGATAATCAATTTGAATCCAGCTGAAATCTGTAGGATGTAACAGACAAACACACAACAGGTTGATAGTATGATTCCTCCCTGATGAATTTGGTATGAAAATGAAGCAGGAATTATAGAATGTATGGCTATTCTATTAAAAGAAACATGCCAGTGCCCATTCCTGAGGTGAAGATAATGGCCAATGTCCATGCTACTAAACTATCCAAAGGAAGGTGCTCATAAGTAAGATATATCCACAAGCAAAGTGTTTGCAAGTGTGTGGCAATTCCCTAAAGATGTCTAGATGTTGTTTGGAACGGTGGAGGCCAAAACAATGGCAGGAACTATTTTAGCAAATTAGGTGACTGAGTTCCTGTATATAGAAATAGCTTTGTCATAATTTAATTTGTTAGTATAGATATAGGCAGTGCTTGTCTGATACATAGGTCCAAACTTTCTATAGGTCTAAGGCAATAAGTCTTTGTACTTACCACAAAGCTCTTCTGCTGTGCCATACAACTTATTTTACTGTAAAATTTGTAGGACGTACATTAGCCCACAGTTCTTCATTCACTCTCTTCAATTTTCTCTGATTGATGATGGAGCCATTGGTGCCTCCTGTATGAAAATGCATAGTGTAACCTGTGACTGTCAGTGTCTTCTCCGATTTACTTTGTTGATTTTCTGCATTAGAAACATCTCCTTAATAGAAGCATACATCAGTTCAATTGAAATTTATCTCATTCACTAGGATTGCCAAGACACGGAATATGTCCTTAATAGCTATCCAGTTTTGACCCTTCTATATCAGTGTTGGCTTCTGTGACATTTCACAGAAGCGCAGAATTGCCTAGACTGGAAAAGACCTTTCAGATCTTCAAGTCCGGTCAGTAACCAAACGCTGACAAGCGTTTGACTGAATCATATCCTAACGCACTACGTTTACGTGACTCTTAAATACCTCCAGGGACGGGAACTCCACCGCTGTGCTGAGCAAGCAGTTCAAGTGCCAAGAGGAACTATTTCAGAGCCGGCCCGGCCTGAATCGGAGCAACAGATCTCGGAGGATGGAGGAATCGGAGCTCACCTTTACCAGAGAATATTTCAGGTAAGAGGAGGGACCTGACAAGCTCAGGCAGCTCCTGGGGGAGGTGTTGACGAGGTGGGGGCATTGCCAGAGCAACAGTGACCACACCCTCACCCTATAAAGCAGCCTCGGGTCCCAAAGCAGTTGATCTCAGTGATCAACATGGTGATCCTGTCACAACAAGTGTGCCCCCATTTTTTGAAAAAGGTTATAAAGTAAGTCTTCGAGAAATTTCCATGTGTAGGACTAACAAAATCAAGCAAAACTGAACTCAAAGTTGCCTGGGGGAATAAACAGTACAGCTTAATACGCATTCCTACAACTTTATAGAAAATGAGAGTATTTCCTTAAAAGATTGGATAGAAAATATTTTTAGTTTTTTAACACAAGGAAAAGGTGATTGTTATATTGCCTCTTCATTAGCTCTCTCTAAAAACATTTGTGAATGGTAGTAATGATCTGAAACCATTTCAGAAGTTCTTGATATATTTTGGCCCTAGTTTAGATATAGACCCCCCTAGACTTGTATATTTCTAAGTGATTAACAGGTTGCTAATCATTTCCCCTTGGATTATGGAGACTTCATTCTGCTCCCTGTACCTGTCTCCGGGCTCAGAGGGCCAGGTACCTGGTCTATTAAAAACTGGGGCAAAGGTGGCATTCAGTACCTCAGTCTTTTCCTCATCCTTTGTCACTATGTTTCCCTTCGCATCCAGTAAAGGATGGAGAAGGGCAATGAAGCTGGTGAAGGGTTTAGAGAACAGGTCTTATGAGGAGAGGATGAGGGAACTGAGGTTTAGTCTGGAGAAAGGGAGGCTCAGGGGAGACCATATTGCTCTCTACAACTACCTGAAATGAGGTGGTAGTGAGGTGGGTGTTGGTCTCTTCTCCCAAGTAACAAGCAACAGAACAAGAGGAAATGGCCTCAAGTTGCAGCAGGGGAGGTTTCGATGAGGTATCAGGAAAAATTTCTTCACAGAAAGGGTTGTCAAGCACTGGGAAGTGGAGGAGTCACCAACCCTGGAGTATTTAAAAGTGTAGATGTGGTGCTGAGGGCCATAGTTCAGTAGCAGACTTGGCAGTGCTGGGTTAACAGTTGGACTTGATGATCTTAAAGGTCTTTTCCAACCTAAACGATTCTGATTCCAGTAACATGAAACACAGTGTGTCCTGTTCCCAGCTGGTAGGAATTGCCACTGTTCCAGTGGCTTCCGCAAGCACAGTTTACACAAGATGTTATCAGTCCAGCAGCACTAGGGTTCTCAAAACATTGTTAAGATTTGTAAATGTTGCTTTGAGATTAGTATGAATGAGCTTGATGAACTTGTTTTCTTGATTATGGTGACATGACTGTCTAGTGATGACGTGCATATGTTACTTTGAAAAGTGCTGGGCTGAAGAGCTTCTGTCACTCTAGAATGGTTTGGGTGAAGCCTCAGCTCTTCTGAAGCTAGCACAGTTTCCTTGCAGATGTCAGCAGAGTCTGGATTTTGTTCTGTGGTTTATAGGTCATCTACATTGTGTGGCGCTATTGCCTTAAGTCTTTTCTGATATTTTATAGTATGATGTGTGTGGATATACACGTGTTGTTCAAAGTATCAATGCAAGACACCGATGGCCTCTTTTGGTTTGATATGAACTTATATAATTATTTTTTTTTTAAAAACATTTCTTCTGTTAAGGAATCATCAGACAATTAAATAAAGTTTTAAAAAATTCGTCTCAATCTGGTACTAGCTAAGCTACACAATACTCTGAACCTTCTCTGAGCCTTGGTAATGCAAATTATACATGAAATGCATTTGTCTTTGTACTAAAATATTCTGAGCGTAATCAATGGTAGGCCTCTCCTTACAACAGCCCTGTCCCTTGAGAGAGGATGCATAAGAAGCTTTGTAAATTATATTTTATTTGACTAGGACAGGACATTCATCCTCCTGAATGATATTCTGTTGGAAAGAAGATGATGAATTAAGTGAAATATATGCATGCTTGCTACCTGTTATTAGTGCTGGGATAGTCCATCGTCTCCACTTTTTTACAGACGATAAGAATGGCTGGAGACCACCACAGCATATTTCTGAGTTGTAGACAACTCCATAAGACTTTCTGCCTTTTCTCCCTTCTGTTACTGAAATAATGCTATTCCTCCCATTAGTATGTAACGCACAAGAGAAATATTGTGTAAAACATTTCAGATGTTTTTTGAAGGAGATTAGCGCATACATGCGCAAGTGTATTTCTATATGAAATTCAGTATTTTACACTGGTTTTAGGTAAGAGTATTTCCAGGTGATTTGCTACCCAGAGTGGACAGAGCTACGTGTAACTAAAGATAACAGCTTTCTTAAAACACTTCTTGGAGAGCCAGGCAGTCTGCTAAACTCTGTAAAATGATTATAGAATTATTAGGTGCCTTGGTCTGGACTAGGGAAAACCATCGTTATATTCATAAATCTCTATTTTTAAATTTAAAAAGTGTGTTGATGTGATTCAAGGCTCATCCTGCCACACAAAGGAGCATAGACACAGTGACAAGTGGGGGGATCCCCACTAACACCATCAGACAGATTAATCAGGCAGATTACAGCTCTTGTCTGTTTCAGAAAAGCTGTGCTTTGCACTGGTCTAAATAATGTTCTTCCTTACCTTCCTCAAGCATCTATACCACCAGTCACGCTGCAGTTTTGCGAGTGTACTTACCGTGTCTGCACGTGAGGAGCATCTGCTCACCCAGACTTGTTGAATGAGGATCGTATTTTTTCCATACTCCTGATTGCCGAAAAAGGGCTGGCAGGAGGCTGTAGACCTGGCCTGAGTCTCTTCAGCCATCTAGTGCTTGCCGGCTTTATAATCTCAGATCACGCCAAGATTTATAACAAAAGCTTTGGCTTTACAGATAAAACCAATTGACAATAGTGGCTTTTTGTACAGGAATGCAGAAATCAGAGCAGTTTCTTTCTGCTGACAGCTCCCTCCAGTCCCAGCTGGGTTTCTGTGTGTTCTCATTGAACCCACATACTATTAGAGGCAGTGACACGTGCTAACAGTTGCTACAGCATCTGATCCAAATACAACTAACAAAATACTTCCTGAATAGTAACTTTCTTCTGCTTTAATGTCTTCTATTTATCTGCCTGAATCTTAAAAAGTTTCTTCGCCTTCTGTGTTTTAAATACTTAACTTTTTATTTCTTTTTTTCAATAGGATTTCGATTTGTAGACTTTTAAAGTTAGTTGCTTCGGACATTGTTTCACTGTATAATGGAAGGTTCTGTTTCCAGGAATTATGCAACTAAAATGGCTGTCCTTTGAGGTGAAAAGCCCCCTCATCTTCTGTTTTCCTTTTTTTCATACGTTTAGATTACAGTTTTACAGATTTATAACAAAAAATTCTGCTATCTTCATATATACTTCTTCAGATTAATTATTACTGAGTACATGACCTGGATGACAGATCAGTTTAATTTCTGCAGCATTTATTCAATCCTAGATAAAAAGCCAGATGTAATACAAAATCTTGGCAGGATATTCTATTATCTTGCAAACTTCCTGGTATCACTGAGAAAGGATTTTTATATTGCTACTTATATGCCACTTCCTGATGAGACCCAGATACACTGAAGATTCTGATGTGTGACTCCTATGTAAGATTAGACCATTTGTTTCTTATGAGAAAGGGCTAAAATTGCCTCATCTATTTTTATTAACTTTCTTTGCCCCTTAACTCTCTCTAAGTAACTTTTCTCCTTCTCTGTTTTTTTCCTTCCCGTTCCTACCCCTCCACATCTAGCTATTGATTTACAAGTGCTGCAGGGCCACCGTTTCTCAGCATATATAACAATGAGTCGTGTTTAATCATAAAGCAAATAATAAAGGGAACAAAGGCTTCAAAATCAAGCTATTGTGATAAAAGCCGTGTGAAAAAAATGCATCACGGCACACGGTAAGATGTAGGTGTTCTACAGTTTGAATGTTCAATCAACATCATGCCACGTCTCTTGCAGAGAGGATGGCATCTCTTGCAGTGGTGATGCGAATCCCAGGGCCTGGGAGACCTGCGGTCACATGTCTGTTTCCATCTTTCCTTCTGTCACTGCTGGGAAGTCATTTGTCCATTCTGTTCCTTTGGTCGCTATGGGTGGTTTTGAGGTTTTGTGGTGGATTCAGTTTTGTTTTTTTCATGTGGCTTTTTGTTTTGTTTTGTTTTAAATGGAGAGGGAGTAAGTTGGAAAGCTACACCTTGGCCTCACAGTAACAGCTTTTGTGGTTACTCTGTGCTGTATTCAGACTCTGCCATTCCATTTCATCAGCTATGATTGACTCGATACCTACAAACTCCGTGTTTTCCAAAAGCCTTTAAAGATAGATAATTAGAGTAACTTAGAAAACTCTGTTAAACCTAAACATTCTTTAGTTAGCTAAAGCAAGATACCACAGGGGGAAAAAAAAAAAAAAAAGGTTTAATTTCTTAAAAAAGAAATGGGTCTTTCTCACACTACAATCTTTCCTGTCAGTCTTCTGTAAATGCAACTTTACTCAATTACCTTTTTTTTTCTGGGTTGGAGAAGAGACTTCACTTCACACAGTTGCTTTAACAAGTGTATCTAAGTTCTTCAGAAAAGGAAAGAGTAAATTTTGAAGTTTTACAGAAGACTTATACGAATGAATACAGCAAAGTGATTGTGTCAATACTGCTTTCTAGGGGTCTTGAGTACACATTCGTCACCAATGCAAGAGAAACAGATTCGCCTTTATTTCTGGAGGTGGCATCTCAGGTGGATTTGATGACTTCAGTAGTTTGTTTTTTTTTGCAAGTAAAGATCTATAAGAACAAGCAGCATCAGGATGATGAAGGTAAGTCATGTTGACATGTTGAAAGGTATGTGATGGGACAATACTATATAAAGTGAGGCTTTACCTCTATGCCTACTTTAACCTCTGCATTTGTATTTATATTTAATGGAATTATAGATTGTTCAGAGTCAATCACTTCCAATTTAAGGCTATAACTGCCTAGAATAGAAGGAAGTTCAAAACTGATTGTTGGTATTTGTTGCTAAACTTGCAGTAGTTTTGAACATAAACTGTAAAAGTTCAAGTGCTACAAGAAGTGTTAGTGTGATGTTCACTCTTAATGCTCTAGGATACACAGGATGAATCACCTTATTCTGAAAGCACTACAGCGATAACATTATCCCTCAGTAAAGTAAGAGCATGTTTTAACTTGTTGTCACTTGACTAAGCTGATACCATAGCCTTTCTCCTCTGCATTTGCTAGAGGAAAGTGATTTGATTTTTTTCCATAGATAGCTTGTGTGGAAAAATGTTTACGTAGAGGAATAGCTCATAGTGTCCTTCAGACCCAATGAATAGTTTTGTTCAGTTCTCAAGATACATGCAATAATACTGCCTGTGAATGTGAAGAGGTGAAAATATATCAGTTTTACTGATTTCTATCTTTACCTTACGAAAATGTGGCATCTGAAATCCATTGCCTATTTTTCTACACATATATATAGAAAGTGTGTGTATTAAGGTCTCTTGCTACCATATACCACATTTCTATAGCCGAACACACAGTCAAATCTTTTGTTTGCATGTTATCCTTTCAGTTGGCTGTGTTATTAGTTACATAGATTGCAGTTTACACCCTAGACATCCAGAAATGAAGGAGACTTGGGAAGTTCAGGAATATCTGAGCACGCCATTAAGGTTTATTAACATAGTAATATTTTCTACTACATATGGTAATATATATGGAGACCTGATAGAGGCCTTACAGCACTTAAAGGAGGCCTCCAGGAAAGATGAGAAAGGACTCTTCATCAGGGAGTGTAGTGATAGGATGAGGGGTAATGGTTTTAAACTGAAAGGCGGTAGATTTAGGTTAGATATAAGTTCTTCACTGTGAGGGTGATGAGACACTCGAACAGGTTGTCCAGGGAAATTTTGGATGCCCCCATCCTGGAAGTGTTCAAGGACAGGCTGGATGGGGCTCTGAGCAACCTGCTCTAGTGGGAGGTGTCCCTGTCCATGGCATGGCGGGTGGAACTAGATGAGCTTTAAGGTTCCAACCCAAACCATTCTATAAGTCTAGGATTCTATGATAAACTGATGCTAGTGATTTTTTAAAAAAATCTTTTGACAACTTGCTACAGCTCTATTAGGTGGTAACAGACACTGGATTTTAAAATAAGCTCTAGTAAAACTAGTATTCTGCTGTGCTTAAAACAGCAGTGTTTCTATCAGTTTTTACCAGATGGTCGTTACTCCAAGGGGAAGAAATGAAAACACGGTATATAACCTTTTTTATCTACCACACTCTACAGAATCAAAAATGAGCAGTTGGTTGGCAGCAGCTGAAACACGAAAATCTGTTCTTTTCAGGTCCTTTGCAGCATGTGTTACTTCAAAAGTGAAATACCATACTAAGTGTGAGAAACAAGGTACTAGGGTTAAGGAAAAATGACCATACAAGAATGTCCTTTGACTGAAAAAACCCGCAAGTTATGCTGAAGAGGATGCCAGATATTATGAACGGTTGTTGAGGGAGGGCAGCTGAAGTCTAATAGATACTCAATCGATAGCTTTTCCAACAGTATGTGATCTTAAATTCTGATGGTTTCCACACAGAGTTTCAGTCCGTTTTTTGTATATCAATGCAGGAGTACTAGAGAGCTGAATGTACACCTTGAACAAAGCCAAATAAAGGCAAATAGCATTTTGGGGCACCACAGAGAAAACCCTACTGCACATTGAAAACTTATCTTTCCAAGCAATCCAATCTGAACCAATAGTGATGTTTAGAACCAAAATACTCACACCAGCTAAAATCTCTGCTTTGGCAAAGATGCCCTAAAGCAATCTTTAGCACAGATAACAAAGAAAGTTGAAGATGCCACCTTTGTGAAATACTTAACTGTTTCAGACTGCTAAAGACACATCTGAACTTAGATTTTTTTTTAATTTTTTTCTTGTCTGAGAGAGCACCCTGAGAGAAAACTGGATAGTGGAAGTATCCACTGGAAAACTGGAAGTACCTGGGGCACAACAGTCGCCGAGAGCAGCAGGTTCGGAGCCGAGCGGAGCAGCAGCCCTTGGAGGACACCTTGGCCCAGAGGAAACATCAGGGTGAGAGC
>VWZK01011761.1:0-32692 GCA_013396935.1 Baryphthengus martii | reverse complement strand
GTGGATGTGGTCTGTCTTGACTTCAGCAACACTTTTGCTAACTCAAGGTTACATAAGCGGTAACTTTGAACAGCTGACACAACCTGGAGACCACCACTTTCCACAGCACATACCTGTCTTTTTAAAAAGCATCAGTCACATTTAATGACTTATAAAATCTTAGTTTCCATAATGCTATGATAGAACTCTTTGGTCATCTAGCATCCTGAAAAAAAATTCACAAAAGCCTCCTTTGCTTATTCTTAGCATAGAGAAGAGCCGTAACAAAGTCCTGATGAGTGCACTTGTGGAGTGGCTTACCAGAAAGCATCACTAACCCAAGACTCCTCCAGCTCTATGCTCTCCATTAATTAAAGCAGAAGATGAAGCAGATAATACATAGATGCAATTCCTTTCTCAGGAATGCATAATACCTTTCAAGGGTCACTAAGGAAATACTCTGTGTCAATACTCAAGTGGTTGAGGAATAAAAAGGACTTTTGGACCCACACCCTTAAAGAGTTAACTCTTTCAACACAGCCTAAGGAAGAACAGTGATTTTTCCAATGATTTCATGTGCTTATCTGTTATAGATCAAGAGAGAAGTAGAGGGAAGCATGGCTAAAATCACGTTATTGATAACTTTTTTGTATTTCCTTTTTTTACTTGCTTAAGTGTCATATTCTTAGGATTAAATTTCAAAAGTCCCATTAGTTTTTCTGAATGACTTGGCAAGCATTTAACAATTTATTAGCAATTAATAGAGCGTATTTGGCAGGCTAGCAAACTGAAAAGTATTCAGTTGCTATCCAGCAGGCAAAACACTTTAGAAATACATATAAAGAGCACAGTGATTTCAGAGGGGGTTGTCATGATGAGTTTGGGTTTCTTGCCTGCTCCTATTAATTTGACAGTAAAGATATAAAATGAATTGCATTGGAAAAGAGTGACACAATTCAAGAATTCGAATATCTCAAAACCAGTTCTTTCAGATGTAATTTTGTGGAAAATTTTGTCTTTTTGCTCAAAAGTAGAGTACTGCTACAATTTGAGATACTGGAAGTTCCTGTGGAATAGAAGTAGGAAATCAGCTTTTCTGATTTGCAGCTATTGGTGTCTTGGTTCTAATTATATTCATCCCGACACTTGTGCGATAGTGTACCCGTATTGTTACAAACTGGCTTAAATAAAAGAAACTTAGAACTAAAATAATTGCCTCCTCTAGGATATCTGTTCAATATTAAAAGAACATCAACTCATTATCAGATACATATTATCCAAGAGGTTAGCAAGAGGTTAACTTATTTGGTTTTCATTTCATGCCTTTTTTTCAATTGCAGCTTAAATTCCCAAGCTCTCCAAAATGGTGAGTCATTAGGAATGTAATTTCAAATACCATATTTAATCTCTTTATCTTTCCCCACAATCAATTTACCCAAAGGCATCAGTAACAGATTCCCAAAGGCCCCCAAATGATTCTTTCTTTCTTATCTAGCCTTATTTTATTCTCATTTTATTTAAAACTGTTCTAAAAAGACTGATTGAGTTGGTAATTTTGCCTGTAAAGGAATTGGGTGACTATTGCCACCACACAGATTTGAGCTGATGACTGGATCTGAATTTTGTCTCCTCTGCTTCTTTTTTTCTTAAGTCTGATCCACAGCATAGTCTGCTCTGCCTATTTCTACTGGCTTTGGAGTACAGGCGTATAAAGATCTTTTCTATCACTATGTTGCTTTTTTTAAAGCCTTCTCCACAGGAAACTGTTGGGTAAGCACAAACAATATTAGGTAAGATATTAAGTAAGTGAAAAATTAAGTAATTCAGAACAGTTATTAAAGCTGGTGAATATCAAACATAAAAAAAATCAAAAAGACCCAACTTATCTCTACTCTGAACTGTAAAATCCAAGGTAAGAACATCAAGGATGTTCTGTGTAAACTACTCACAAATAATAAGAAAGAAAAAAAGAGAGATCTGTATTTCCAAATTGTGCAAAATGTATTAACTATGTGTCATCACCACACAGAAGTGGTATCTTTGGAGAAGAAATGAGTGGAATAGAGATAGCCATGGGACTCCTCCTGTCATTATTTCTGTAGATATTTTCCTCACTTTTCTAGTCTGAGTATCTCATGGGTGTCACATTGTATTTAAAACTTTGCTCATGAATTGGCTATTTCCAAACTCAGCCACTCATTGGTGTAGATAAAGATGCCAAATATTACTGTTCTGATGTGATAGCATATTATAACATCACAATAAAGACATTCTTTTAGTTTCAATCAGCTTTCCCATCTGTAATGAAAAACTTTTCTCCTGTGCTGACCTTAAGCTTCAAGTAATTTTCCTAACAAGATGCTAAAAGGAGCCTTGGCTATAAATGAAACTCTGATTAGCCTTGTTCACGGTTGCAGCTAGAATGCAGACAAAACACACCCAAGGGCAAGTGGTCTTCAAATGTCCTTCTCAAACTTCTTGCTGGGCAGGGTTGTCTCCTGCCACTGCCAAGTGTGGGACACAGATATCATTGTCCTTGAGTAGAGACTCCCAGTGCCCCTCTTCACAATGAATGGGAGGCAGTAACTCCTCCCAGCCACCTGGAAGTCCGTGTGGCTCTGATGTGAGGCTGCTTGCACCCCAAGCACTGTGCCCAGGATGCCAAATGTACAGCCACATCTGTGTTCTAAAAATATTCAAAAGGAGAAGCAGATTAAAAAGAGTGGGAGACAGAAGACGATTGTAACCCAGGAAAAGTCTCACATTAATATGACCATCAAGGGGAGATTTATCTGTATTTACGGTGCTCATAATTTCAAACTTGATGCATTGCGTATTTTTATAGCACATGTTTATTCTAAGACACAGCAACCCAGCCTGTGCCCATCACTTTGTAACCTGTAAAATAATTCACAGAAGACAACATCATTTTTATCAGCTACAGCACAAAATTTTTCATTCTGCTGACATATAGGAACTCAAATTGTCCTCCAAGACAGCAAGCAAAGCACAGACTAAAGAAGCAAGAGGAATTCTAAGGAAAACACTTTCCATTTCTGGCTTTATCGGATGAAATTGTTCTACATGTGCATGAAGCAAGCTTGGACCATCTTCCATTGAGTCAAACTTTGGGCTTATTTCTGCACTGTTTTGCCCCCTCCTTCAGCAGTTAGCTGCTCATACTTGTACACGGAGAATGCTCCTGAAAATTTTATGCTCACTCCATGCAGGAACAAAGCAGAGACTGAATCTGTTCAGACCAAGCAGTCTTTCTGCACTAAGACATGCAAAAGAAAGGTATCATCAGGTTTTCTTCCAAATTTATGACAACTGATTTATTTGAATACAGCAAAGCCCTTTCTTTGAAGATCGGAGTTGATATGGTCAGGCTGATTTTAACATTGATTATTTCTAAAAAGAAGACTCCACTGATACGGAGTCGTTTATCAACAACTGGCACCTCACCTCTCTCTTCTCCTTCCTCCTCTTCTTCCTCTGCTCTTCCCCTGCCTAAAATTTTGTTATCTTGTATTGGGATTTTTTTGACAGGAGTTTCCGTTGATCAAGAGAGACATTGTTTTCTTCCTTGCTTAATTAGGGATAAGCCATTCATCCTTTCTGCATGACAAAGGCAAACTTCAAAAGCATAACTATTTAAAAACAACTAATGACCAAGTTGGCCTTGAAGGCAGTGCAGGAAACACAGCTTGCCTGTGGATATTTTAACAATAATCTGACTTCTGTGCTCCAGGCAGCCCAAGAAACACTTTATGATCAAAGGTTTGCTTCTCAGGCTGAAGACGTCAACTTGCCATCTTTATGTTTCTGGGAATGAGACTAGGCCACCGACTTGAGGGCTGTACAGTCATTTGGCCCATTCCAGCATGTGAACAGCACAAACTTGAATATACACTAAGAACCATTAGGAATACCGGGGTGATATTCTGTATTCCAGTAGAAGCAGCTCTGCTGGAACCCCTGAGTGTTACCTTGGACCTGAGTTAAGAAAAGCTGACTTTCAGAAACCACTTCAACCCACTCCAATAGGAGTTATTTTTGATGATGTCTAATGGATGAGTTTTCAGATGTTTCTGTCTCTGTGGAGGTTGTTACTTCATGAACGTCATATCTTCAAGTTCTCCCAGTCACGGCTAATGTAGTACCATTATAGATCTAGATGTCTGTTTAAAAATATGCACAAATCCCAGCATCGATGATGGTAAGTTTTTCCTTATTTTATGCTTGAGTTTTTCCCTATTTCATAAAATGAGAAGAGGAAGCACGTGGACACAGATGCATCCTAAGACACTGTCACAGACAAAGGGAGGAAATCAGAAGAAAGCTATGGCTGCCCTGGCAAGAGTGGCAGCAGGTGGAGCTATGACACAACCGGCACTGCTGTGCAAAGACTCCCATTTGGGTGCTTAGACCTGAATACACTTGAAGAAATTTCCCCCCTTTCACTAACTCGTGAGTAAGAAAGCACTTGGTTCATCAACATTGGTTTTAGTCAGTTGTCCCAACCTCCTCCAAAGACACAAACCTACTTCAGCTTATGGTTTTTATCCAAAATTCCCTTTCCTTTTCACTGCTTACAGATGGAAAAAAAAAAAAAAAAAAAAAAAAAAAAGGCTCCTCAGGGAACACAGGCTACTCCTCTAACAGCACAGACTTTTTTAGCAGACTTTTATTGCTGGGTTTGACTGGCTCCCTTTTCCTTTCCCTTCCATTTCCTCTGAGCAAAAAATATACATTATTGCAAGAGTTTCTAAAACTACAAGTAAGCCATAATTAGAAATGGCAATTGGAAATTACTGCAAATAGAAATCTTTAATTGAAACTTTAAAATTTTTTAGTATCAGTCATCTTTTTGGTACACAAATGTTGCTCAGACTTCTGGTACTTCTGTAGGAATTTCTCTTACTTTTTGGAAGGGAAATCATAGTCTTTCCATCCCTGTTTCTAGAGATTTTTCAAATTGATCTCTTGTCAAGATGAAGACTGGTTCTAAACACTGAAATATTTTTTCTGGCATTAGAACAGCTAGGCAAGAGATCTGAAATTTTAAAGGCAACTAAAGTCTTAAAAAATTGGCCAACTAAAGAGGAAAAGGTAGTGCTTATACTAAGTGTAAAAGTAGTTCCTTACTGTCCTCTAGTGGAGTAGTAATATCCTCATGGTCATTAACAGCCTGTTTCTGCTTGTAAGTAAAGCTGCTGCTTCCATAGTAAGTAACCCTTCCCGTTTACTGCTTCGACACTTCATGACTTCATCGACATGTATCACATCCCTTTGTTTGTGTCTCCTTTTCAGATGGAATCTTTACCTTCTGCTTTGCAAATTCTCCCTTTCTCTTCTATATTCCAGTTCTACTTGGACAGTGAGTAATTTAACCAACTTTCTACTTTGCCCTCCACCTGTTCTCAAAACACTTATGAATGAATGAATGGCTGAATGAAACAGGCCCAAGCAGAACTCCATTGTCATTTCCTCTTGCTGTGGTCATTTATGTACATTTAAAGAGGCATAATCTAGGAAAGAACTTTCCTGTTATACCATGACAGGTTGGTTCTACTATAAGCTGTCAAACTAATCATGCTTTGACACCTTCGAAAAGTCTAAAAGGTCATCAGAATGACTTGCCTTTAAAAAACGTCAGATTATTTTTATCCATAGATCTGAACGTCTTATTCATTGTATTTGTATCAACCACCCTACTGTTTCCAGTACTCCATAAAACTCATCAGGCTGCAGCTCCACTGAGCTCCTTGGAGTCTCTAAAAGTTTGATGGCAGAGTTGTCACTTTGCACTCCTTGACCATCATGTTGCTTTAAGTGACAAGTTCCAGGCTACGGTGACGGCGTAAGCGGTTTCTTCTCGCTTTCAGATCCTTGGGAGTAGGCTCCTGTCCTGGCAGCCTGCTGACACTAATTTCATTGACCTTTTCGGCAACGTTGTCAACGAACTAGGGAATAACCCCCTCAACAGCAATGCAGCATTACAAAGCAGGCACTGACTTTACTGTAGTGCTGGACGTACAGGGGATTGTTCCGCCTGCCGTGCATCCCCTATGTTGCATCAGTCAAAGTTTTATCATCGTGTTACGTACATTTGTATTAAATTTCCCATCATGTCTGTACGTATTCAATTTCCTGAAACTAATTATCATATTTGCATGGTCATTATGCGTGAAGCCTGAGTCTCTGAGGGGGCTCCATGGGGTCACTGGAGGTGCCCAGCAACTGTTGAAAGGGGTGCATCTTTATGTCCTTTCCACAAATTCTGTGTCATTCTTCCATACATGGTCTTTATCCTGGATCATCACTCTGTTCGTAGAGTTCCCAAGCTCCTTATCTTGGTGTGAATTAGTGTCTGCTGGTTTAGCTGCATTTCCCTACCAGTTGTACCAGTTACAGTTGCAAGGTTTCGGTCCTTAAGTGTCTGCTGGCTTAGCTGCGCTTCCCTACCAGTTGTATCAGTCAGAGTTGCAAGGTTTGGGTCCTTAAGTGCATTCTTGTCTGAGGTCCCTGTAAAATATCCAGGATGTAACATTCACACTTGCAAAAAGTATGTCCTTGCCTGAGGCCCTTTGCAAGGAGGTTAGCCCACCTGCCCTGCAAAGGAAGGTTCTTAGGCACTTCTATAATGAACATCAGTGCAAGAATCCCAACTCTTCTTGTCACCTCACCTTTAAATATTCCCATTATCTTTTGATCATTTACTCTACCAACTTACTGTAAAGTTTGCTCATTCTGATAGTTCTTAATAACAGGATTTAAAATCATTCTTTAAAATTAAACTTTTTCATATAGCCTACTTCATAGTCAGTTTTACACTTGATGAGTTAAAACGTGCCTCCACTTCTCTTTTTTGGGGACATAACTTCTACTTCGTAAAGGTTCTCTCTAGTTCAAAGCAGCCTCCTACCTCACTTTCTTTGTTAAACATTTCTTTTTTTAATGGGTATTTACTCAGAGCATGTAATAGTTGTCTTAAAAAAAATGTACTTCAAGATATCTGCAAGAATTGCACCTTTTTGTCAGCACCTGTTATTTTTCTTCAAAGTTTTCTAATTTTCAGGAACATAGACTTACCTTGGCTTGGACTCTTTGACTATTTGCTCCAAGAAATGAACTTTTAGTGTGGGAGGAGTGGCCGCCACACNTCAGTGGCACCCAATGACAGGACAAGGGGCAGTGGGTGCAAACTGGAGCATAGGAGGTTCTGTGTAAACATAAGGAAGAACTTTTTTGCAGTGAGGGTGGGGGAGCACTGAAACAGGCTGCCCAGAGAGGTTGTGGAGTCACCTTCTCTGGAGACATTCAAAACCCACCTGGATGCGTTCCTGTGTGACCTACTGTAGGTGATCCTGCTCCGGCAGGGGGTTGGACTCGAAGATCTTTCACAGTCCCTCCCAACCCCTAACATTCTGTGATTCTGTGAACATTCACTGTCAGCATGCATTAGCATATGCAGAAATGACTGAAGATTTTCATTGTTTTTTAGCTATATGCCTTTGCTGTTCCTTAGGATATCCAAGAGTCATCCAAGGTCAGTGACCTACTACAGCACTTAGATGCACACAAGTCTATGGGGCTAGATGGGATCCACCCAAGGGCACTGAGGGAGCTGGCAGGAGTGCTCACCAAGACACTTCCCATCTTTTATCAGCAGTGCTGGCTAACTAGAGGGGTCTCAGTTGACTGAAGATTAGCAAATGTGGCACTCATCTACAAGATGGACCAGAAGGATGATCAGGAGAATGGTCAGTCTGACCTGAGTGTTGGGAAGGGTTATGGAGATCATCTTGAGTGCCATCACGTGGCACATACAGGACAACCAGGAGATCAGGCCCAGTCAGGCTGGGTTTATGAAAAGCAGGTGCTGCTTGAATAACCTGATCTTCTATGACAAGGTGATCATAGTGCATGAGGGAAAAGTTGTGGATGTTGTCAACCTAGACTTTAGTAAAGCTTTTGACACTGTTCCCCATAGAATTCTCCTGGAGAAACTGGCTTCTCATGGCTTGGGTGGGCATACGCTTCACTAGATAAAATATTGGCTAGATGGCCAGTCCCAAATGTGGTGAATGGAATTAAATCCAGTTGGTGAACAGTCACAACTGGTGTTCCCCAGGGCTGAATGAGGGGATCAAGGACTCAGTAGATTTGCAGAAGACACCAAGTTAGGCAAGGTAGGGAGGCTCTACAGAGGGATGTGGACAGACTGGATCGATGAGCTAAGGCCAAGTGTATGATGCTAAACAAGGCCAAGTGTGGGTCCTGCACTTGGGTCACAACAAACCATTGGAATGCTACAGGCTGGAGAAGAGTGACTGGAAAGCTGCCCAGAAAAAAAAGGTCTTGGAGATGTTGGTTGACAGCTGGCTGAATAGAAGCCAGGAGTATGCCCAGCTGGCCTTTCTGGCTTGGTTCAGAAAGCGTGGCCAGCAGGACTGGGGAAGCGATTGTACTTTTGTACTTGGTGCTGGTGAGGCTGTTCCTCAAATAGTGTATTCAGTTTTGAGCCTCTTGCTATAAAGACATTGAGGTTCTCGAATGTGTCCAAAGAAGGGCAACGAAGCTCCTGAAAAGTCCAGAACACAAGTCTTATGAGGAGGGGCTGAGGGAACTGAGGTTGTTTAGCCTGGAGAAAAGGACCCTCAGGAAGTTGAGGCGAGATGAGGTTTGGTCTCTTTTCCCAAGAAGCAAGCACTAGGACAAGAGGAAAAGGCCTCCAGTTTAGGTGGGATAGTAGGAAAAATTTCTTCAGAGAAAAGGTTGTCAAGCACTGGAACAGGCTGCTCATGAAGTGGTGGTCACTATCCCTGGAGATATTTAAAAGCCATGTAGATGTGGTGCTGAGGGACATGGTTTAGTGGTGACCTGGCAGTGCTGGGTTAATGGTTGGACTTGACGATCTTGAAGGTCTCTTCCAACCAAAACGATCCTATGGCTTTATGAATTTTTTTTCTGAATCCATACCTGGGGAGAATAAGCATCATCCCACAAAGGTTATATGATCCTATATATCTCTGAAATGCTACAGTAAATCAAGCAACCAAGCCAGCAGGATGGTCAGTGCCTAGTGATACACCTTCTTATATTTTTCTGCAAGGCCTGTGATCTCAACCTGAGGATTTGCTGTTACTTAAACTTACAGTTAAATGAATTATTTTTTTTTGGTTGTCTTTTTAGGCATATGCCATAATTGCTTCACCAGCAGAACCTCCCACCACTCCTACATAACTACACCTGAAGTTAAATGGTCACATCTATCAAGTTTTTAAATACATACTTTATGTACATATATATATAAAATACAGAAATAAACAGTACAGGTATTCTTATATATAATTTATCTGTACTTTCTACTCATTTTGGTGTAAGATACTTAAATAGTTGCTTGTTTTATGACTTCTTTTTAAAGAGAATTCTCACTAGTTTAACTTAACTCTGACTGCTGCTTGAACATTTTATTCTGTTCTAGAATGCTACTTTATTCAAGAGTATCTTAGAGTGATCTTTGGCCTATTTGCCTATATAAAAACACCACCCCGCCTCTGTGATACTGTCTGTTCTTACCCTCCAAATGCAAGTATGAAACTGTAACCCTTGCTACAAAAAAAAAAAAAAAAGTTTAAATATCTCTGGAGAATCCTTCGTGATCTAGTGGACAGCAATGGTCATCACCTAGGAGAACTGTGTGCATAGCTGTCCTCCAAATTTAAAAAGCAATAATGCTTACCTCTTTACCAATAAATGAGACAGATATACAAATAGATTCAAATTAAAGTTAAAAAAAAAAAGAAATATTGGATACGCTAAATTTAAACACTGAGGAAAACATGGTGCTACACATTTAACACCAAAATTTAAGAAGCACACTTACACTATATGGTCTTCATACCTCCAAACTATTAACAGTAGATATGTTTCATATTTAATACAGCTTTATTACAAGTAGATATAACCACTGCCAAAAGTGAAATGTTATATAAAAATATCCAGTGCCAATAAAAACACCCTACAAAATCTGCATTTCTGTTCCCATTGACGGGCACTTAGACCTTGCAAGAACAACTGATTTCAGTGACTTCAAAGCAGTTACTCACCGACACAAAGTTTAGACAGCATTTGCTAGAATTTTAGCTGTTGACTTAAACAAAAAAGAGAGACTCATTGTCTGACAGGTGCAAAAATTAATACAAAATGTATTAACAAAATATGAAGCAAACATACATTAAATAGTCTTGTTTCCTGGTACATCAGATTTTCAAATGAATTTTATAAAATTTACATATTTAATGAAATGATTTATCTATCACTGTGGAAAACACAGTTCTTTATTTCAAGTTTATATTAACTATAAATATCCAAGGACAGGAAAGATACTCTTCCAAGTTGGTGTGCCTTACTTCCTCATCCTTTATATTTTCTGCTCTTTGCCTTTTGGGGAAAACATTACGGTGTAAGGCTGCCGTCTCTTTGGACGCTGACAAGGAGCAAGATCCTCTTTAATATATCCTAAAAGAGTAAGACCAAATCTGAGGTAAGAAATACAATACAAAAAACTTCAGTTTAATTTTTTGTTTACCCTCAAAAAATAATCTTTGATTTATTTTTCCCTTTTGTGGCAACTGGTTCTCACTTGACAAAAAGGTAAGATTCCAGGGTGCAGTATCATTAATGAAAACCCTCAACTGCTTTCTTGTAGGTGACTGCACAGGAATGCAACACAGACAGATAATACTGAGGAGGAGAATGGAAACTATGAATTGTTCACCGCTTCAAAGCAAAACTGCATTTTTCATTGCCTTTTCTACAGAAGATTTTACGTAAAGAATAACCAAGTACTGTAAATTCAGTTGACTAATAAAAATCAGAGGAAACTTCACACACATGTGCTTCATGGGTCTAAGCAGCACATCCTCCTGCTTAGAGGGGATTCTTATTTATTAAAGACTTGTCCATCTGGAAAAAGCCAAACATGAACCAACTATGGATCAAACACTCCTTGAAAACTCTCTGATAAGTGAAAAGTATAGAAAATTTCTAACACACGCTCAACTTAGCCAACACTGATAGTAAGCAGACATTTTATGCAAATAAATTACAGCACGTGGCTTTTGTCAAACCCTTGCTGTTTATCACTAGCATCTGCTGAAGCTGAATGGTAGATTCCTACTTCACAGCTGGAAAATGCAAGTCAGTTATTTTAAAAAACAACACAAACCACAATTGGTTCAAGACACCAATAAGAAATGAGATACAAAGGATGTATTTTCTACTGCTTTAGAGGGACAGGTGCAATTGCTCATCATGTCGCACTCTTGTGTAATACGGCTTTTTACCAACAAAGGGCTGATCTCAAGTATGCCTCTGATATGCCACTGAAGACCATTAACATGTGAACAGCTCTTAATCTAGCAGAAGAAGGAGATGTCCAAGAGCTAATTTGAATGAGGCTGCAAGCAGGTTCCAAAGGGGTAATAACAGACAAGCTAACAGGATCTCTCAATCACCTGAAGTTATAAATGGACATGCCCAGCTTAGGCCACCATTGTCATCAGCTGGAACAGGTAAGAGTCAGACAGGCTGGAAGAACTACAATTTATTCATCTTCAAAGATAATGATCAAGAACTAAAGGTGGTTCTAGAGCAGTGAGAACTCTTTCTCATGACTTAAAGAGGAATAGATTAGCCTTAGCTAAGCCCTGTTGAACCGTATACAGAAGAGGAAGAGACCACTCACAGAGGAAGAGGTGATTCAGGAATGTTCGTGAGGTGCTGGCAAGCTGCACTGAGGGATTCACTTTTCCTTATGTGATACAGGAGACAAATTGATGGAAAAAAAACAACCCAAAAAACACCACAAAAAACACAACCCCAAATACGTTCTTGAAACCTAACTAAGCCCAAGGGAAGTTTAATGGTCTGCAAAATCTGTGACTAGCTTAGCCCTTTGCAGTGGATTATTTAAGGAGAAACTTGACTAGGACTTCCTGAGCAAATCTGACTATTTGTCCCCCACAATGAGGGGAAGGCTTAAAGTTCTGAACATGGTGTTTGAAATACACAATTTTTTTTTAAAATGAACTTGACTTAGTGTATCTCGATTAAGCAGTATGATTTGCACTACAAAAGTCATGTGAGTCCTTAAAAATCAAGGCTCCTTGTACTGAAAGATTTGAGGATGATACTCCAACACTATCACAAAAGAACACATTGTCCTGGTTTGAGTTAGAACAGAACTCTGTTCAGGGATTTTACTTTTCAGCTCAGTCTCTTCTAACCAACTGCACTTTCTGAAGCTAATGGCCTGTTTTTGTAGACAGAGTCTGCTTGTAGTAGTGATAATACCTCGATGTTTAGGGCGATGATCAAGGACTGGCATGCAGAAAGGCTCTTGCTTATACTTGGCTCCTGTGCAGACCGAGGTCACTGCTAAATCTTCCGTACCACGCTAGGAGTGCAGGAAGTTAAAAGGCTGCACCTGTGAGGAGGAGCAGCCAGGACAGGTGACCGTAAACTGACCAGCAAGGGATTCCATCCCATACATGTCATAGCAGATATAAAGCTGAGGGATCAGGAGGGTTAAGGTCTCTTCTTTCAATGCCCATTCTGCCTTTGATCTCAATGTGTTCCTGAATCCAGTTCCAGAATCCAGCTCCTGAGTCCCTTTCCCATCTGATGCTGAGTCCAGTCTGGGACTTCTCCAGTGCCCATTTCAAGGCATCAGTGGTGATGGTGACATAATTGCATCAATGGATTGGGTTTGATAGTGGTTTTGTAGATATTTCACTTTATTGTTACTATTTTCATTAATGCTGTTTAGTTTTTGTTTCCAGTCTGTATCTCTCTCATTCCCCTTCTCTTCCCCTTTAGGAAGCGAGAGGGGTTAACGAAAAGCATCTGTCATTCATTTAGTGGCCAGCCCAGCCCTAATCCTGCTTGACACACATATACATCTCTGGCCACATTCTCCTATACCTGACCAAAACTTATGAGAACAGATGAAATATAGAAGATTAATGCTTCACATCTAATAACATCTGCATAAAGATAAATAACTCAAAGAGTTCATATAGGGCTCCTCACCTCAGAGTTTAACCACTTCTAAATGCCCATATAGTACACTACACACTCATGTTTTAGTATCATTAGTAAAAACTCATTTTTATACCAAGCTCTAGGATTTAGAAGATTTATTTAGGAAAGAGCAATCTGTGTGCATAAGAATAAAAAGAATCCCCAGCTTTTGAGTGTCACTAACAAGCAGGGTGTATGTAGTAAAAACTATTTAATCATACCCTACCTTCAACATCTCCATTATCACGTGGTATGATGGAGCTCTAAAGACACAGACAAAAGACATCAACAGCGCTGCCTGTCTCTCCTCAGCAAGTACAATCTCTTAGCCTTTGCCTCTGAAAACATTGACCCAATTCTTGCTTTTGTTCAAAGATACATAGGATTTTGAATTCTATGAAAATCCCAATTATTTCTGCCTTCTCTATCTAAGCTCTAAGAAAGTTTCCTTATACTCCTGTCTTTGTAGTGCAGGAGCCGCTAAAAAAAGACAGCGGTAATTCAAAATAATGGCTGCTGATAAGTAAGAAACATCAACAAGACTGGGCGAGAAGGGCTGCCTTATGAACTAGAGATAATTTCAGGGACCCATTTCAGAAAAAAAACAGTAAAAGTCATCAGCTTTAAAAAGAGCTTTGTAAGCTTTTTGCACAAACCTCTTTCCACACAAGTTTGGGTCGAAGGAAATCCAACCTCCCAGAAATTTTCAGGAGTATTTGGAGGAATGTAGCGAAACCTGTGTCTTGAACAGGAAGCTAGTTTTTTTTCTCTCTCTTCTTCTGGAATGTCTGCATAATACTGAATGTCACAGGGAAAAAAAATAAAATCCAGGTTAACAAAATCACATATATCGAGCAACTGCTTTACCTAATGACGTTATCAATCACTGTTTATTAACACAGTTACCTAGAAATAATGGTGAGGATAGCCAAGAGCAGAGATTTGTTATCCAAACGACAAATACATGGCCATTATCTTAAAACTTTGATGAATTTACAGATTGAGTATAACCTTATGGTGGAAAATTTGTTAGTTTTATAACTTTTAACATACTACAGGTACAAAGATTAGGCCTGTGTACGATTACTTATGTTAACAGTTTTACTGGCTAATTTTACAAAGCTAAGTAGAACAGGTGTTGAAATAGACAGGCATTTTCTAATAAATTAACTTTTAGCCCACATTTACAAATAAAATAGAAAAGTGAAAAAACACACTAAAAATCCATTATTTCAGTGTCTAAATTTACAGTAGTAATAGTAAACTTACGTCAAAATGCTTCCTATTTTATTACCCTCAAATTAGAAGTAAATAAAGAGCTAGTTTAATTAACTGATAGACACTGGGACTCCAGAAACTATCTGCCAGCTGTGCATTCGTCAGAGTACACAGTAGAATGGCTATCTGCTCTTTTCACCTAAGTCAGCTGTTACTAGGGGCTGCAACAAGGAGAGTATATATACTCTTCAAACTTTTTTACTGGGCGTTCCCATGATGGGAAGGTTTTTTTTTATGTAGCTTTCTACGGTTTTAGTTTGTGTTTCTAGTTAGCATGTCCTAAAACTAGCAATTTTCAAAGCCAAATGTCCTATTTGATTCAAGTGGCAGACCAACAGGAATAGTGTGGATTGCACAGGAACTGTGACCATCATGAAAGTGGTAAAACAATTCTACTGAGATGATAGTGTTTCAATTCAAAAAGGCAAACTTTTTGAAGAATACTTGTCAGTAGAGATTACTTTCTGCCCATGTCTACTGGCTGGATTTCAGAAAGCTACTTACTTGGAATTGTAAAGTACGCTAATAAATTCCTTCTTCCTACTAGAGGGCAAAGTACAAAACAGGCATAAAAATCCTCCTCCAAAAAACAATGGAATATAAATATCAATGATTGTAAAGAAAAAAGATTGTAAAAAAAAAAGAGTAAAAAAAGTGTCACAGCTCTAAAAACGTCTGTGACAAAACTGTATGAATTGGGAAAAGTAGAGTTGTTTCATTTTGTGATTCTGTAGTCTGTGAGAACTGCAACTCTGCCTGCAACTGAGGTACATTCCTCCACCCTCCCAAACAATTCAGATTTCTTGCCGTTCTACAAAGTGTGACATCAGAACATATTCTGCTCTCAAAGTCCTTATCAGTACAGGAATCTGATCTAGCCATATGTGGGCCTCCTGGTCAAGAACAGAGATTCAGTTTGGTAGCAGGTTGGACCCAAAATTTCAAGACAGCTGGTCTGTCTTACAAAACTCTGGTACACAGGGCAGTTATCACCATTCCCTAGTACAACGTTCTTCAAAATGTGTTATGTATAAGCCCAGGATACTCCCACACACAGTCTTTACAGGGAGTAAAACTTTCAGTCACTGAGTCTGGAGACGCTTGGTTTGAAAATGTTTGCCGTTGTCTTACAGAACGCTTCCTTCAACAGAAAAACGCCTGTGCCAAGACCAGAACCTAAGTGGATATCAGTAGCTTGAGGATTAAGTCTGTGAATTCTGTGATTCTGTGAAGTCAAATAGAATAAGGTATGCAGCTGGACTTAAAACACCTAGCTGGAAAAATATCTATGTCACTAAGTAAATATCTAGAGACAATGAAAGAAGAGGACTAGGTAAATATCATCTAGTACACATCAGTTCTTGCTGGTAAAAGTTAAGAAATGACTTGGTGTTAATTCAACAACATTAATTATAAGAATTCTGTGTTTTAATTATTTTCCTTAATTATAAGAAATCTGTGTAAACCAAACAGATTAATAGCTGAGTCTTATATAGAGATAATTAGCAATTGCATCTTATGTTTGTACTTTAAATAGGCTGGAGCTTTAGAAACCAGCCTATTAGAAGTTTGTAGCATGCTGCATTTTTTTTAAGTTAAACTGCTTATTACTCGTGAGGAATATTTATGAATCAAACAATGAAAAATACAGTTTTGTAGGAACAGAAAATGAAAGAGACCAAATCAATAATCAAGCTAAGTATGTATTCACAAGACATCAGAAAGTAACTTTTGCTTATAAATCTGACAAAAAAAAAAGAGGAAGTTATCTGTATGTCTGCTCAACAGCAAAAAGAAATCTCAACTCTTTTCTAGATTCATCTCATTATCTACAGCATTTTCAACCCAGAAAAAAAAGCTGAGCTAGGCTTTTCCATGTGTGAAAAGATATGCAAAAAGTCATCCTGCAGTGTCTCCACTGTGAAAGAACTGGTCACAGAACTCTTCAGTTTGCAGTCTCAAAAAGAGAATAAACCTGTAACACGTTACTCTCGGTAGTTTAGCACAAAGTTACTTCTGTAATCTAAATGTATATAAAACCATCTGAGTCTCCTACTTATCACAGTGTAGCTGGACTTACTCGCCACACTACCAAAGGTTGCTTTTACAAGCTACCAGTAACTCCTGCATAGGATCTTTCTCTGATTGCACAGCAACATCCTAACAAACCAAAAGACCACCTCTTATCAAATGTTCTGCACTGTAAAGTGAATTAGATGGTTCCACAAAGTATTAAGATCAAGACTTACATCTTTATCTTTATATATAGATGTCAGTCTGCTACAGCACGTGCAGAAGTTAAATCTCTTGCATCTTCTCAGAATGACATGTAACTCTCCCCACTCATACGGCTTGCAACACATGGCCAGAAACCATTTACTGATTTGTAACCATTCCCTAAATATTTCTGTTGACTTTGGAGACTTTTCAAACCCATATGACCTGAAAGTAAGCCAAGACTTTTTCAAAGCATCATTTATGCTTTGTCTAATACTCCCTTCTTTCACAGGCATTATATTTAAAGCTAGTTTTATAACGGTGCAATGATACAGTAAAATATTCCACAACTTGCAAGACATTAATCTTGAGTGGCATAGACTGAAACCCCCTCAAACCAACAACAAACCCAAACTTTTCTGAAGTTTACTGTAGAGACCAAATATTGCAAAACTGGAGCTGTAAAAGTTTCCAAACACTACAGTTGGCACTCTAATTTGCCAGGAAGTAACAAGAACTGGGTATGCCAAGAGGCGAAGATCTGCATCTCACAGAGACAGGAAATTAAAACACTTAACACACGGCTCTTGGGCCAAGAAATAGATGGAAGGTTTGCTTTTCTTTTTGGTTTCTTTTGGTTCCTTCCTAACATCTTGTTTTCTTTCAACTCAAACATTTTTTAAAATGGAATATATAGTTGACTGTAAAACTTAATTATTTGTATTTTTTATTTAATTTTACCAAAGCCATTTTTCAGGAATGTGTTTTTATTAAAAATATACTCTAATAAATTTCCTCAGCTAAGTAAATGTGACTTGACTGTCAACAGCAGGAGAATCTCTGAAAAAATGTTGGTTCTATACGTGTGGAAATCAAGTGAAAAGAGAGAATCCATCACTGTTCAGTCATTACTCTACACTTCTGGCAAGTCATAATGTATTACTAGATCATCGCCTAATTAGCTCCAGCCTGAAAGTCTATTAATGACCAAATGAAATGTGTCTTTATTACAGATGTAATTACTTCTGTATTTTATCTCTATACCAAGTATCTGAAGGCACTTCAGTAATTTGAAAGGGAGGAAAAAAACGTGTAATATGAAACCTAAAATGTCATACTTTTTAACCTCCGAATGTAAACATTTTTGCATGCGTTTACACGCACATACACACGGGCATCTACGCTGGTGTATCTGCACATGCAGCCACCCCAGTGTCCTGGTTTGACTTAGAACAGAACTGATTCTGTTCAGTGATTTTACTTCAGCTCATTCTCTCCTAACCAACTGCACTTCCTGAAGTTCATGACCTATTTTCACAGTGTCTGCTTCTAGCAGTGATAACTCTTGATATTTAGGGCTACTATCAAGAATTGGTGTGCAGGCCAAGGTCACTGCTGAATCTCGTGTACGACACTGGAGGTGCAGAAAGTAAAAGGATGCAGCTGTGGGGCAGAGCGGCCAGGACAGGTGACCCTAAACTGACCAACAAGGGATTCCATCCCATACATGTCATATTTGATATAAAGCTGAGGGATCAGGAGGATCAAGGCCTCTTCTTCAATGGCTGGCGTCTGAGGAGGACTCTGTCCATTCTGCCTTCGATACCCATCTGTGCATTCCTGAATACAACCCAGCTCCTAAATCTTTTTCTCGTCTGCCGCTGAGTCCAGACTGGGACTTCCCCAGTGCCTGACACAGAATGGCTTGAGTTGGAAGGGACATAAAAGATCATCTAGTTCCAAGCCCCTGCCATGGGCTCAGACACCTGCCACTAGACCAGGTTGCTCAAAGCCTCATCCAGCCTGGTCTTAAAGACTTCCAGGGATAAGGCATCCACAACTTCTCTGGGCACCCCGTTCCAGTGTCTCACCATCCTCAGAGTAAAGAACTTCTTCCTGTCTAACCTAAAGTCTACCCTTCTCTAGTTTAAAACCATTGTCCCTTGTCCTATCACCACATGCCCTTGTAAAATGTCCCTCCCCAGCTTTCCTGCAGGCCCCCTTCAGGTACTGGAAGGCCACTATAAGGTCTCCCTAGAGCCTTCTCTTCTCCAAGCTGAACAGACCCAACTCCCTCAGCCTGTCCTCACAGGAGAGGTGCTCCAGCCCTCTGATCATCTTCCTGGCCCTCCCCTGAACCTTCTCCAAGAGATCCATGTTCTCCTTGTGTTGGGGGCTCCAGAGCTGGTCCACTGCATCAGTGGTGACATTGACATAATTGCCGTCAAGGGGGTTGGGTTCCATATTGGTTTTCCATATATTTGTATATATTCCATTTTATTATTATTTTCATTAAAGTTGTTTTAGTTTTCTTTTCCAATCCGTAAGTCTCTCTCCCTTATTCCCTTTTCTCTTCCCCTTTGGCAAGGGGGAGGGGTTAACAGAGAGCATCTGTTGCAAGTCTAGTGGATGGCCCTGACTCTAAACCTTGACACCCAGAAAACAACTAAAAAACCCAAAAAAACAGAACTCACATAAATCAAGATATATCCATATATAGATACAACAGGACATAAACTTACTTATTCCAGTACCTCTAAATTTCAGCAGAGCTTTTGAGCTAAAGTTGGGAAACTTGTAGTCATTTTTTGACTAGCTAATGTCTTTTCTATTAACAAAAATCTTACTGGAACCATGATGTAAGAAGTTCCTATCATACAGATAGAAAGTCTTAATTTTTTTGTGTAAGTTATATGCAATCACTCCAGTGGAAAAAAAAAAAACCCAAACAAATCAACCCAAAACTTGGTAGAAGAGCTTTGGTAAGCACTTCTCTGCTACTGTAGGTATGGATGACAATGATGCAACCAGATTCGTAATTTCAAGCACACTTTAGTACTTTGACACTAGCAGAATTAGGAGAATGGAAGATTAACAAATTTTAAAGCACTACTTACTATTTCACATTCCTTACAAGTATGGCCAAGCAATTTTCTTCTTTCTTCTTTTTTTCGAATAACCTCGATATGAGGAAAATCTAACACAGTATTCTTTCTGAAAAATAAAAATCTTTTCACACAATAGTACATTTATTTCTTCTACATTTCAGGAAATTTCCAGTCTTTAGAACAGAATGAAGGACAGTCTCAAGAAAAGAAAAAATATCAGAAAATATCTGCAAAACCCAATCATACTGCATTTCATAGATGAATAGGACTATTTTTGTAACTAGAACAGTTCCAGGATTTCAAAAAATGTGACATGATCTTTTACATAAGTAGAGATGTCTCTCATTATTCTGGCTTTTCATAGCATGAAAGTAACTACTAGATTGAAATTACTCAAATACATATCTTCTGCAGAATATTTATTTTGTTCAAGACAATTGTGTTTGCACTGATTTCTGCAAGAGGCATGAATGTTTGAGGTCAAGACAGAACGGATTCTTTTCAGCTTACTTGCTCACAAAAACACTAAACAAGTTTTCTTCTACAAAGAAAACATATGGTGAGATAAAAAAAAGTTAACAACTATTTAACGGAGGGACTTGGTATCATTATCAAATGAAGACTCAAACTACCAATGATGATTACAGAGAACAGAGGGAGCACTAAGGGGCACAGTTGTTAAACATTACTCATATTGCCTAGACGAAGGGGCAAAAATGCCAGAGAAGGAAAGGCATATTTCTACAAGCAGCCCACAGGCTTTTTACTCAAACTCATGCATGACCACTTGCCTGTAAGAAACAACAGGGATTACAAAATATCGCATTCAATAAAATTATTAAAGGCAGAAGAGACAACCTCTTCTCTTCAGTAAGTGTGACAGATGGGCATCTCAATGTGTTTACTTTTTTCCACCCTACACCAGCTTTTATCTAAGGCTTCTAAGTCAGTCGATATTTTACCTGTGCATCTTAAGCCACTGGTATGTTATGCACAAACATATTTATCTTATGAAAGAACAAGTTCCCTATAGGGAGGATATAAAGAGCCTTAAAATGCCTATACAGAACAAATTAAATTACCTTTCATCACTTTTGAAATATGGCTCCACAAAAGCTTTCTGCTTGGTTTTATCCTGTTTGTCCTCATGTTCTGTAAATATACATGCAAACCAAAAAATTACATGTCATACGATGTTAATAGACTGCCTGGAGAAACATCTGTAAAATTAATAGCCACCTATTAAGAAATACAAAAATGCCATATACATTCAGTCTGAGACAGATTCAAGGAGACACTAAAAATAATATAGAATTGACTGAAATCAGTGACCAGAAAGCATTACTGGAGTAAAATGAAAACAGCAATGAGACGAGTGAAAAAGATAAACAGTACAGGAAAGGAAAGGTTGTGTAAAATACAAGATACTGCAAAATCTTCAACAGAATCTGTGATAGGGAGAAGAAAGGAAACAAGTAATCTGCAGTCAAAGACTGGTGCTTCCTTTAAGAGTCACTTTGCTGCACCGCTCCTATGCCAACTTTCATTACACATCCCGTATTTGTGTAGTGGCTATATAAATTACCAATCCAATTTTCGTATTGCTTTATGCTATGTTCTTAAAATTAATCATTTTTCCAATGAGTTTATGAAAAATGAACTGACAGTTTATTTGGCATCTTTGTTCCTAGAGAACGGAGTCTGATTTCAAATCAGCTTTTGTAGTTTAACCAGGCTAATAAGGACAAAACAAATTATATCCCACTCTTCAGTTTCTTGCTTGCTGCTGTTATTTCTTTATCCTGCTCTTCATCATGAAGAGTTTCTTTTTCACCACACGCAGAAGGACTATCTTCTGATAGACATGAGTCATATTCTTCATGGGTTGTCCGATCAAACATCTCTGTTAAGGTATCACTAAGTTTTTTTTCTCCTCCTATTACAAAAAGCGTAATAAACATCCAAATCAGTATCTCAACATTTAAGTCAAAACAGTGTATTTTGATTGAACGTGTATCAAAAGAACTAACATCTACTTCCTGCTCCAGTACTGACTAACTCAGCTATACATTTATTCTTTCTGCAAATTCTCTGTCAATCTTTCAACTGTGGCCAATGCTCACTTATTTTTCATAAAGATACCTTGATCCCATTTTCAAATTTGATTAACTGCTAAATAACTTTGATGTAACTTTAACCTTAATATTGGAGACATGAAATTTATTCTTGTCATTATGGAGTTATCCAAGTAGAAAGAAATACTTTCCACGGGTAGGAGATAAACTACAGAAATGTCATCAAGTTGCAACAGCTTAAAATACAAAAAACATACAAACATACCATGAAAAGTCACTGCCCTAAAGCCATGATTCACCACACACTATACATTAAATAAGACATAAATACATTTTGGTTTTTAAATACATTAGTTCTATTTATATATCATTAAAAATGAAATTAGTCCTCCCATAGAAAGTCTGATATGATTACATAGTGAAATTTCAAAGCTGTTTGTTGTAAGAGTGATTGTTGCAGGTGAGAGCAGAACTGCTGTACAGTTAAATTTAACTATTTAAGCACCATAAAGGCATAGCTATTGGGGCTCAGCATAGATCCTACAATTTTCTTAATCTGTTAGAAAAAAACAAACAAAAGCCACCTACTTGACTAGGAAACAAACTGATCTTTCTAATCTAGAAAAATTATAAAAATAACAATAATAATAAAAACAAAAGCTCTTTACTCTTTCTTCCTCCACCAACCCCAAATAAAAGGCAAATCAAAGGGGAAAAAAAAGGTCTTACTTGGACTGCTTTCATGATCTTGCTCTTGATCTTTCATTTTTAATATCACACTTTCACTTACATAGGTATAATCCATATCAACAACTTCCCCTCTGTCTCTTGACTGAGAACCACCCTAAATAAAAAAAGCAAACATGACAATTACTCTCCGAAACAACTGGTGTAGTCAGAGTCAGTGATGTACATCTAAAACAACAGTTACTGGCATCTTTTTGGACACTGTTTTAGTTTTTCAGGATGTGACATTACTGCAGGAAAATACATAAAATCTATGTAAGAGAAATATTTCAAAATTCAAATGTAAGACATTTATCTGGTGGACTACATTACTTAATGGGCAAAAAAATGCCTTCAAGTTTTCATGTTAAAATCCACAAATATAAAAAGTAACAATGAAACGTACAGAAATTAAAAACTGGTCAAATTAATAGATTATAAAATAGCCCTTAAGTGAGACAAACCAAATAGACTTCAGGAAAGTTCTCAGAGATCCTAATAACCAACCTGCACCCAACTGAAAGATAATTGACTTTATTTGCACATTTTCTATTAGTTAACTTAAGGAGATATCACAGTAAACATTTTCACAGGAAAAATTATGAGATTTAGAACTTTTTTTTTTCTGTCTTGAAAGAAATCCCAAACTACCCCCATCAGTTTCACCAAGCACCAACGCATCCGTTTCATACTGAGGAGCCACCTGGCTGAGCTGATCAAATGCTACTACACAGTGGAAATGTTTTAGGATAATTGTAGTGTACCATGCAAAAACCAAACATTTCAGGAGTATAAACAAATAGCAAATGAGCTGAACTTAGATTTTTGTTAGAACGTGGGTTTGATCTGCACAGAATAAAGTTCGTAATACTACTTTTGTAGCCTTTTTTCAGTATCATAGAACATGCAGACTTGTTATAGAAGTTTACCTTTGTATCAATTACAGTAATGTCCATTTTGTATTGCGAAAGGTCAGCACCTGGGTCTATGCTCCACTGGAGGTTTTCTAAATAAGATTTATCCTTCAGGTCTGGATGCAGAGAATATGAGAAAAAAACCAAAAACAGGTAATCAGAATCAAATTCTGTCAACAGCATCCTATAGTGTTTGAGTGATGTCGGCTTTCCTTTTATCAATTCATCTTTATGTTTAGGGATTGATTTTTCTCAAACAGTAAGTATGCTCATTTGGCATCAAATATTTTGTCTGAAGAGCGAGAAAAGGATTTTTAAGGTTTTTTGTCATATTTGGGGAGCACACCACTCCTTTGCGTTTGTATGAACTATGTAATACATAAAATACTCTTTCAGGTAAAGGTCTCTGTACTGTGTAAATCAGATAGTATTAGTATTGAATAGAAGACATTAAATTGGTAAGAATACAAAAATCAGGTCTTAAAATCCAGAAGAATACAAAAGTGTCTGATCATTGTTCCAGAGATGGGTCTTGATTTATCTGAAGTAGAGGTTTAGATCCCAATCGACATGGCCACACCAGCTACTGACAGACTTTGTAAAATTCACAAAGCAAGTATTTATAAAGTGAGCTAATCTGAGCTAAGTAGTACAGAAGCAGTGGTTCTACAATCCCAGTTCAAAAAAAAAAAGTTTTCAGACTAGGACTACTCAATAGGAAAGAGGACACAACTTCTAGGAAGAATATTTAGCAGCATCTCTTCATTATCATTAAAGGTACAAATTTCGTGAACAGATCATCAGGAATAATTAAAAATATTAACAAAATGCGTTATCCTTACACTTAAGTACAGTTTTCAAGCATTTGATATAGTTTAAACTCAGACTTCCTGAGATTTTATTTCAGTATGTTATTCACATGCAATAAACAACAACAGTAAATAAAGGAGAAAGAACAAGATTCCTAACCTGTTGAGTTTACAGTTAAATGCCAATGATATATTTATTATATAGTGGCAAAAGAACATCAGAAAGACACAAACTGAAAATGCAGGGAGTGATCTTGAGAAGTCCCGAATAAAAGGAGACCGAGTTAGAAGCAGAACAGAAGTGATTAAAGTGGGAGAAAAGAAGATATGAAAAATTCTTTTCAATGTAGCACAGGCTGGGGGAGTAAGGGGCCAATAAAAAGATCGGTTTCATCAAGTTACCTTGCTCATTTTGCAGTGCTTTATTTTTTGATAGTCTACAAGGATTTGGTTGAAGTACAGATGCTGGTTCAGATTCTCCATGTCCTGTCCTTGTTTTCTTTCTATTTGGTACATGGCCACTGGCAACCTAACAACATATTGCCATTTTACTATTTCCCAAAAGTCAAATACAATATTTCAAAGAAGTAAAAAAGTCATAAAATTATACCTTTACATCATCAAAAAGTTGCTCTGTCTCTGCAGAACTTGACAGTGGTGCAATTTTGAAGGGAGGAACTTCTTCTTTCATTTGGATCTGGTTTTTCTTATCCAGAAAGTTTTTTCCTAGCATTGCCTCTTGTATATAGGATTCCTCTTGTAAACCCCTGCCAAGTAAACAGCTCTCGTGGTTGGCATTTTCAATGGATGATGAACCTCCAGGAACGGGCTTCCCTAGCTGTGAAAAAATATCATGTAGAGTCACCTGTTTCAGTCTATTTTTACAGGTCTCTTCACTTCCTTGTTTTTTCTCTTGACAACGAACTCCAGAGAAGCGATCAGACAGATCCAAGGGCTTATCGACTGTATGCTCCCCGTTAATATGCTGAATGTCTGATCGAAAGGGCACAGAGTTCTCTTTGTTGAACGATGCTTTTTCACAGCTAATTACATGCTCATCTTCAGTTTGCTTTCTCTTAGTGCACCTGCCTTCTAGCTGTTTCTGGTGTACAAGAAGGAAATCACTCTTGATCACCTCATTTTTCGCTGTGCAAGTGTTTCCAACACAGGTAACAGCCTCATTAGCATTCTTTTTCACAACCATTTGCCTATTGATAGAGGCCTGGCTGATAACTGAGTTGATTTCTATTCCAAGTTTCAGTGGTGCAACAAAAGCAACATCTTCAGATTTTGATCTACTTTTATGAGATCTGGAACAGGAAGGATTGTTGAAGAGGTTGGTTCTGAGATTAGGCTTCAATCCTGAATCTAAAATACAAGGGGCATGACTTGTGCTTGAGTTGCTCTTCATACTGCTAGAAGCTCCAAAAACAGGAGAAGCTACCTGAGAATCCCAGTCAACACGGGGCGGAGTGTTCTGAGATGCATCTGAAAGGCTGAATACAATGAGAGATGAGATATTTTTCTGATGTACACAGGGGGCTGGGAGAGCAAAAGATACACAGGAGATATACAAAAAGTTTCTATCAGTGATCTACTATAAAACTAGTTGATAGTATTAACTGAAAACAGAAGGAAAAAAAGGGGGAAAGTTTTGGTCTAGGAGTAAGTGCTGTTATGCTTACAGCTGTAAAAGGCAAAACCATCACAGACCTTGTCCTTCATGTTACTACGGTGTAAAATTCTGTTCCACGCTCAGCTGAGAACCAAGGACAGAATTAAGCCTACTTAGGAATCTCTTCTACCAAAGGACTCCCTGTCTTTCAATGCAGTGAAACTGAAGAGAGTGCGAATGGCTACGCTCGCAGTCTAACTAGGCTCTTGTACAGATCTTATAGCCAAAATAAAAGATTCTCAAAGCTTCTGCAAGTGAAAGAAAAATGTGTGAACTTCTTTCAGGTACTCTTGTTTTATACTTGTCATCAATAAAACATAACACTTAAGATGACAAAGAGAGGCTAAAAATTTTCAGTTTAGACCACAACATTCTGAGGAGAGTGAGAAGGGCAACGGATAACTGGTATGACATCTAGGCAGCAGAAGGTTCATGACTGTTTTCCTACCCCAGCTCCAGGCTCTTTACCACCAGATTTATGGGCCTCAGAAGATACCTTGCAATAGCAAGAAGTCAGTTAGGGAGGGGCTGTATAAACAGAAAGCCCAAGTCAGAAGATTAAGCAAGAAGTAAAAGTCCACATTTTTGCATTCTATCAGTTCCTTTGCTTCTAATGTTATTTACTTGAAAGAAGTCCATATAGGAGAAGAATATTTGTCTCCATGTCTGTACCTTTAAAGCTAACTGCTGCAAGTTTTTTTTTAATTCTGCTAAAACCAGAACTTCATATAAGTCTGCTAAAAACACTACTATTACAACCAAGTGGAAACACACCCTAAATTGTTGTCACCATTTCTTGATTCAGAAGCTGGATGTTTTCTTGAGTCTTCAGACTGCATGTTCTCTGGGGCCTGGCTCATAACAGTATTAGTATGGGGAGGACTCAATACACTTTGGGACTCCTCGCAAAAAGGAAAACAAAGAAAGTGTGAGAAGCCATTAGAATTAAAAAATTGCAAATATGCTGTTTACATGTAAGTACTCTGAAGACCCCTTCAAACTGAACAATTCAAAACTCTGTAAAATAATAAAAGATTAAATTTTGACCAGCAACTTTAAAGAAATCTTACAGGAAAAAAAAATAAATTCATCATTCACATGCAATACACACGTATAAAAATGTCTGCATATTATAACTGTAGTTACCTATCAAAAATATGTAATAATCTCACCTGAGTCACCAAACAGTCTCATCACCAAATTATCTTTTTTAGTGTCTTAGACTTATTACTGTTCAGCAGACCCAAGGATTTAGTCCCCTGTCTTAGTCAAACCTGGAAGTTGTACACACCACAGGAACTGCGCCCCTACCCTCCTCCCCAACCCCTGGACAGGTCGGCACAGTTATATCTCTTCTTGCTAGAGCAATTCTGGAATGAGTAAGCAAAAATTCAAAGTGAGCTTTCCGGAACTTGAAATACTTTTGCAGAATTTTAATGCAAAAGAGAAAATTACTGGTTTTGAAAACAACTCACACAAAAAGCTGATGATGTAACACTACTTACAGATTCCTCTTGAACAGCAAGTCCAATTGTTTCTGCCACAACTGCAGCCAAGTTAAAGGATGGCTTTGGAACAGGATAGCCTCCCATCCTTGGTTTATCTTTTTGAGTAGAAAGAAGCTCACAATAAGTTACATACACATTATAGGATCTTACTCCACTCACACAGATGGTACAAACACAGAGCTAAAAAGATCACAAAATAAAATTGGTAATTGTGGAAATAGTTTGACCTGTGTCGGACAAAAATTGTATCTGGGAGTGGTAAGTGGAGAAGGGAGGGAAAAGAAGAATGTCTGATGAGAGCAAATTGCTGTAACATCACAGAGAAGTAAGTTTCCAGTTCAAATACAGTTCCGTACAATTAAAATAGGAAGACAAGCCAATGTAAGAGTTGCTTTTAAAACGTCCAGTCCAAGGCATGAATAGTCTGAGAAAAGCATGTAGAACAGTGATAATGTATATTTATGGTAAAATGTTTGTGTTGCAGATTTCCTAGGTGACACAATTATTCATCCTGTGTTTTCACTAGGAAAAAGAGATTCCCCTCTTTCAAAGGTTTAACATTACTCAATTTATTAAACTGGGGCAACGACGGGAAGAGTACAAGAACTACAACCACCACAACCTTGACTTCAGGAATTATTCCAAAATGTCGATACTCACAGTCATTTATAGTTATAAATACTTCACAGAAAAAAAAATAAATCAGTAACGCAAAGTTTTTGTCGAAGAACTGTTTATGGAGAAGGACATGAGACCCTAAATGTTACATATCCCTATCGGTCAGTAAGTGCAATTCTCAGAGTATTTTATCTACTGCGTCGCTGGAAAATCAGACTTAATACAATTAGATAAGTTACCTAAACTGTAAGGTAACTTCAGTAAGAGATGCACTGAGCTTCTTTCCATTTCTTGACTGTAAGCCCTGATGCTATGCCACTAGATCATTTATCTGGCAGCATACAGACAGGCATTACAAGACAGGCGTTTCAGCCGCAATTCTGTGATTAAACATAGTAGTCTTTTCCTCGCTTCTTTGTTTAAAGAAATGAACCCTCAGTTTTACCATATTTTTGTCTTATTTTGAGTAGAATTAGAACTAAATCTATTAATATGCTTACTTGGTACAGGGGACAGTGGTTGATCACAGGTGTCTGCCACTAGTATTTCTTCTCCATGGTGAGTGTCCACTTGTGTGGAATACAGAGGAATTTTTCCAAACTCTAGGAAAGTAAGTAGAAGCATTCACATGATGAAATTAGGTATCCTATAGATACAGACCATGATCCTGATCTTAAAAGCACTTGAACGTGAGTTTTAATACGTCAGCAGATCCAGTAATCTAGGCATATTTGATTATTTTTATCTTGAGGTATCACTATGACAAATTAGTCACAAATATTTCACATGAATGCTTTCTCTCACAAATATGAGCCTAGCTAGTCAGATGTAAAACAATACTGACAGATAACAAGTTTATATGGTCAGCGCAGAAGGCGAAAAGTAGGTATTCAATCTATACTTGAGCTGTTAATATGGCAACAAAACTATTAAAGAGTAAAACATTCAAGAGAATCATTTTATGCATCAACTAAGGTAATGAAAAGGTAAAAAAGCCCTGCAATTTGAATCATGATCAACTTTGTGCCGTGTAGTCCTTTCTATCTGGACACCAACAGCTCTTCATACCCATTAACTGCGATAGGTATTTACATCATTTCTTATATATCTAATTTTGGTTTAATTTAGTAGCTCAATTTTTTTATTCAGAAAATGGAAAGAAGCAGGAATGTTTAGAAAGGAGAAACTATTCACAGCACTAATACTAAATAAGCAAAACAGAAGGTGTGGAAAAAAAACCAAACCAATCTATCCTCTTCATCCCACAGTTGTACTATTTTTTCTCTTGGAAAGAGACTTTTCATCAAGACTCATATTTGGATGTATTCATATGTTATTTTAAATAGGTTTGTTTTTTTTTTTTATTCCACAAGATAAATTAACAAACTAAAAGCACTTGGATTGTTTATCATATTTCCTGCATATCATTAAAATACAAGCACAAAGTCCTTTATCTGACAATAATATTTCTTATAGTTAAAATACATCAGAGCTGTTTCTATGACACTGCAGAAACTAAATGTGCACAATACTACTGGACTTAGCACAAAACAAATGTAAACAGTGTATCAGTATTAGAAAAAGAAATATAAAGTAGCTGCTAGAAGTCGATATCTACCAGTTTCAGTAATATTTCTTTAATTGCAGAATAATTGTCGAATGTGGCAAAACCTTTATTCCACTCTCCACTAGGTGGTGACACAGCGGTACGCACAACTCAAACCCAAATAGGCGTTTCTTAGTTTGCAGCTACAGAAGAAATATGGGCTAGAAAAACTTATATTTGCATGTGTACACGGGTGAAGAAAAGCAGGATGTTGAGCTAAGCTTTGAGGATGGCTGATATAACAATTACTGCTAAAGACAATTTTCCCATCTCGTGTATTATAAACGGTAAAAAGCCACAGCAAAAAGCCACACCACCTTTTTTTAGTGTTCACCCTTTGCATTCAAATTTATATATAATCTTTTTTTTAGTCCTTAAAAATATTATTTATAATTGATTAAACTAAATGATACTCTTACCACTGTTGCTTTCAGCAAGTTCCAAATCCGAGAGTGTATGTTCTGTGTATCGGATATGCCTATTCTCTTTTTTTCTTCTCATACGACTAACCACAGAAAATGACGAAGTCGGAGTGGGAGAATCTGGAATAACTCCTTCGTCTAATTCCACTGCTTGTTGCTGTTGCTCCCTGGAGACCAAGTTAGGCAGTCAAATAAAACCCCAAGTCAGCAAGATTAAGAGCTTTCCTTTCAGCAAGCGGGACAATCATATGGTTCAAGAAAGCAACAATTTAGAAAATAGCGCCACTTCAGCAAAGCAATATTAGAACCCAGCTTTTAGCCACACCTAACAACAAATTCACAATTGCGTCGCCAAGCTTAAGAACAGCGTATCACCCTTGCTCTTCACATCTGAAGTCAATGTTTAACTACTGTGCTAGGGAAGACTTTTCCTGTGGAAGAAACCAGGGACTGTAGAGTTGCTATCTTGTCTGAAGCATATGCTACGTGAATGCAAGAATGCTGAAACGGATGGACTAGTCTCTCTCTATGTATGGAAGTCCCTGCATATCCCAAGACTATTGTCTGAAGTAAAAAAACAAAGGCTTTTGGACACTTTTAAATAGTAATGAAGAGCACTATATCCAAAGCAACCTCTCTCCAAAGCATTGAACGTTACCTCTTATTCACTCAAAGGTCTTCAGAGAGGAGTGGAAAAAAGTAACGTAAACCATTTAAAACACAACCTGACTTCAGAAGTTTACTTTCTCTCACACTGTCAGCTCTAACAGCACGTTGTAGAATCAGTATATAAAATGAATAACTATGGCTTTTCTCTCCAAAAACTCTATCTAGATATAACAAGGAAATAACAAAAAAACCCCAAAACATTCTTTTTTTTTTAAAAAATACTCTTTGGTTAGTACTTAATAAGGACACGCTACCTGTCATAGGATAGTAAGAAATGGAAGAGGCAGTAAAAGAAAACCACAAGGAAATCTAACTCAGCCTGCTTGGTCATCTTTCAGCGGTAGCACATTTTCTTATGACTCTCAAGAGAAAACATGGGCCAAAAGATTATTTTCTAACTATAAAGAGAAGGATGTAAGGTTTTGATCTAAGAGAAGAATAGCGAATATGGACATATTTCGGCATGCATTGAAATGAACCACAAGACCTTAAATAAAATAAGTTAGTGAAAAACTGTAGAAAGCTGCCTGGCTTGAGACAAAGAGCATTTTTGCAGTTAGGCTGTTTACAACGACAAACATTGATGCGCTGATGCTCTGAAGTCTTGAGGAATTCAGTTGTGTGATTTTTGTAATTCTTCTTTTCTAGCACATTTACAAAGAAAGCACCATAACTGGAAAACTATCATCTACTAACAATATCTTAAGACACAAATCAAAATAAATAGCAAAACAATATACTCATCCACTTAGGTTGCAAACTTAATTTAGCTGTTTGACTTCTCTTTAAATTTACTGGCACATGTGGCCTTTCATGACAAATTAGCATACCACAAATACATATTTCTCTATCTTACTAAGAGGTAATTCCTACATACCACCACATACACAAAAAAATAACATTAAGAAGCTGTCACACATACAGCATAAATACAAAACAAATCATTTCCAAATTGTGAAAACATCTATCTGAGACCCCAGAAAGTTTTTGCATAAACTTCCTTGTTGTACAGATAACGAAATCCTAACCTGATAAAGGATCAGATAATACAATTCTTCTAAAATGTTACTGATTTCACTTTTATAGTGGATTCTTAGACTTTTTTCAAAAATATTAAATGTTAGTAACAAAACACAGAAGATGGCAAAACTCTATTTTCACAACACGGACCAGAAACAAGCGGTTCCCTTGCACCTATGTCATGATGTTCTATCGATCTAACCTGTTCGTTCTAAATCAAGTCCCATGACTATAGTGCAACTGAAGCAACCAAACGCAGTGGCTGTACCACAAACAGCAGGACCGTCCTTGTTCATTTATTGTAGATTTATCCACTCGACTCTGCACTCCTTGAAATGACCATCCAACAAGCAAAGCAAATAACTTCATGTTACATTAGTCATTCCCAAATTTCGTACAATTGCTAGAGATTTTTACTGGAAGCTAAATTGCAAACCAATAAATGTGGATGGATATGTCTTGTATCCCTTCTATAATGTCACCTCCTAACTGCTGTGAAGTTGCACAGGAGAAGCATTAGTGAGAAGCAATTATACATATATAGAAATTTCTTACTACTTGGTATTTAAAAGGACATGCTGGGGACATGGAATATGTTATTTTGAGAAGGAGAAGTGCATCCAGAAGAAGAAAGGATGAGTGAAGGGCAAACAATGGGACACAGACCAAGAAAGAGAAAGGAACAGGACCCCGGTCATTTTGAACAGAACTCAAAGTTGTTTTACTTCTCTGCCAGAGTTACTTTCTGACAAAGATAAGAAAAAATGACATGCAGAAAAAGCCTTAAGTACCAAGTTCACACATCCTCTCCTATTTCCTGTGCACGTCTGCAAGTTGTTCACAGATGGGCAAACCAGAGCTAAGTTTCAGAACACGTCACCCCACAGCTATACAAGGAAGGATTGCTACCTCTTCCTTCTGCAGTGCACTCTATTTGCATAGTCACCACAACCTTATCTGGCACATTCTTGCTATCATATCAGATTACAATTGGAAGGCAATTTGTAGCTGATTATTTACACAGTTTTCTTTCAAAGTTTGCTATTTTTTTTCTTTTTAAAATTGGGAAATGATCATAACTTTATTTTCTAAAAAAATATTGCAAAATCCTGGAGCTTTCTTGACTAGCTGAGGAACTATTTTTCTAAAGTCTTCACCTAGGGGAGAAAAGTGGTAAAAAGACAACATAGTAAAAA
>VWZK01011760.1:74524-137964 GCA_013396935.1 Baryphthengus martii | reverse complement strand
TAGGATAAGCCTTCCCCACGTTTGACAGTACGGACTGGTGTTTTAGAAAAGCAGCCATTATCAAAGAATCCAAATCCCTGCCTGAAGCACTAGTCTTGTAGCCAATCATTCATGTCCTGAATTCTCCTATTCCATTCCACATCAGCACCCGAAAGTGGAAGGAGGGAAGAGAAAACTACTTGTGCCCCAGATCCTTTCACCAGCCGTAGATGATTGAGCCATAGTTGTTGATCTATTCTGTTGTAAGTTAGTCTGAGACACCCTTTGGGAGAAGGGAGAGGAAGGGAAGGAAGATAAAAGAGGAAACAAGATGGCATGGTCCAGCATTAGACTCATACTGTCAGTTTAGTAGCTATTTAAAGCTGCAAAACCAGCGTGTTTTGTATGTATCATGTGTAACTTTACACCATCTATTTGTGTGTTTTATACATGCTGGCTGATATAGAGTAATTATGGTGTGTTTCAACTGACAAAACGTGTTCCTGTGGTTTTTGAAGGAAACTTTGAAAATCTAGGAGGGATCCAGAAAACTCAGTGTGAAGGTTGCTGCGTGTAAGATTCATTCAAAAAGGCTGTTGCATTTTTACATTTTTCACTGTGAAAAATGCTAGTTTGCTAGATTAAAGGCTAAATGAAGTAATCAAAGCTACATTTATCTGTAGAGCTATGGAGTAGAAATGTTAAGATTGGTATGAATGGAAATGTGTATGTGTGAGAGCAGCAGAAGATATGTTGATAGAAGGGACAAAAGAATGGCGTGTGGTGGTGGTGCCTGGATCAGTTGGTCATCAGGATATCATCACATCTACATGCTCTTTCTACAAACAACCATATGATGGTGGAGGGAGTGAAAAGGAGGTTGAAGGCTTTGAGAGATGACATCAGGAAGAATAATGGTGTAACTGGAACTGTGTAGTGACCTAGATGAGATGATGAATGGGTGGTGAGTCTGTCAGCAGCATTGCTTTATGACTAGGAGTGGGACAGAGTGAAGAGGGAGAAGATGATGGTTGCTGCCAACTCCTAGTACAAAAAGCAGATGCAAAGCCAGAACATGATGATTGGTCAAGAATACTCTAGAGAGGTGTTGAGTTTTGTTGAAGAACTGCTGTCCCTTGTTCTTGGCATCACCCAAGTAATTCTGGGCAGATTGCTAGGCCACACATCTTGGTACTTGTGAGTGTGTGCGAGGGCGGGAGTGAAAGCCACCATTTCACTCAATACTTTCTCTTCATTTTGTTTAAAATAAGATTACTTTTCTCTTCTATGCCAACACCGAGCTTTGCCGTCAGTTGCTGCATATCTGTAGTTCTTAGTTTTAACCTTCCCCGTGTTCTGTACGTGTGTAGGTCAGTTATACAGCTGAAGGGAGCAGGACTTGCCCAAGCACACAGCCTCATTTGCACTGAGAGGCGTAAGCAGTTTTGGTTACTCTCTGGCAATGCACCTCTCCAAGAGCAGGGGTGGAAGCACAGCAGTAGGTGAACGTGATGCTTCTAGTGCTCTCTGTCCAGACTGTCAGTGGAATCAAATAAACTTTGCAGTTATACAGCTGAACTGTGTCAAGACTGCAAGTCTGCTGGTAAAGCTCATCTGCAGCCTCACCTGCACAGACATCTCTCCTCTCTGGATTTCTTGTATGCCTGTTGTCCTCTCTTGGTTTGTGCTTAAGTGTCTCCTAATCCACAAGTGTTTCCTTTAGCGCTATTCAGATATCACTTGGCATAGCTATCTGCAGACTAGAAGATGAGTCAGTCTTTCTCAATTCTGATCGTGTTACTTGGTATATGTTTAATGTTTTAGTTGCGTTTCTTTGTGTTTCCTACTGTGGAGTAGGTGACGCTGAACTCTGCATGTTACAAACCCCAAGTATTATCTGCCCTCTTTGTGCACGATACTGAGTTGAATGCTGGAGACCTACCAACAGTAGCACAGAGCTATGTGTAAGTCAATGCAGCATTGAGAAGTGTAGTAAAAAAAAAAGAGATGATTGATGTGGAACTCTGCTTTGGTAGCAGCCCAGAGGAAGCTCATATCTCCTGTGCTTCCACTGCAAAGCTGGTGTGGACGCTACAGACTGAAAGTATAAGGCTTAATAGTTCATATTTTTAATGCCTCACAACACCGCTGGGTAAGACCAAGAAATGGAGGCATTGAAATAACTGTCTGTCTTACAAGGCTGCAAAACACCCTAAGTAGGCTTGGGAAAAAGGAACTTTGACATGATCCCCCCAACATCCTTCACTCCAAATTAGATAGATATGGATTTGATTTGTGGACTGTTTGGTGGATAAGGAATTGGTTGGATGATCACATCTAGAGGGTAGTGGTCAATGGCTTGATGTCCAGATGGAGATCAGTGACAAATGGTGTCCCTCAGGGGTTCGTACTGGGACCAGGGCTGTTGAATGTCTTCATCAATGACATAGTGTGTTCAGGTGCACTCTCAGCAAGTTTACAGGTGACACCAATCTGAGTGATGCAGTTGACATGCCAGAGGGACAGGATGGCATCCAGAGGGACCTGGACAAGCTTGAGAAGTAGGCCTGTGTCGACCTCATGAGGTTCATAAAGGCCAAGCGCAAGGTACTGCACCTGGACTGGAGCAACCCCTGGTATCGATACAGGTGGGAGGATGAAGGGATTGAGTGCAGTCCTGTGAAGGAGGACTTGAGGGTACTGGTGGAAGAAAAGCTGGACATGAGTTGGCAATGTGCACTTGCATCCCAGAAGGCCAACTGTATCTTGGGTGGCATCAAAAGAGGCAGGGTCAGCAGGTCAAGGGAGGTGACTCTGCTCCCCTGCTCTGGATGAGGTGTCACCACAGTAATGTGTCCAGCTCTGGAGCCATCAGCACAGGAAAGACATGGACCTGTTGGAGTGGGTCCAGAGGAGGGCCACAAAAATGATCAGAGGTCTGGAGCACCTCTCCTACAATGACACGCTAAATGAGTTGGGGTTGTTTAGCCTGAAGAAGAGAAGACTCTGGGGAGACCTTGTTGTGGACTTCAATACTTAAAGGGGGCCTATAGGAAAGACATAGATGATCTTTTTAGCAGAGTCTGTTGCAATAGGACACAGGGTAATGGTTTTAAACTAGAAGAGGGGAGATTTAGACCAGATAGAAGGAAGAAATTTTGTACAATGATGGTGGTGAAACACTGGCCTGAGTTGCCCGGAGAAGTGGTAGATGCCTCATCCCTGGAAACATTCAAGGTCAGGTTGGACATGGCTCTGAGCAAACTGATCTAGTTGAAGATGTCTCTGCTCATTACAGACCTTTAAAGATCCTTTCCAACCCAAAACTTCTGTGACTATGATCTGGTTTTCATTTGTGTTCTTTAATCTTAAGCAAAACCTCAACACTTCTGTACTCTGGTGAGGATGTTTGCACACCCGCAGTGTTTTAGATCCTTTAGTGTAAGATGCTCGATACTGTAAACATTCAAAACTGAAACAAAGCCTTTAATTTCTTATTAGTTGATAAAGAAATTCTAGGGAGAGATGATGTCTCCTCCTTCCCCATTTCTTGTTATATTTTGGTATTTTAATTGCATGTTGACAGTCCTTCAAGTAATCTTAAATTTTGAGAAACTGAACTGTTAATACAGTTTGAAAGAAATTCTTATTTTGGTAAAGGTTGTTTTTCTTTCCCTTAAATCTTCAAGGTCATGCTGCAGAATAATCTGGTTTAAACACTATCACATCATCAGTACCATATGAAACAAAGGCAGAGTGAGGAATTACTTTATGTTAAGTAGCTGGAAGCTCTAGTTACTTCTTACAAACCCCTGAGGCATAATTTCAATGGCGACTAATTAGCTCTTTTCCCGTAAAAAGGACTTAAAATTGGAATGTGTTCTGTGTGCGTCAGCCTGTTAAAATGTTACTTGTTCTGTAAGGAAAGATGTTGTTTTAACTTAAAGTGTTCCTATGACATGATTAGTATTTCAATAAGCTCCAGATCCAAGTGTCAGACTTTCATTTGGTAATTGCTCAGAAATGTTAATCTGACTTTTGAACTAAAGCTAACGTTGTTTTCCAGAGGCCTCAGTGTTGTCCCAGATGAAGAAGTCATTGCAATGTATGATGGTTCCCATGTCCCTTTAGAACAAATGAGTGACTTTTATGGAAAGGTAAAACCAGACCACTGCTCTTTAAAAATGTTTTTTTTTTTTTTCTGGGTTGGGGTAGTGGTGCTTGCATTTTGTTCTTTGTACTAGCAGTTATATTTTCTCAACACGGGATTGACTTGTGGTGCTGGATGTAAAGTTTACCCTCTAAAGTGACAAACATTATTTTCTTTCTCCTGCTTGCTGTAGTTTCTTCTTTCGCTATTCCTGTGCCCGGCCATACAGACGAAGTGGAATGTAGTAAAATCCACTGACTTGCTCGGTGTTGCACAGCAAATCTGATAAAGGCTGGGAAATGAACCATATCTGGTGCCTTACCCCAACCATGTACTTCTTCCTGTTGGTCTAATGGCTTAGCTGATGTAACAGCAAGTAAATATGTGGAGGCATCTCTTGCATACAAGCTGGCAGAGTGACAGCAAAAGATGAATCATAAAAGACAAATCTTTTAAGTTTAAGATTTGACTTTGTGGGGGAAGTTGACCTTCCTGGTAGATTTCTTCCTCTTCCCCGAACAAAGAGTGGTGCTGTATTTTTTAATAAAAACCCCCAAGTTTATCTTAGCCCTCTTACTCATGGATGTTTAATTCCATGTTGACATGAAAGGCCCTTCTTTGTGCTGCGGATCATTTTGTTGTTCTTGCACTTTTTCTTATTTTAAGGAGCTGGACTTAGCGTTCCCAGCTCTGGTCTTTGCAGCAATTCTGAGTATCGCCCTGGCACTCCCTGTGAGATGCCTTGGTCTCTGCAGGTCTATGCTTGCTTTGCTCTTGGAAAGCACAGTGACAGGATAGGAGGCTGTGGACACAAAGTGAAACACTGGAGTTTCTTCTGAACGTTGGGAAACGCTTTCTTTATTGTGAGGGTGAGCAAGCACTGGTATGGGTTTGTTGCCCAGGGAGGTTGTGGAGTTTCCATCCTTGGAGATTCAGAAGCCTTCTGGACAAGGTCGTGGGCAACTGGCTTTAGGTGGCCCTTCTTGAGCAGGAGGGTTGAACAAGATGAGATCCCTTTCAACCTCAACCATTCTGTGTTTCTGTGATCTTGAACAGTGTGCTGCCTTGAGCTGGTTGCATTACCTCTCTTCTTGAGTACTATTTGTTTTGTATTTGCGCTTATATAATGAGATTCTCTACTTTTGTGAAACTTAATTATAGTTAACAGCTTTTACAGACTATAAATCTCTTCCTCTGTTACAGAATATTATTGTAGGTTATTACAGTTATTTATTATCTCTTTTCAAGGAGGTAAATTGTTTTGCAGTCCTAATCATTATTCCACTTCTTAAAGAAACCAACCAAACAAAAAACCCAACAAATAAAAAACCCCTCACCCCTCCATCATAATACCCAGTGCCTCTTATTTATAGAAGTGCAGACTTCCAGTGAAGGCCTCTAAGTCCTTCTCTTGACCGTTTTTTTTTTTTTAGCTAAGCGCTGTCTTTTTTGTGTTTATGAATTAGAACACTGCTCTTAAGAGTAATGAGTCATGATTAATTCTTAAAATAAAGCCAGCACTTTTGTTAGAGTTATTTTATTGAAAGTCTGTTAGTTCAAAAAGAATCTAAAGCAACATGAGCAGTAATGGCAAAAGCTGAGTGTCTGAAACTAAGATGAAGTGTTTGTACTGAATGAAAGCGTTCTAATCTGAGAAATGCCTGACCTTATTTCTTCTTTTTTTTTCTTCCCACCCCTGTAGAGCTCACAAGGAAATACAATGAAGCAATTCATGGATATATTTTCCTTGCCAGAAATGACACTCCTTTCTTGCGTGAATGAGTATTTTCTGAAGAACAACATAGACTATGAGCCTGTTCATCTATACAAAGACGTCAAGGTACTAGCTTTGAAGATTTAGGGAAACCTCTACATTTGTGCGTGTCATTTCTGAGCGTTTCAGGAAGCTTTGACCTGTTGTGTCAACTCCAGTGAAATACCTCCACTTTAGGTTTTGTATAGAATAATTATTGCTGTACAACTGTAAAAATAGAAGTAAAACGAAGATAGACCTTGAAAAAGATATATAGAATACCTTGAAATTTGTTTTAAATCTGATGTTCTATGGCTGTTGCTCTTTTTGTAGGTTTGAGGGGTGGATAGGGGGAAAATGAAGAAGCTCTCGTATGTTGATAAAGCTTTTTTTTAATTATTATTAAATGTATACTTTTGTCACTAGCAGGAATGGTAAGAGGCTATAGGGAGTTCGAGTTTGGAGCTTTCAGTTGTACTACCTCTGTATATTTGCTACTATATGATAATTTGCTGTCTTTTGCTTTTGGCATATGTATTTTTTCCTGTTTTCCTCTCTTCCTCCTCGAAAAAAACCTAGCAATGAAGACTAGAGTAATTTGACCCTCTTGATTCTTCAGGATGTATCCTGCAGAGGAGATAATTTTGTGTCTTGCATACTTAAGAACAAAAAAGGTCACGCCCAAGCTGATGGTATTTATCTGCACATGGTTTTCATCCAAAAGCTTTTGCAGGCTCCTTGTTGCGTGGTTGTTCAACATGTGATGCACCTGAACGCTGAATTTCTTACTCTCCCAAGTAGATCTGATGGGTTTTAAGAAACTTTTGACTTCTAGTGTAATGCCTATGGTCATATAAGAGTTAGAAAGCTAGTTCTTGTGTTTTCTGCTGGAAGTGTTTGTAGAAACTTCTGTACTGCTCAGCATTACCAACATTTTGGAAGCCCTCTAGTGGCATTTTTGGAGGATTTTTAGGACATAACCCATATAAGTACCAAAATGGCCATACCACTGTCCTCAACAAAGCTGTCTGAGCAGGCTCAGGAGAGCTGCCAAATGCCTTCAGAGCACCTTATGAATACTTTGCTTAAGTGTTTAGCTTCTTTCATCTGTTCATAAATTTCTTCTTTTAAATAACAAGGGCATTTATGAGTGATCATAATGTAAAATCTGTCTGACTTAAACCAGAAAAAAAAACCAGCTTTTTTTTTTTTTTTCTTTTTCAAGAGGAAAGGAATGTGTCAAGGTTTCCAAAGGTCATTGGAAATCTACGATGACTGTTTTTGCAGGGGGATTTCACCTCACTTCACCCTTCCGAACACCCTTTCACAGTTGTTATGTAAAACAGCCCCGGTACTATACAGTTTTATACTTCCCAAAAGTGTGAAGTTAGTTTCTTGGAGGACAGGCTTACTCTTTGTTTAGTGGTGACATACATATAATGAACATCACATCTGTAAAGTTGAAAGTGTAATTCAGAGAAAGGAATTGCAAAACAAATTACTACTGCTTTGCAGTGAGCACGGTTTTTGTACTTGAAAAGGTTTTTCAGTTCTTTAGTGCTCTTTTGCTTTCCTGACAGGACTCAATCAGGGATGTCCACATCAAAGGAATAATGTACAGAGCAATTGAAGCAGATATTGGTAAGTACTAATGAGATCATCTATAAAAGCTTTTTTTTCACTGATAATATAATGATCTTTCTAGCTTCCTTATTTAAGATTAGAAGTTCCAAATTTTAAAGCTTGAAAGAGTTCTTTCCACTTGTCTAAGGTGCCTTTGTTGGGTTCAGAACATGAGGTTATACTCTTGGTTGAATGGAGAGAAAGTTCTCATTTAACTCTTTTCAATTACTATTGTATTTTCCCCAATCCTTACAGAAAAGTACATCTGTTATGCTGAACAAACTCGTGCGGTGTTGGCAAAGCTGGCTGATCATGGCAAGAAGATGTTTCTCATCACAAATAGCCCCAGCAGCTTTGTGTAAGTGAACAGTTGTTTGCTATTCAATTATATGCTTTTAAAGGATGGTGAGGATGAGGTAATCAAATGTAATTTGTTGTATTGTACAGTTAACTGCACCTATGTTGCGTCTCACTGTTAATATCCCTCTGCCCTTTTTAGGGACAAAGGCATGAAGTTCATAGTCGGCAAGGACTGGAGGGATCTCTTTGATGTGGTCATTGTACAGGCTGATAAGCCAAACTTTTTCAATGATAAGCGAAGGTGAGTATTTAGTCAAGAATTGAGTCAAGCAGCTTGTTTCATATAAGGCTATAGAGTGTGTTATGAGACATTTTAATGTGGATGCAATGTAAAATGAAATTCTGTTTAAGGTGATTACAGAATGCAGCAACACCCAATTCTGAAGTCCAAATATTTACCATTTCTTACTAAAGAAAGTTCTAGTAGGTATTACAGGTCTACTATATTGAATTAAGGTCACAGAAGCTGTTTTTAACATCATCGTTTATATGTTGAAGTGTGTTTATTTCCTAATAAACCCAAGAAATTCTGGTGCCTTTCAGAACCAGCCCCTTACCTGGAAATGTGTTTCATTGCTTCTGTTTTAGTTGCACATGATATTTAAAGGGAGGACTGGGTGGCAGACAGGGGTGTTTGACCTAGTTGTTCAATTAAGTAAACACATTTGTAATGCACGTGCGCTACTCTTACATTTGAAAAAGACCTATTCCTTTATGTCTACTTAGGATTTGAAAGTGAGATAGAGGGAGATAGGATTTTTTTTTTTCCCCCTTTACTCTTTTTTAATTAATTTTAGAAAGAACTTTGCTGTATGTCTTGTCTCTAGTTCTCTACCCATTTCTTCAGTTATTCAGTTGTACAAAACGAGGTATTGGGCAAGATTTTTACGCATCTGCACGTCTTTGTGTTCTCTCCTTTTTAATGGCAGACAGTTCACACTGTTTCTTCTTCTCTGGAACCCCTGTCTTAGTTCTCAACAGTTATTCTCAAACCCTGTTACAAATGTTGTAGATATACTGGATAGATATATTGCATTTCACTGACTAGAGTAGAAATTTCAGAGCTTCGCTTTTCCCGTCTTACAAAATGTGCAGATGCTAGAGAGCATGTTTTCCTTTTGAAAGAGATACCTTTTTTATATTAAAATTTTAATCTCCTGAAAGTGACAGAATTTCTGCAGCAATGTAACAATTGTATGTAATTCTGTTCTAGACCATTTCGGAAGGTGAATGAAAGGGGAGTGTTGCTCTGGGACAAAATTCACAAGCTACAGAAAGGGCAGATTTACAAACAGGTATGCTTTCAATTAACTCTTTCAGTTCATATTTAAAACCTATTTCTTAGAATCTCAGGCTTCTTTAGATATCATAAAAGCTTCTAAAAAGTAGATACATTCTTTAAGAGAGTTATTTTATGATTGCAGTGGTAAAAACTCATGGTTGGTTTTGTACGTCTGCAGTTAGCTTGCCTCTTGAAGTGACAGCATTACTAAATCACCTGTAAAATTTGAATTTCATAATCTGTAAACTAAGGATACGGTTCTAGATATGAAACTATTTGTAAGGGTGCACTAAATTCCTTTTTCATGCCTGTGAAGGTGCAAGTTGGATGTCGCTACAGTGTTATGCGTTGTTGTTTCTGCAGGGTAATTTATATGAATTTTTGAAGCTTACTGGCTGGAGGGGCTCTAGAGTTCTCTACTTTGGTGATCACATTTACAGTGACTTGGCAGTAAGTAGTTTACTTTCACAAAATAGAGTAAAAGATGAGGCTTTTTGTTAGTTTTCTTCTCTTCCTCTCTGGTTATTTAACATAACACTCTATTTGAGATTTATATATAACAAAATTTGAGTAGGTTGTTAAGCCATATTGCTTTTATTGCAGTGAAGAAAATTGGTGCTGTAAAAGGCCGGTCATATTTTCCACCTTACTTGTAGCATTTAACTTGTTTACAAACTGTGCTCAGGAATATGTGAGTTTGTGTCCCTGATCCAGATACCGATTATGTCAGATGTAACAGATTAAACACAGATACCCAAACGTACAGGATGTGGCTGATTTGGGTGACATTTACTACCAAGTGTAATAAGAGCTGAATAAACTACTGTTTTGAATGTAGGGGGCAATCTTCCTGTCACTAATAGTAAATTTTCTGTAGTCCCAAGATCTTGAGGTTTGTAACCTTGCTATCCCGGAGTTTTCTTAATACCTTAGGAACAAATGTACTGTTACTTTAGACTAAGTAACCACTACTTAACTCTTTTGTAATTAATTGCGTATCAATGCTTGGGTATGACTTTCCACTGCCAAGCTGTGGTAATGTGTTTCAGCAGCAGCAAATGCTGGCGTTTTTCTCCCAGTCTGCTTTTAAAAAGAGAAATAAGTTTGGGTACTTCAGAAGGCTGAGAGCCAAAGAAAGGAGGAGGCCATTCTGTTCTTTTCTGGCACAGTGAAGGAGAGAGCACAGGCAGCAGCTGCCTCGTCCTGGACTTGTCAGGAGGAACTTGAATAGCTGGGGGTCCCGATAGGACCCTTCTGTCAGCTGAGTGTATGGGTAAATACCATAAAGCCAACACACCGTTTCCTCCAGATACTTCTGATAGCAGCAGAGGTCTCGTTGACAAGCGGAATTTCCTACTGTTTCTTTTAAACCTAAGGAATTGGTGCTTATTTGCAAATGCTTATGTGTTCTTTATCTCTCTCTCTTGAAAAATGTGGGATTTGAAGGTTACTCTGAAATGAAATTCTGTTGCCCATTGGCACAGTTAAGTCCCACTGTTTAATACTTCCGTTTACACATAAGAAGCTATTAAATTAGCGCCCCTTTGGGAAAAACAATGGTTATATTCTTCAGTTCTATTAAGTAATTCTTTTTAAGATTAATACTTGTATTTTTGTAATTCTTGCTAAATAGGATTTGACGCTGAAGCATGGCTGGCGCACTGGTGCAATTATTCCAGAGCTGCGATCAGAGATTAAAATAATGAACACAGAGAAGTACATTCAAACCATGACCTGGCTGCAAACCTTGACAGGATTACTGGAGCATATGCAGGTTTGTCCTCTTGCGTGTGTGTAATCGGCTCTGTATAGCAGAAGGGATCCAGCCAGGTTTCAAAATGCTGGATGTTGGACATGGCAAGTGCTTTTTTTTGTCTCATTGAAGTTCACCGGTTTGGCTGTAATTAAATAAATGCAATTATTTGTTAATTGGAGTTAATAGTTAAGTCTAGTTAATAGGAGTTTTCTTAAAATGCTGTCCCCTTCTTCCACTGGTCAGCCTGGATTGATTCCTGGGTTTGATTGTTTAAAATGCTTGTGGCCAACTTCTGTATACTGATCTCTGAAGCATTGCTGAGAAGGGTTTATTGATGCAAAGGCTCCTTTACAAGGGCATCCTTAGTTACCTGTTATCCATACTTTACGTTCCAGGTTCATCGTGATCCTGATTCACAAATGATTTTAGAAGAATGGAAAAAGGAAAGGAAGGAAATGAGGTAAGATGAAGAATTTGTGATATGCTTCATGGTAGCGGAGTGTTCTATGTGACGTCTTCTACAGGTTTCTTCAGAATTTCTCTCCATCCCTGATTTCTATTTCATGGTACTTACAGAACTTCTAAAACTAGCTGTGTAAAGCAATATTCTGCCTGCCTCTTGTGCAGCTCTTTTCCCCTCTGACCCTTTGTGCATATGTACCCCTTTCTCTGTTTCCCTTCTTTGGAACAGATGTTAGTTTTATGCATGAAAGGGTAACATCATATCAAATGTTTTTATTTTTCCTCTCAGTTCTCCTGTTCCTCTGTGTTCAGCTGTCAGCTGTTGCTGTTCATTACACAGTTTTGCTTCTGCATGTTTTAAAAATGTGTTGCTGTATCGAGATCACTTCTTCAGTGATTTTAGATGATTTCTTCAGATTGCAGGCAAAACATTTTAGAATATACAGAAACTGGGCTCTGCAGTGGTCTCATCACGAAGATAGGTAATAGGGCTAAAAATCTGCTACTGTGAAGGAACAGTCGCTAAACTCAGGGTGTGTGAAGTGCACAGTTGGCAAGGCCAGCAGCTGTACCACCAGCAGCCTGCCCCAGAAATATGGAAGTAAATGAAATGGGACTGATACTTGGCAATGACTAATAACAGAAGCTAATTCCAAGATGTGTATAAAGTTTTTGTGTATATTAAGCCAAATCTTTGTATTTAAAAAAAAAAAAAGAGTCTTTCATCTTTGAAACAAGAGGGTGTTGTTAGCATTTAGATAAAGGCAAAAGTCTTCTTTCACAATCTCTAGACAGGAAAGCTTGAGGTGCCGTGTTTCTGAAGTCAGAAGCAACTTAGCACCGGTTTTAGTGGAAGAAGTGTGACGCAATTCTGTCCACTACTGTGATTGCTAGATCCGGGCTATGTATGTGCAAGAGGTGCAAAAATTTATGTGCTGCATTTAAGTGTTTTGAAGTGTAATGGTAAGAGAATAACACATAGGACAGATTATAGGAACTGCTTATGTCAGGTGCTGGATGCTAGCTGGTAAGGAGGTGTGTGCAGGTATGTTCACTTCATTCTCTTTGTTTTCTTTTTTTTCTCGGGTGACAGGGAGATGAACAGGAATTTCTTCAACGCACAGTTTGGAAGCTTGTTCAGAACTGATGAAAATCCAACTTACTTCCTAAGGCGTCTGTCTAGATTTGCGGATATCTACATGGCATCATTGAGCTGTCTCTTGAACTATGAGCCTGATTACACATTTTATCCAAGAAGGACTCCTTTGCAGCATGAACTTCCTGGCTGGTCAGACCAGCTGTGCACTGGTACATTCAGAATACCTTTCCTACAAGAGACAGTTCAGATGAAATAAACACTTAGTGGCTTCTCTCTAAAATGGGCAACATTTTCTGTTGAATGTACATGTATTTAATTTAAGTCACTCAAATCTATTCTCTTGATTTAGATGTAATTCATATTTGTACTCTTAAGCATTGTACCTGTTTTCTCCTCTCCTGCTCGGAGATGTGAAAACTCCTCTTATACACAGAAGAGATGATGGACTGCCAAAATAGTAGTGGGCTGGAAGGGAGGGCATGTTTGAGGAGAAGGACTGGCCATATTCTAGGGTGGTTGTTTCTTGTTTGTTCGTTGGATATTTTGATCTGCAGCCTTATGGATTGTGCAGAAATACTTGTACTCTCTGTTCTGGCCCTGTTCAGCACTCCAGCTGGAGCCTGTAATGGATTTTGACACTGAAAAGCTTAAATCCAGCATTAGTCAATCGGTGGTACAGAGGAGCCAGATTACAGTGAGACTGTGAGGGACGGTGTGCGCGTTTTCACTTGCCTTGCTCCAATAGCTAGAGCCTTACCTGTAACTGAGCGAACCGCTGTTGCGTTGATGTGGCTCTGCTGTGTGGCAGTGCTGGCAGCACTGGTGTGTTCAGCCTGCCGGGCTTTTGCTCCTCCTCTCTGTGCAGTTTCTGTTCGTAGGATCTCTATGCTTGGCTGTAGGTGGACCTGAGCCTACAACTGAACGTGACACTTAATTTGGGCTGCTTCAGCTTTTTTATTTTCTATTTTTAGGCACCTTTCTTTTTAAGTTTCAAAACGCTTTAAATATCCGCTCTCTAATAAAAAAGCCATTTCAAGAGGTCTTGCAGTTTGCATTTCAAAGTGGAGACAAATCTCCATCAGGCTTTAGGTTGGTCCTAAATGCTGCTTTTAGAAAATGTTAACAGTGTCTTAGAGTGGTATGCAATGTAGTTTTGCTATTCCCTAGGAGAAGAATGTATTTCATATAGCCTTCGATAATGGACTCCTACAGTCAAAAGTAAAAACACACAATAGGCAAATGAGTTAAAAGAGAAATTAAGAAATGAGAAAATGAAAACCAGAGTTTTCTAATGATGGGGTTTTTTTAGCTCAAGCCCTGAAAGCTGAGCTGGGGCTGGTCAACAGTTTGCATCAAGCAAAATAATTTTGGTGGTGCAGATCAGGAGTTTTATTGAATTCCTGAAACTGCAGGTAGCACATGAATGCAAACTCTGTGTAGCACATATATTCCAAAGATTTGAGCTGAAAAATGTCTATTTTGCACAAGGAAAACATCTATTGATGTGCTTCCTCAAACAGGCACTTTATAGAACTGCTATATAGTTGGATGCTTTCTTTTCTCTGCATCCAAATGAAACTTTTTTTAAACTGGTGCTTCCCACCTCAGCCATTTTAGAAGGCAAATATTATCTAATATTTTTCAAATTTTAGTTAAAGGCTCTGTTTTTAAAAGCATATAATTAACAAAATATACAGCATTTGATATTCTTCACTTCATTTTGGGATATCACTTGCTTCCTACCACGATTGTCAAGTAAACAAACTTTTGGTGACCAAAAGTTTTCTTGTTTAATTTTTTTTTAACCGGTCTGTATTATGTGCAAGTACCTATATTGAATTTCATACACAGTATCTTTCATATTTTTAAAAGCATGTTTGCTTTTAAGAATACATACGCTAAATCTAGCCTGTACAAGTAGTTTTCCTGTATGCTTGAAATCAGTCTAAATTCCTCAGAGGTGTTTATAGATTTTATGTTTATGATTTTCTTGTGCTCCTGTTTCGAACTTGACGTGCAACACCCCCAAAGTGTGTGTGTGTGTATTTAAACAGATGAAGATACTTGAAATGAGTAAGTTCATCTGACAGTCCTGCTGGGGTGCTAGAAGAAAAAGTTTTGCAGGAAGTTAGTTTGGCTTTATCAGGAGACTTGTTGGTGGGGCTGTGGGAGAAATATTTAGCATAACTTGATAATGAAATGTGGGGATGGAAATATCCCCAGTTTGCCTTCAGTTCTTTATCCTAACGTTCTGCTAGAACCAAAATTGGTGTTACATGTGTGTAGCACCTCTCATGCTCCAGAGATTTAAATGCACTGTTTAAAAAACCCAAACCACTGTACATTCTCCATCTTACTACCAGCAAATGACAGTGTTGTGTTCTTCAGTTCTGCATTACTGAATTTGATAATGTTTTGTTGGTTATAGCGCTGTGAAGTTTATTCTTTTAAAGCTGACTAGGAGTCAGTTTGTTTGCCTGTGTTCAGCAGGAACAGTTTAATTGGGTTGGGTGATGTTACCCACGTAAGGCTTATTTTGTTTCAAGATTATTTTCTCGTCTCCCCCTTCCTTTCTCTTAACTTACAAATGAAGCTTCTGTACAAAGCCGTTACAATAGCCAGCCGAGGTAAAATCTTGTTTATATTGCATGACTTTTTGTAATAAACAACATTGCATGAAAAAAAAAAAATTATGAGGGGGTTATGTTCCTTTAAAACAACCCAACTATATATAATATGAATTTAAGTGAGAATTTTAAAGTGTATTATTTATTTTTCAGTGCTAGTATGCTCTTATTTAACTTTAAAAAATGTCTTGCACTTTTGTAATTTCACCTTGGCGCTCTCTGCATTACTTATTTTAACCTTGCTATGCTACTGACTTCAAAGAGATTGTTGAGCGTGTTTGAAGGGCAGTGTCTCTTTATATTAATTTTGGGAGTATAGTTCATTTGAACACCAAAGCAAGAAGAAATGTTCATTCTGTTCAATCAAAAACACAGAGGAGAATAGTTTGTCAGTAGAAGAAGAGTTTAATGAACTGTGGAACTTTCTTTGTGATAAAAATACTTAAAAGATTATGACAAAAATAAATGCTTGGACTTTATCTTTTAGTCCCTGTGAGCCTTAATATTTTGGGTGACTGGGGAGAAGGAAAGAACATGAATTGTATTAACTGCAAAATTCTATGGCGAAATCTGCCCCAAGTGTGTGTGTCTGTGTTTGTGTTCTGAATTTTTTAACATCTTAACAGGCAACAACAAGCAGACATATGTAGGGGGGCAAGGGAAAGAGTTAGGGGGACGAGTCTGTTTCATCCAGTCATGCTTCCACACTAGATTCCTTTGGTTGTACTCGATACCTATGTCAACAACCCTGGCTTTGCATGCACATACCTTGTTCTGATGGGAGGCATCCCGCGGTTGCTCTCAGAGGTAACTAATATGTTCCTGGAGTGACACCTTCCCTCCTGCATCGCACACGTGGTGGACACCAGGAAGTGTATCACAGGGGAATGCTACTGCTCACAGTTTGCTACAATATTAATGTTTTGAGGGAAGGAAGTGGCAGCGAATTAAACTCAAGTTTGGTTCACTTCTAGTAGTATGGTGAAAATCACGGCTGTTTTGCTGTGCATTGGTTGAAAGGCAATGTTAATGTGCTTGGTAAAAACACGGTATGTGAACAAGCAGGTAGCTTCTGCTCCTCTCAGACATAAAAAGCTGTATATGGACATGACATGGCAAGGGTATGTTCATTGTCTACTTGTTACAAAAATGGCTCAAGTAAAAATTAGTTACTATTTGAGTGCTCTCACCTCTATTTCTCCCTAAAGGTGCTACAATTACTATTTGCCTTTGTAAACAAAAAACAGTCGAGGTTGAGGAAAGACAGAAAAGCTAGAGGCAGCAAGAGAGGCAGACAGGATGGTTGTGTTTCCTGCTGTTGAAACTCTTACAAGAGAAATACCTTCAGCTTAAAACTACTGATTTAACACATGTTCTGTTTCACACTTGCCAGTTGTAGTAACTGAGCCAAAAATGAAAGCATAGAGCTGTAGTACTAGCAAAGTTAGGATATTCGCCAAGTTAGCAGCCCTGTGTGTTTGAGGCCATTTTAATGGCTGTGAAGAAAAATAGACACAGTTAAATCAGCAGGTAAGTGAAAGTCTTCTCGTTTTCAGAGAGGTGTCCGTTTGCTTCTGTGTAGGTTATTTGAGACTCGGTTGTGCATTTGGCACTCATAGCTGGTGCTGCTCAGATACAGCCAACGCTTCCGAGCCTGGTAACTGTGAACTCTACATAGACTGCATCTTAAACAAAGCTGTCCTCTTTTGCTTTTTAATTTGTACTGAAATTTTAGTCCCTGAAATGTGCAGATGCTGGGGTTTTTTTCACAGTAAGTGTAAATAGAAATGTATTTTATAACTGACTAATGACAAATTCAGTCTTTAATTCTGATCATGAGGACCACTCATCACAAGCTGCTGGTCATCTGAATCCTATAAATTAGAAGAAAAAGAAAATCAGATCTGAACATTGTGTGAAGAAGTGAAAGTCACTTTTTTTGACAAATTCATCCATACAGATGGCAGAGTTTGCACCTGGCATTTTTTTTTTTTTTTCAACGAACAAATCTTACTGGATGCAAAAAGGTTTATTTTGACTTACAGACTCTGCATAAACATGAGGGTTTTGCTAAATTAGACCACCGAGACTGTTCAGATACTCTGGCTTTACTCAGTCTTTCCTTCACTTGATTCCCAGCCCCCTTCCTGTTGCATTTTAGATTCTTTGGAGTGCTGGCAATAAACTCAGCTGCACTTGCAGCAAGGAGGAGGTAAGAAAAAACAAGAAGGCTCTTAAAGTTCATATAGACATATCAATGCCATCCAGTAGCATTTGAAGTTCAATATAATTTAGCTCTCCTTGTAAGTAGACTTGAGATACAGCTGTAGACCACAGCCTCAATTTTTCTACACTGGGGTTACCCAATTTGTAGCAGTGGTGAGACAGGAAAGCCAGGAAATTAAATGATGTTTTCCCAAATTAATTTTTCTTTCTTTCCAATTAGACATCTTCCTTTCATAAAGTCCTTCCCTCTTACCCCTATTTTAGTTACATCTCAATCTCAAATCAAAATGAATACTTACTGAGAAAAGATCGTATGTAGGTTCTGGTGGAGTCAGTGCAGAAGAGCTTTCATATGAGGGGTTGGTGATATTTGAAGGCTGTGACTTGTCCAGTGATGTTACATCAGCGTCGTCATTTGACTACACAAAATCACAAAAACCTGCTTAAAATCCATCCTCCTCTTGCAGCGCATTACGTGGGGCAGTGTTGTGACTGAACTGGCCTTATCTAAATCAGTGTCTCTGCGCATGAACTGTGTTCTGGGTTCTTGTAATATCTCACATCACTTTATGTTGGTATCTTTTTTTCTCTCCCTTATTTTTAAGCCTCAGTGAAGATAGGAAGTGGTGCCCTGGCCTTGTGCCTGGAGGAAAAGATCCTGAGCACTCTCATTGGAACTGTAAATATACAAGTGTTTCCCCTGGCTCATGGCTCCTGGGTTTGTTTTTGGTTTTGTTTGTTTTTTTTTTTGTTGTTGTTGTTTGTTTTTTGTTTCTAGAAGATGACTAGTATTACATGCAGGAACTACAATAGGAAGGGATTTCTGGTCACTTCTAGGTAGAATTTCTTTTGGATTCTTGTGTATTTTGTAGCATTGGTTTTTTTGGTCATCCCTGGTCTCTGGGTAGTTTGGTTGTTGCTGGCAGGTTTTGCATCAGCATGATAATACTACATGAGGGTAGCACAGTTAGTTAAAAGCAAGTATTAGAGTGGATCATTATAAAAATTGGCCCTTTTCAATCCTGCAGCCATTTTGTTTGCTTACCTTTTGAATCCAGCTATTTTCCTATCAACTGTTTCAACCTCCAGAGCAGTAAAATTATTAGCAATGCTGTGGAAGAGGGTGGTAGTGGTGGGGGGAAGAGTACAGGTGCCCTTTCAGTGGTTGTAATTACCTGCTTCCCTAAGGGAGAGCTTTCTGGGGAGGCAAAGGCTTCTGCACTGTGTAGTAAAATAAGCTTTTGGCCATTCCTTAGTGTTGGAGGGATCTGGGAGAGCAGAAGCCTGTCAGGTACTTTGGAGGGAGATCAAGGGGAGCAGTAAGCAAATAAAAGGTTGTGCCCAAGGCAAGTGTGTGAGCCTTCCCCACTTTCTCTGGGTCTTAGTCTGAACAGTTCAAGTGGGAAGTGTCTGGGAATGTTTGTAGCTTAATAGAATACAAGGAGAAATTGGAGGCTGTGAGTTTGGGTGGTGCAGTTGGTCTAGGGAAATGATGGCCCTCTCCCTGCTTCGCGTTCCTGTCTGACACCTACCTTGAAATGCTGGAAGCCTGTGTTTCTTTGCCTGAACCTGAGGTACGAATATCCGATAAAAGCCAAAATTCCAGTAAAAAGGCAGATGCCAAAGAATATTCCTGTCCCAGCACTGGCATGGAGAGGAGCCTAGAAGCAAGAGAGAGGGTGAGTGAGCTACGGGTGGGTGCTGGTCATCTTCCAGCACCTGAGCATGCTTAGTACCCCTTTGAGACATGCTCTAGTCCTGAACTGCTTTTGTGCTTGAGTTTCCTGGTACATGTTCCCTAGGGACAGTTGAATATGGCCTTTTAATAAGAATCACAAGCTAGGTTTTGTTGGGGTTATTGTACGTAGTGCCTAGTACAGTTTCATCTTGTTTGTTTTTGAAGTTACAGAGCATGCCTAAGTGATCTTTTCTGGTCAGGTTTTTCAAAGTAGCAATAGAGGCTATGATGAGGCTGCAACCTGACTGACCTGAGGAGAAAGGGGTACCAAATTCTCTTAAGCAGCTTTGGAAATCTGTGCTACAAATCCTGGAGGGCTCTGCATGGGTTTGAGCTTATTCCGCACCGTTCTGTGCACTGGGGAGATGTTGGTTATTGGCACCTATCAGCAACCATGCCATCTTCTGAGCCCTCTTTACCAGGGCTCAAACCAAACTGCACCCAAGCTGAGGCCCATCTCATTACTGGTTAGAAGGACTTGCCAGCCTGTGCGGAGGGTGCGCTGGGCTGGGCTCCGCCAACCTGCCTTCTGTAGGTCATTTTGTTCCAACATGTGCAATACCTTTAACCTGAAATCATTCTTCAATCAAGCAGGTAAGGTGCCAATCCAGGTAACCATATATAATATTTTTATAAATATTTTAATAAATGTGCAGGGGAAGAACTGAAAGAAATTCATGTGTGATCTGGATTTAATCTAAGGCAGAGAAATGCAGCCAGACTTGGACTTTGGTTTGCCTTCTCCAGCTCTGTGGCCTGATAGATTGATATCATGAAGGTGACTTGCAGTTTTGGGGTAACGATTAGTTTGAGGGATCCCAGGGCACGCAGCCACTCAGGCTGCAGCATCCCCAGAGCACTGTACTCTTTGCTGGCAATCCAGGAGGTGAGGAGGTGTCTGGAAATGGGTAGAAGATTCGTAAATTTTTACTCTTTCTTTTCCACGTGATGCCTTAGCTCTGGGGCCTCATGCCTAGAAAATTAATTATTAAACTTACCCTGGCAAAAATAATTGCATTGTTGTCTTAATAGATATGTTCTTTTCATCTATTATTTTTTTTTGGAAAACAAATTAATTTATATGGTGCAGCTGAACAGCTAAATATTAAAAAAACATTTAACTGCCCTCTAGCATGTGAAAGGTATTATAAAGATTGTAATATCATGCTGCTGTAGACTGACAGAAATTGCCTATTTTGAATCATTTTCAGTCAGTAATTTACGCTTTTACCCAAGTGTGTCATTTCCTACTTCTAAGGATTGTAGGCTGCAAGGGATTTTTGTGAATTGAGATTGTGCAGGCCTATTACTGAACTTCTGGGAACAAGAAAGAAGATTTGTAAAGGAGAAAGGGTTGCTCAGAACAAAATGAAGGTGAGAAACAGAGTATCAATAGGATTAACCTTGCGGGCCAAGGAGGTGGCCAGTTAGCCACTTCCAAAATCAGAGCTGGGGTGGATAGCCTGGAAAAGTGAGTGGGGCCCTTCCAGTGTATGGAGAGAAGGATCAGAACGAGTTATCTCAGTGGAAGGGAAGTCCTTCAAATTAAGTAAGTGATGGGTCTTCTTGCAAGGTCAGTGTGAGCCTGTGTTGGGCTGTCACAGAGTACTCTGCAAGGAACAGAGTTGGGCAGTGCCAATGCTGCACATCAGAACAGTTAAAGGAGAACAATTTGTATTGGAAAAATAAAAAGCTCGCTGTGCACCTCTTCCAGGGGCAGCAGGGTTCACTTTTGTGAAACATCCCAGTTGCACTGCAGGCGAACAAAATATTTTTCTTCCATTTCATATAAAGCAGTAAACTTTGCTGGTAAGAAATAAATAGAACAATGTTCCTGCCTCCCTGCTGCTGGGCTCTGTACCATTTTGATTCTCGCTTGAAGCACTGCAGCTGCTAACTTGAACTCCACAAAAAGGACGGCACACCTTTCTGAACTGGGCTATTTTGCCATGCACTGTTTGGTTTGGTCTTTCTAATGGGGGGAAATAATTGGGTAACTGAGATCATTGCAGGGATTCATGCAGGTAAAAAATACTTGTTTTCAGTATCTATTGTTTTAGATAGATAGAAATGAGTGCAAAGCCAAGAGTAAAAAATTTTCCTTAGAAACTTGAAAGATCTTTTTGGAACATCTGAAAGAGCTTCATAAAACCTCCATTAGAAATACGAGCTCTGTTTTAAAATGGATCTTTCATTTTATTTATATAAAATAAATGTGGGAAGAACTTTTTTGGACAAACGTTTTGAACAAGCTTCACTGGCACCTGGTTGTCTCCTTCTAATTTTCTTTCAAAGTAACCTTTTTAAGTGAAACTGCATGTATAGCAGGCAGACTGGGAACACATGGATGTTAGCAATGAGTTTGGGATGATATAAGCCACAGCCGCTTCCCACTATTCCCCCAAAAACCAAACCACTCTGTACTTACAGGTGCTGGTGGAGCTTTTAAAGGCTCTGAAATGACATGGATAATCCCATTGGAAGCGATTATATCCCACTCAACAATAGCACTTCCATCCACATATCTGATGTCACCCTGCCAGGAGAAAGAACAATGAGAGCTGAGATTTGAACCTGTTTCCTTTGGGACTGAAATGAACCTTGAGACTATGCTGCTACCTCAGTTACTAACACACAGGGAAATATCACCTGGGGCCTTATACTTCTACCTCCCTGGACATGAGTCTCAGATGGCTCCAGGCTCATCATGGCTCTCCTGTGCATGAAGTAGCCATCATCATTACCTGCATATTGCCTTCAGGCATTTCTTTGTCCTTTTTATTTATTAAAAACAAAGGATTTTGTGATATTCGTGCGACTGTGGAGCTCTGTCCAGGAGCGGTGTTATTCCCAAATGCCAGGAAGCCTGCAGCCTGCCTCTGTTACAAGTGCTTTCTCTGCTGGGGATGCCACTTGCACTGAGTTTGTTGGCTTGAGAGAGCTGGGTTAGCACTGATAGGGAGCTACCACCCACAGTCTATTTGGTGGCCTAGCATCTGCGAGCTGGAAGGCAGTCCCATTTGGCAGCTTATCAGGAAGGGACCAGGAGAGATGGGATCAGTCATTGCACTGTTGATGCTTCTCTAAACTTTGCTGATAATGGGAGTCCTCCACCACTTTGGGCTAGTCCTCAGCCTCTCTAGCCTGCATTTTCGAAGGGTGGGTTCAGGGGTGTCTGTGCTATTGCAAACTAGGCTTTAAATTGCATCCTAAAAAATGGTTTGTCCTTGGGAAGCAGAACTGGGAGCTGCTGTCCACTCTTGCCCCTGGCATGAGATGGTATGCTGCTGCTGGAGCACACAGCAACTTTCTGTGCCCAGGGAAGAAAAGGCTCAGCTGTGATGGTACTGCAAAGTGATGTGGGAGTCACCTTGTGCCCTCTTTTTCCCTCACCCATGTGCTGCCCTGACAGAGTCCTAAGGAAAGCTTGTGGGCTCTGACCTGGTGTACTGGGACAGGTGGGTGCTTGGCTGCCTGGAGCATGTGTGGAAAGCAGCTGCCACCTCTCCTTCCCACCCTGGCACCCTGCTGAGCTTTCCTGCAGCTGGGGAAACCCATTGCTTGCTCAGGTCCTCCATGGAGGAAGAAAAGCTATGCCTTTCCCACCAGCTTTGAAGTGCAGGAACAAGATTTGTGTTAATGGGCCCAGAGCCTTCCCTTGGCAGCTTTTGAAGAAAGGACGACTCTTTTAAAGTAGAATGTCTTCTAACTCAAATATCAGATCAAAGTGATCTAAGAGAGCTCCTAGCACGCTAATAAGTGATATAGGTCTAAGTCTTGTGCTAGTGCATCTGCTCTCTCATGAGGGTGTACCTTATCAATGTGATTACTGGCTTTGAAGTATAGGGTCATTTAAAAAATATAAATGGCAGTTCTCAGGCCAAAGGAGTTTCTTCTGAAAGGGGAAGGAGGAAGGAAGCAAAGGCAACAGATGAGTCATTTGTGCACCTCTTTCTGCAGCACCTTTTTCTTTCTTATTGATGTCTGTGAAAATCCATCCCCCACTTGACATGTTTGGTGTTCAACTTTCCTTGGGTTGAACACCATTCTGTAGGGTACATTTTAACTGCAAGCCCCAAAAATATAGGGTTTCTTATTTTCATATTCAGCTATACACCATCATCCCCAGCAGAGTCCCAACTTTGGTCTCAAGAGGTTGCTGTCACAGAGGTCATTTGAATATTTTGTTAATAAAAAATAAGTTGTTGGGTCTATTTCAAAGGACATATTCCCCTAAAATGTCAAAGGACACTATCCACTTGAAAAAAGGATATACCTTTTTGCATTAAAAAGACACTGAAATAGTAATAAAAATCACAACACTGTTTTGTCTGTTTTTGCTCTGAGGGAGGCTGTGCAGGCATCTCCTGCCTCTCCCAGAAGGTTACCAAAAACCTTCACAAATGCCCACATCTTTAATGATAAGCTGCTGCTCTCATGCCTCCTCCTATCACACTGCCACATCCCATAATCCTGTCAGGCTGAGAGAAGGGTTGAATCAAGCCCATATTCCCATCCTGCCATTCCTGCAAGCCACGTGAACAGTTTCCTTTGAGTTTTGCAGGTCAGAGCTTGGCCATTTGCAGATTGTGTAAATCTGTAGTTTGTCAGCTACTATCCTGCACTCTTTGGACAGGAAAGAGCCTTCTGAAGTCAGCCTCTCACTGCTGCCCACTATAACGTTACCAAATTGCTCTCTGGACCAGTGTGGCACCTGATGACAGGGTATAGCTTAATGGGGGGAAAAAAGCGTGAAAATGGGAAATTTATTAAAAAGGTACCTGTTCAGCGATGGTGACTTGACGTTCCTGGCCCCTGGTGTTTGTAATGAGTAGTTTTTCCCCTAGACGAGTTAGAAGAGTGGTTCCGTTGGTCAAGTCCTCATAAAACATTATGCTGGCATTAGATAAATGATACTCGATGTCTCGCCCAGAAAGTGTCTGTAAACAAGAGCAAAATAAGAAGAATGTTAACTGGTCTCATGAATCCTCTGGATTTACCAGTAGGGTAAATGCCTGTGACCTTTTTCCTTTCTTTTTTTTTTTTTTTTTCTGTTAATACTGCAGCAAGTGCAATACAGGGTAGAGGTTATTGGGAAATTTAGATGCAAATGCTGAGATTTTCTGCCCCTGTTGACCTCTGAAGGTTGCCTGCAGCAGGTAGTGTCCTGATTCTGGTGGGACAAAGGTTTTTACTCTTTTGTACGATGACCTGAAGTGATGAGCCTCAGAGATATTCCAAACAGCTTGAAGATGCCAGCCAGGGCATAAACCCATGTGAATTGTTTGAAATGATGTTGGATGGAAGGAAGAAAGGGAAACACAGAAACAAAGCTAGGAACGGATGTCTTTAATGCATTTGTGGGAGATACCAAACCTGGGCACTGCTTTCTTCAAATGACTGTGCTTGATATTAATAAGACAGAGGAGGCTTCATGTCAGTCAGGCTCATTTATAACTGGACAACTAAAATACCTGATGGAAAAGTCTATGTATTGTCTTGAACATTCAATAACCTTACACTCCTAACCATGGAAAAAAAAATGGAAATGATGAACTCACCTTTTTCAGAAGCACGGTTTAAACTATGTGGGATTACACAAAATTGTATCATACTAAGATTATTTTTTTAAAAAACCTACATTTCACCCAGATACAGAAACCCATAGTGGCTGTTTAAAAAGTCTTATTAAAAACAGGAAGGAAAAAGAAAAAAACCTAACCTCATTTTCCCTTAACCCACTATCGTTTGGAGCAAAGAGAGTGGCGTGCACCGACAGGTCCGTAAGGTATCGCAGGAACTCTCTCCCCTTTCTAGAACTGTTGGAGTAAGCCATAATGTCCTAGACAGAAACAAAATCCAGCTTTACTAAAGAGAAATTGTGCGCTTCCATGCAGGGAGCTGAAAAGATGCGACCACATAAGTAACAACAAAGAAGCTTTATGTTATTAGCCATGAAGCAGCATTGGAGTGATGTTACCAGAAGTCTGTACTCAAAACCCAGGTTTAGCTGCTGATTTGATGAGCAAATCTTAAACTGACATGCAGGAGTTAGGCCCTTGTTGTCTGTGAAGCTACTTGTACGTAGAATACCTTTCTGAATAGTAGCAAGCAAAGGACCTTTTTAATGTTTTGCCTTTCTCAAGCAGTAATTCAATAAAGTTACAAAGCACCACACTCCTTGTGATGCTTAAAAAGCCAGGAGAAGTTCTATACAGAATCTCTTTTATGCAAAAGGTGCAGCAGCATTTTATTTCCAATTGAATTTCAGAAACCTGAAACCTCTTTGGAGCAAGTAGTGAAAGAAGTAGTAACTAAGTTCTGATTTTGACCATGAAGACTTATACCGCTCCACCTTGCTTCACTCTTGTGTTGTTGTCACCCGTATTTGCCATGCTAGTAAAGCAAACACTGAGATACAACTCGGTGGCAGAGCTTGCTTTGCTCTGTTCCCCAGACTGAGCAGTGTGTCAGCTGTGGGCCATACCGACAAGAAGTTTGTCAGTGTTGGGAAGGACATCAGCACTTGGAGTAAGTTCCCGCTGCAGGAGAAGCCGTCCCCCACGTAGCCTGGCTTGCAAGTGCAATTCACATCTGGAAAGTATAAACACAGAGAGCCGTGTGGGCAAACATCCTTCTCTAGAAAGCTTTAGGCTGCCCTGTGTCTGAAAAACTACTTGGAGCAAAAGATAATTATTTTTTCTAAGTTAAGAAGTGGCACAGTCTCTTGCAGTGTTATCTAGCAGCCTATGGCTGACCAAGGATCCAAAATCCAGGATGCTGCTCCCCTTTGCATAGAAGGATGCAGCAAAGGACCTTCTTACCTTTCTCCCTGTAGCAGAAGACATCCCAGGTTTCACTCAGGTTGACTCTTCTCCCATAGTCCACGATGCCTACATACCCAGAGCCGCAGTTCGGGGAGGAGAAGGCAGTCGGGTAGCCCACTCTTTCTCCATCTAGCCAGCCAGCAGAGCACAGGTGGTACCTCGCCTGCAGCCGGCACAGACATAAGGGGAAAAAAACAAGGGGAAGAGCTGGGTGGTGGGGCCAGGGCAATTCAAATTAAATGGACAGTTCCCCTGGGGTGCTCAGACAGCACTGGACCTGCCAGCACTCTTTTTATGCATTTAAAAGGGCTTTGCTCATCCTGCAGTCGGCCCTGTGCTGAGCTCTGTGTGAAGGGCTGTGGAGATAGGGGCCCATCTGAAAGTTAGTGGCTCCCCATATGGATCAAAGGAGCCTTTCCTAGGAAAAGCTTCCCAGAGTCCAAAGCCAGGCAGGATCAGAGGTGGGTGTGAAATCTCACTGTGTGCCAGTCCATCTTTTGTCATCATGGGAACAGCTGACAAAGCAGCTCAACACAGAAAATATGTCCCCAGGAGTGCTGGAACCAGCCCCACTGTAGACTTTGCTGCTTTGGGGTAAGTATTTACACAGGGCACAGAGGATGTGCAGTTCCAGCTGCAACCTGAATCTGTTCAGGCAGCAGAAAGAGGTTTATGTTCTGGCTGTGGTCCAGCCTCACATTTTGATGAAGGTGTTTCTAAATGGTGAGTGTCTTTCTTCTCTCTGCAGATGGGAAGGAGACAGAAATGCACTAGCAGTCTGACTCACTTTTCTAAAACAAGTTTTACAAACCCAAGGTGCAATGCTCATCCCACTAATTTCACCCATGCATGGGCTATAACACACTCAACAGCATTTGGGGAAAAGATTCCTGAAGCCATATACTAAAAAAAAAAAATTAAGCATAATTCTGAAGTGTACATTTCTTTAAAAAGTGCTAATAATTAAACCCACCATGAAAACACTCTTTAAATCTGACTCTACCATCTCACCTCAGTATCATTAGAAAAAAAACTTGGCAACTGGTTTCAATGCTGTATGAGCAACCACGAAATCAATAAACAGGCTGAAAACTACTTCCAGTCAAACATACCCTGGGGCACAGGAGAAGCAAAGGAGGGAAAATGAAGCTTATTAGCACAGAGCAGCCCCCTTGCTCCTCTCTCCCCATTTACACCGCAGGTAGCTCCACTCCAGGGATTTCCTCTCGCAGTGACGCTACCTCACCTTCTGTGCGTACAGCAGCTGGTTATATGTAGCAACAGTGGCTGACTCATTGGCACAGGCCTCCTTTGCCTTCTCATAGGTCATTTTGTACTGCCCTTGTGGGGACCGTAAGTGGAAAACCCCAACTGTTGTATCTGCAAAGAGAGAGAAGAACCAGCTCTTCCTGAAGGAGTTTTTGTGTCTGGAAGCAGAGTCAGCTGGGCCATACAAATACTTGTGAATTTTGTGAAACAGTTAAGACAGATTGATCCCTTAGGTGTAACACTCCTACCTGGAACTCCTTCATCTGTTGCTTCCTACATCTGATATCACAAAATACGTAAACATGTGTTCTAACTTTAATCTTGTCATTGTTTCAAGGGGACATCGGTAGAGGACCGAGTAAGCTTACAGACACAAGGATCGTGGCCACTGGCTTCAGTGCAGTGGCACCAGGGATAAGGATGGGGACTTTCTGTCCTGTGACATGCACGGTATGCCATCCTCACCTTGGAAGTGGAGATCGGCACAGTCGGCATCAGCGTGGCACTGCCCGTTGTCTTGCAGGCAGCGGTCGAGAGGCAGCTGCATCACTGAGCAGTTCAGCCCATCACCAATGTAGTTATTTTTACATTCGCACTTGCGTTTGTCCTGGTCAGAAAGAGAATAAAAAAGGCCAAGCCAAGTACTTAGCTGACATAGAAGTGCTATTTCAAGCAACATTCTGAACTGTTGGAAAAATTTCACTGGATGTAGCCAGGAATGGACAAACAGGAAAGTTGCTACTAACAACTGTGATTCAACAGACCACAAACTCTGACACTGATATTTATTCTTCTAAGCAAAACATTTACACATGCACTTGGGTGATTTGCTGAATTAATATCAAAGCATAATTCCATCCACAAAACTAATAATATGCATTGGAGAATCGTATGACACATAATTAACAAAAATGGATGGCAAACCTATCAAAATGATATTTAAACGACTGGGTGTGTGAGCATGAAAGGAATTTAGAAGCCCACTGATAGTAATAAGTTGAGAACTATAAACCACATAGGATTTGGTCACATCCAGTGATTGAGATGGTTGGCAGCTGGAACAGATTAGTGGCAAGGCTCTTCTAAATAGCACCTGGAAGACCTATCAGGTGAGCCTAATTTTCTTCAATAACAGTTGAGCATGCAGGCCAAGTAATTTGTATCACGTGGCTACAGAGATTTTTATGCTGAGTCCAGCCAACCAACAAATGACACTACTCTCGCAGCTGTCCCTAGCTTTAGCTATCAAAATATACTCAGTTTCAATCCAACAAACTCCTGTTGCAAATAGGGATATCCAGTCAGAGAGAGGTAATAAGGGGATAGAAAAATTACACATGCAAAATACCCCATCTGCTGTAATACATCTATCCGTAAAGCAAAGATGTCAAAATGTTTCTCACCTCTCAGCTGAGAGGATACCAAACTGATGTGGAAAGTGTGCTGGAGCTACGTAAAGGTTGTTTTGGAAAACAGGGACTTTGAGAGGTAAGGAGTGTGATACAGCCAGAGAAAAGACTTCTACTGGGACCAGAAAGAAATCCCTCAGACAACTCTACTGGTGACTGAAATTGTTCAACTTACAGGTCCTATGACAATGCAAACGGCATGCTCATGGCAGCCTCCGTTGAATCCATCAGCACAGGGATTTATTGGAAGGCATGTAAAACCGTCTCCCTTGTATCCTTTCTGGCAGCTACAGAAGACTTTCACCCCGACTTGTGTGCATTCGGCGGCCTTGTGGCACCCGCCGTTGTTTTGTTTGCAAAGGTCTGCAGCTGCATGGGGGAAAAGAAAAGAGGTGAGCAAAGTCTGCTTTTAAAACAGATTTTTTTTTAAAAGGATATTTTTTCACAAAGACAAATCACCTCCAGATTTTTAAGGCACACTAAAAATACTGGAATACTTGTTTAGGGAAAGAAACTGTTTGAGCTTCTTGAGGCATTCCTGAACTCATGAGAAGGGCTCTGAAGCCCTTGTTAGGATATCCTCAATTTAAGAGACATGGCACCATCTCCTCCAGATTCTGCTTCACCTTTTGGTGGCCAAAGAGAGCTCCATTTTTGGGGACTTCGGTCTGGCCAGAGTGACTTCAGAGGATGCAAGATACCTGGCTCAGAAAGAATGACTGTTTCTGCAGTGAGTTACTGGGAAACTGCCTTGCCTAAGGTCATCAAAGAAAATCCTGTAAGTGGAACACTGCTGAAAACCCTGCCGTCTCCAAAATCTGACTGAAGTGTACTTCTTGCTCATACTCCTGCTTGGTAAAGCCTGGTGAAGCCAGCGACTCATTTCAGAAAAATGCTGATCTGTATATATCCTAAATTTGTTTCACTCGCTGCACTGTGGAAATTTTTAGGTTTGCTAGGCAACATTTCACATTGAATGGTAACTGCAGGCAAGTGCATGTGCAAGAGGGGACAACCTGCTTCCTTGTAGCAGGCTGTGCGAGAGGCACCTCACCTGTGCATGTGATCCCATCCCCATTGTAAAATGGCTTGCACTGACACGTGTTATTCTCCGTGCAGATGGCGTTGGCGGAGCAGCTTGGGGAGCATACTGGCTGCAGAGCTGTAGGGAAGGCAGAAGAGCTGGGATGAAGATGTTATATATATTTCAGTGCCCTTGTTTTGTGTAGAATGAAAGCCCCCCACAACAATCTCGCTAACTGGACAACCTGTAAGAATTTTGTTTTGCCTGCTTATCTCTCAGGTGATACATTCCCTCATGTAGCCCAAAGACCGTCCACAGAGGAGAGAAACACCTATATTCCCATTTCACAAAGGAGGAGACAGGGAGGTGGAGAGACATGTGCAGAGTCCAGAGCAGAGTCCCTTAGCCTCTAGTGATGTTATTAACCGTTTCTCTCTCTTCTCTACACAAACCCTCTGTTGAACTCCAAATGCTATCGACCAGTGGCTCTGTGTGATGGAGTCTGGTCAGAGGAGGCAGAGACCTAGCTTGGTTTCACACAGCCGGCCAGTCCATCCTGTTTCACAGAAACATCGTCCCGTTCCTGAATATCCTTCGTCACACTGCCCGCTGGTCTTGCATTCGCAGGCTGCAAAAGGAACACAGAGGGATCATTTACAGAGCTGCCTTTGGGAAAGCGGAAAATCTTACCTTAGAGAAACATCACCTGGACTGTCAGTTTAGATACATTATTGTTTGGCAGTTATTTAAATAAATGTAATCTCGTGGTTTTTTCACTATGAGGCCAGTCAAGCAGTGGGCCAGACCGACCAGAGTGGTTGGGCAGTTTCCATCCTTGGAAGTTTGCAAGCCTCAAAAGAATAGACCCTGAACATCCCGGTTTGAGATCTGGCCTGACCCTGATTTGAGGAGGGATTTGGACTGGAGACATCCTGAGTTCCCTTCCAACCTGAATTGTCCTGTGATCTATAATTTTATGACTGTCATTCATTCAATGTGCTTCTGAAACTGAAAATGAGCATTGATCTGCATTGTGGTAGAGTAGCTAACTTCAAAAAGATCTGTGGGCGGAAGGAGTTAATAGCTGAGCTGAAGACCAAGCCTGATCCTGTCCTAACATGCAGCAGCTGCTGATTGTGGGGAAGCCTTTTAGCCAGAGACAAGTAAGGTATATAGAGAGAGGGTGTTTGGTTGCTGCTTGGGAGGAAGTCTGTCTGAGTGAGATTAAACCAAACATGAGGTTAGTGACTCTTGTTGTAAAATATGGGCACACTTGCTGTAATTTTTTTTTTTAAGTTTCAGGTATCTTTATGACTAAAAGCCTTTGAATTCCTTTTGTTCCTTTTATATGTGGTGTGTTAGCCCTTGTTCTCTGCAAACTGAAGCATGAGGGACTGATTTAATCTGTAGGTGATGTCTTCTTCCCCACTCTTTGGGCCTTGTAATAACTTACAGGCTGAGTCCTTTTTAAGGAATTACTGGTGTCTCTCTCTGTTTTGTAGTGTAATGAAGTAGCATCCTTTCTTGCCTTATCTTACTTCCTGAAACATTTTTGTTTAATGTGCTGTGTTGTCTGTCCTCATTCTGGGTTAGACTACCAGCTCACAGAGTTTATGTTATGTTGTTCTATAAAATTGGTAAATTACAGGTAAGTCTACTCTTGAGCATTAGTATTCAAGCCTAGTGTGTTGCCTCCACCCCAAGTATATCTAGCTTATAAACACCACCATATATGCATCACTAGTGCTACAAGTGCATGTGGTTAGGATGGAAGGGTTAATGTTGTAGTTTACCATCTGGAGGCTTTATGTTGGGAAAACATTAAAGTTTAAAGGGTGATATTGATCTTGGTTCCACCTAGTTTACATTTAAAACCACAGCAAAATGAATTATGTTAGCAGTTTCTTTGCTGCTGTCCCTCTTCACAAGCTTTCATCTCAGTGTCTTTTTCCTTCTCTTCAAAAAAAACAGCGTGTGGCCTTGGTCTCCTGCAATCCTTGAGGAACTATATTACTAAAATGCTATCTTGACTTGTTGATGGAGGCTGTGTCTCCATTTCCTGTTACTTATGTATCTTGTAAGAATAGGAGGAACCTTGCAGAAAAAGCTAATTAAGCCTCTGCCCTGTGGCCTTCTCCTTCCTGCTGATACTCTGTTCTGGGCCTCTTCCTGAGAAGCAGAAGGTTTACTTAGCCCATCGCTGACAAGGTAGTTCAGGTGTGACATGGGCAACAGCGTGGAGAGGAAACTTTAACGTACGCCTGCAGTCGGAGCCATATCTGCCTGGCAAGCACAGCTCGCACGAAGTCCCGTTGAAGCCGCTGTTGCAGTGGCACTCTCCTGTCCCTGTGTACCCATCATCGCAGAAGCCATGGTTATTGCATGGGGTCTCTGGGCCCCCTGGGCAAGCTGAAAGGTTAAAAAGATAAAAAAGTGTCTGCTTAGCTCAAATGCTTGTTTATTCATTGTCACTGTTGGTTATTCATCGTTCTGTAAAAATCCTTGAACAGCGAATGACCTGTAAATACATCTCTGTTGGAGCACGTGAAAGCAGCTGTGACACTTTGGAGCATAAAGCTTGCAGTCCTAATTCCTTGACGTATTTTCACAACTCCTGTCAGAAAGGTGTTGCAGACTCTTCAAGCCCTGGGTCTGGGTGCCATTAGCTGAGTGCTTGCTCATTCAAACCCGTCAGTGACTGCCTATACCCTGCCCAAATCCAGCCTTGCTTGTGTACCTCCACGTGCCCCTGCACTGCTGGACAGGGAGTCCTAAGGATCGCTTGGGCTGGGCTGGCCAAAACTGCTCTGGACCCCCATGTGTCTGTGAAATCCAGGCACCATGAGCTGGTAGGGCTATGTATCCCTAGACTTGTCTGCCAGCAGAGATGCCAGCCTGGATCCTGACCCTCTGTGCCCTGGTGAGAGTCTCAGCATTGTTACCCTGCAAGGCTGGCAGGTGAAGGAGCACGCGGTATCTGCTAACAAACAGCTGAAGATAAAGCTTCCCAAACTATCTCACACCTTGATAAAGCTACAATTTCTAAGTTTACATCAGTTGTGTGTGTGCTTGTAGGTGGCTGAGGAATTGTATACTGTGTCTCTGGCGTGTCCTAGTATCACTGCTGTTAACGTGGTTTCTGCTTTTTTGCTGAAAGGACTTTCAGCTGGTTGACCGATTAAGACTCACTAGGTTTGGTTACAGCAGAACACTATATACTCTCTATAGCATTCATTTAGTTTGCTACTAGCACGGACTTTAAAACCTACTGTAAATGTAAAAAAAAGAGCGGGAAAAGCAGTAACATTGCTCTTGCAACAGAGTTCTCCCATCTTTTGCCTGGTCTCTCCTCTTGCCCCCTATCCCAGCTCTCACAGTTCACTCTGCTGGGTGCTACCGAGCTGTACTTGGGGAGGCCCTGTGCCAGCAGTGGGGAGAGGTGTCCTACCTTGGCAGTCAGGTCCAAAGTAGCCTTTGCAGCACTTAGCTGTGTGGATGACCATGGAGCAGTTCCTACGGCAGCCGCTCCTCCAGAGCCCGTAGGACTCATACGTGCACCACTGGATCCCTTCCTGGGCATTGCGCGTGTCGGGGAGAGTGGGGAGAAACACAGGAAGATGAGTGCTGTGTGGAGGTTGTGCTGTTGCAACTTATTCTAGTTTGTGTGTGAAGTACAGGGAAGAGCAGGTTAGATTGCTTAAATGCAAGATTTTAATGTATTACCTTTTGTTTTGTCCCTGGAGGGCATTTAGAATTACGGAAACAGCTGACACAATGCCCCTGTTGTACAAAATGGGGGAGAAAAAACAAAAAGTATATTAAAACAATGCCAACAAAAGGGTATTTGAAATGGTAAATAAGTCCGTTTTGTGGAAGAAGCAAATACGAGCACAATGTAGTCTTATTATGCTTGAAACGTAAGAACTCTGGAGGAAGAAGAGAGGGGAATGACGGCAAAATAGTTGCATTGATTTAGTGCCATGAAATGTAGGAAGTTAGTTCTGATACCAGAATATAAGTTCTGGAAGAAGAGATTTTGTTGTGGATTTAAACTGGCAGAGAAAAGATGGTGGATGTTTTTCAAACAAGTATTGACACGAGCTGCATCAGATCTAGATGTCTAATTTGGAGTAGAGGTAAACGGTTATTTCTAGGGAAGAACTAACTAGACTCGAGTAATTTATATCTATTTCATTTAACAAAATCATGACACAAAAGGTAACTTAAGCAGATGGGATACATACAACTGTTGGTTTTATAACACAAATATTTTTTTTAAAAATACATAAAATTTAAAAAAATTCCAATAGGCTTTTAGAAGGCTGACTACATGATTTATTTTATTTTTTTATTTCTTGATATTTTTTCATATATTCAAATTAAATTGAATTAAATTTGGTCTTGAAACTATTTAAAAAATGTGTTTAAAATGTATTCCTGTTTGTGTGACACATCAAAGTTCATGGAGGAAACTTCCTCCATGCTAATAGTGCCTATTCAGGTGTGCTGAAGGATATTTCTGGGAAAGCAAGAAATCTGAGAAACTGAGCCTGTCTAACCAGCCAGGCAGCTCTTTAACTTGTCCTTTATACCTCATGCAGCTGGAACAGCAGTGCTGTTCCTTTGTAATTGGGAACTTTGTAAACACAGTGACCAAAATTGTAGTGTGAATATGTATTAATACAAAAACTTGCGGGGAAAATCCATCTTTGCTCATATTCATGTTTGCTTTTGTAAGATACAGTTCTGGTCTGAGCAAAACAGGTCAGGGGTCTTAACTGAGACCGCTTATCCTGTGTTTTGCTTAGTGTGGATGCAGGATTACTGCTGTGTGTCTTCTAGCCATTGTGTTGCATTTCTTCACCTTAGCTCTAATCAGTGCAGCAGATGAAGCCAGCCTGAAGTGGTGGCATTTAATCTCAGTAGTGTCAAAGCTGCTCCAAGTGTTGTCCTGGTCTCTGCGAGGACAGGGTTTTGCTTTCAGGCTATGTTTTCACCAGAATAGGGGACCAAAAAGGAGAACTGACCATGAAATCCACGGTGAAAAAGCTGTCACAGCGACCCCCCAGGCTGGGGTCCGTCAGCAGGCAGTCGATGCCGTAGGCGATGCCCCCATCAAATTTCAGCTGCCGCTGCACTATCTTACACCGTCTGTCATTCAGGAAAAGAGCACCCTAAGAGATGGGATGAGGAGAGTGTGACAAGTCATGAGCCAGAATCCCTTGGGGCTAGGGTGAATCCTGGTCCTACATGAGTGTTGGGTGTAATCATTCCTCTACTCTAAATCCATCTGGGGACCTCTCCTCCTATAACTAAATGCTGTAACATTACAGATCAGCAAATCTTTTTCCTTTCCTGAAGGCAACAGAGTATACCAACACGATGTCCACGATTTTACCTTTTGCACGTTTAGGCTTAGCCTATTTTCAGAAGCAGATGCTTGCCAGGTATTATGTGAGTATAATCCTGTAAATTTCCAATGAAAAATGTGCTGCTGTTCTGATTTAACAAGCTGTGTGCTTGCCTGCGATCTTAGCTTATATGTGCTTACAAACCAGAGTTTGCATGCAGGTGTGATGTTCGTGGGGCTTCTGCCAAAGCCAGGTTCATCTTAGTAGTTTTCCATTGCATATTTCATTGTAGGAAAAGTTAAAATGTGCTGGTATTACAGTTTTCAGGTAATTGAGAGCTGTTTCAAACAAACAGCATCTTACGACAGAGGAAATCACAGCTCCAAAGTACCTCACAAAGCATCTAGTCTGTTAAATCTGTTGAAGTGGCTGCCCTGGCCTTGTGGCTACTGGCAAGGATAATTGAGTTTTGATGCCACTGTCCCTCTCTGGGGCCTGTGTACAGACACAGTGGGGACTGCATGAGCAGTTCCTGTAGCAAGGGGTAAGCGTGCTGACAGTGAACACTTACGATCTCCTTGTTATCCCCACAGCTAACGCTGAGGTTGGAGCCCTGCAGGGTCTTCAGTGAGGTGGAGTGGGGCAGCTGGTAGGCCAGTACCTGGGAAGGAAAGAGGAGAGATGCACATGTCTGGCTTTGCATGTCTTGACCTTGGTGATTCTCCTGAAAAGCAAGATCTTACCGCAGCATCACGGACGATGTGAAATTTGAGGTACTGCACCAGTTTGTCTGTGTTGGACTTCTTGAAGAGGAAGTCCTGCTGCTCCTGTGGCAGCCCGCGGATAGCTGTGTCTGTGGGCCAGAAGAGTGTCACGGGTTTGTGAATAGGATCGTTGATCACCCCAAGCAGGTTGTTTTTCTGCAACATACAAAAAATGGAGATGGGATTAATGCTCTGTCTAAAATGACATTGACTCAATGGGTTGAATGTCGGGTGTAAATGGGATGCAGTGATCTGTGGGCTGCCTGGTCACTAGCCTGCAAACACTATGACCTTAAAAACCAGATGCCTGAGTTGAGTTGCACAAGTTGAGTTACATGACCCAATTCTCAGTAGTGTTTCGTCACCCATAACCTCCCACCAAACCCAGGCTGATGGCCCAACTTTGGGATCAAAAAGTCATATTTGGGTCAAACCTTGGCCGTGTAATTTGACGCAGCGTAGGACAGACCTGAGTGCAGAGGAAAAAGGTGGCTGTGGATCTGCTTGACATCCCCTCACCACTGTGTGAGGAACCATGTGGTGACCAGGCTTGTGTATTGTCTTGTGAACCCTTTTGCTCCACCGAACACTATCTTGCCAGTGATGCCATGTTCCATGTCTGTGCTCATGTCTTCAAAAGTGTTTAAAACCTTTGCCCAATGGCAGCTGTCTCTTGTGTCCTTACCTCTAGCAAACTGCTGAACAGGACATATCCATGTTTGGCTGCAACCATTTTAAGGCTTTCCTACAAAGAAAAGCACATTCAGTAATTTTTCTATGTGTTATACGGGTATTAAAAAGCAGATATTAGCTTGCTTTACCCGGTAAGTGACCTTTTGTTATGAAATCAAAGCCTGTAAAAGCCCTGTGCAGAAATCCTCTTAAAACTCTTTCAGGAATCACAGTTAAATGCAACTTTTAACTGGAATGTAACATATTCATCAGTGTCTAACAATGTTTATATAGGGTGTTTTTAGTATTAGGGTTTTTTTTGTGAGTTACATGATATATATATCTATCTAGCAGTAAATGTGGAAAGCCTCTGTGTTGAAAATGGCAATGAGGTACACATACCTTCTTAGTGGGAAAATCTTGCATATGTGATGGGACCAGAATCTGGTTTATGATGTGGATCACGCCATTTGTGCCAATGGTATCACTGAGTAAAATTTCAGCATTGTTGTTCAAAACCAGTGAGTTCTGAAAAGGCAACAAGAACACATTTTCTGTGGAACCTTGTGGCTGTGTGAGGCCAATGCCAAATTTCTTTGATACAGTGGGTCCAGAACATCCTTTCTTTGCAGCAAACAGTAGCTTCAGTTTTAATAAATTGCCCTTTGCTTTTTCAAATTCTCATTGTGCTCATAAAGCCAGAGTCTGTGGGTAAAATAACTTGTGTCAAAGCAAGGGTTGTACAACTCCATTCATCACCTAGCAGGTGAGTACTGAACACTTCATCTGAATGGGCAACCTTGTTTTAATGCTACATATTTATTTTTATACATTAGAGGAGAAAAGGGAGCCATCTGGGTTTTTAAAAAAAACTATCTGCTCTCATTCAGCTTTATTATTCTGTTTCTTGCCTCTTCATGCTCTGTTACCTGAGAGTAGCTGATGTGTATTGGGTCTCCGTGGAGAGAGGTGATGTTGGTGATTGCTGTCAGGTCACTGTACAACAGACTGGCACAACCCACCATATGGTACCGAAGGACTTGAGCCATCACTCCTTTGGCAATCCAGTCCTTGATCTGTAGCAGAAAGTGGAAGAGTTGAGAAGCAGCTGAGCAAGACATCTAAAGCCAAAAACTCACGGCCAGCTTGCCAAAAACTTTTGGCCTTCTTACTTACTCGTACGTCGCTGTTTAGTACGCCCGTATGAGGTACAAACAGAGTGAAAGGGCCAGGGCCTGCAAGATCTCTGATAGACAAGGCCTGCCAAATTGAAGAGGATAAAGCAGTAATGAGTCATAATGTCATGCAGTGGTGGGGACAGCCCTGCTCCGTGGGAAGTGGTGCTCACAGCCCTGTTGCATGTTGGACTCCCTTCCCTCCAAGGTAAGGATGAGAGGAAACTCTTGTACAGTGTGGACTTTCCTTCCCAGCCCTGTCTGTCACAACTGTCTGCGGATATCCAATGGAAGATTTTGGTTTAGAGCCATGTCTCCATTTCCTCTGCAATAATGAACCAGAGAAGAAGAGACAAAGCTCTCAATCAAAACTAAGCATAGGGTATGTGGAGATGAGGCTGTTCCCTTCTTGGCAAGGGATGAATAAATCTTTTCATCTTGAGACAGTCAGGAGTGGATAGATGCATGTGTTTGTACATGCGTTTTAGCTGATACATGGTTGGTTGTATCTGGGAATAGATTAATTACTGTTAGAGGGACAAATGGACCTGGAGTATTGCAGGCACTTTGCAATGATCGCTGACAAATAAGAAGAGAGCTCTGCTAAAGGGAGAGGAAGCTCTCAGTTTACCGTGGTAGTGAAATCAAAGCTAGAATATGAGGTTTTGGACTAGCAGGCCAGTACATGGATTTGTGCTGCCCTGAGGCTTGGGGTAAATGGGGAGTTACTACTGCCAGTCTCCAAAAAATCTTGAGAACTGGTGGTGCTTGTTGGCTGTTGCAGCATCCTGCGACATTTTTAAGGGACAACTGAAATCAGCGTTGAAGTTTAGAAATGCAGCAAGAGTAGACGAGTGGTATTTTCTCACATCAGAATTCATGAGAGATGTGCTGGGAGATCTCAGACTGTGAACAGGTAAAACCTTCAGTTTTATGTCTGATTTGCAGGTCCTACATTTCCCTGGTATCTTAGTCTTTATTATTAATTCTCTAGAGGTCTGGTTGGTGATCCAAATCCAGTTCCAGTTAAGTTGAGGAATGTTGGTACATGCCAGATTCATGCTCCCCACTCCACCTTGAGGTAAAAAAAAATGAAAAATACCCCCCCCTTCCCCGCAAAAAAAAAAGAAGTATGTGCCCTTTTCTTACCTCTAAGTGGAAATAAAACCTAGATGTGTTGGAGTCCCTGAGAAGTTCCTGCAAGCAAGAACAAGACTTTGTAACAGTGCCACAAATGTGGGGCAATATCTGTGAAGTACAAACAAATGCAGCACTTGGAAAAGAAAGAGAACTTCTGCCTTGGAATAAATATGACCCATTGCTCGTTTGTTTGTTTTTTCTCTTTCCTTTGTGTTTTATTTTTAATTTGCTTTATCAAAGAACAGACTTCTCTGAAACTTAAAAATACCAGTATGAACTCCATGGTACAGCAGTCATAATGACTGTCCATCAGCTGGTTGTTTTTTTGGTTTGGTTGTTTTTTTTTTGTTTGGTTGGAGTTTGTTGTTGTTTTTTTGTTTGATTTTGGTTTTTTTTTGAGGCAAGTAAGGTTATCTTGCAGTGCCCTGTTCCTATTCCTGGTTTCTTGGATTTGGATTATTTCAAATTCTGGGGCAGATTTACCAGTTCATTGAAGAAAGTGTCATGTTTCAAGAGACAAGTGTTACATTCAATAACGATCTGGAGAAAAATAAAGCACAGCAAACGTGTAGCACTTTACCTGGAAGATATTGCCTCGGCACTTAAATCCATCTCCAATGTAGTTAGGTTTGCAGGTGCAGGTCCTTTCTGTCAGCTCCGTGTCATTACAGATGGCAAATTCACTGCAGCCTCCATTATTCTTGTAAGATCAAAATTTAAAATACTTAATTCCTTCATCGCTGAGTAGTTTTAGTTTACCACTTTATTCCCCAGTGTATGTATCTTAGAAAGATTTAATTCCGACAGTTTTTTTGAAAGCAGATCTTACCGGAACTTCTGACAGAATATATTTTCTTGTAAACAATAAAGAACATTTAAAGTTCATAAGAAATAACTGAGGATGTAGTTTTGATTCACTTCTTATATCTTCAGTTCATGGTGTTATAAGAATTCAAAATAAATCCAGCCAGGTTTCATTCTGCACCCTGGGGAATCTTAGCTGCTTGAGCAAGGCAGTGTTGACTTATACCGAAGGGAACTATTCACAGCTGTAAATCACTTTTGTGGTGCTAGGAGCCTGAATTTCTGGAGGTGCATTAGCATAGGACCATCTCTTGTTCTTCATCTGTCTGATGGCCCAGACCAGCTGGAACAGGGATCTGTCATATCTAAAACATCTCCTGTTTTCCCTCAGGTGCACCACCAGTGTGACCTAAGGCTTTGAGCAGCAATGATGCACCTCATGTGTCTGCCTGCCTTCAGGAAGCTCTCAGTGTTAAGAGCAGATTTTCCACATCCAGAAGCACCATGCTGGGGTTTGGAGCTCTGCCTAGTCACAGGTGGGTGCTCCCCAGCTAACACCTCAGTTTGCACATAAACTTCTATCTTGGATTTGAGAGCAAATCAAGAAAAACTGAGAAGCCAGCTTTCTTTCCTTTTGCTTTTTTTTTTTTTTTTTTCGTGGTATCTTGTCTCTTGCCAGTTGTCTCAGGGATCCTTTCCTGTGGGCTATGAGTGGAAGCAGAAGTTCCTTTAGGAGCTACTAATGGGGCTTGACTTGACAGGCCATAGTAAATAGTGTGTTTGGGTGCTCTTTCTATTTATTTTACTAGCTTTAGGTTGACTGTTGGCCATCTTGAGTTTATTGTAGCTTCCTAGGAAGCCTTGCTGCACAGAGGTTTGCCAAAGGGAAGCCAGATTAGCCTCTAGACTGACAGTAACACCTCTCAATACTGTCTTTTATATATATATATAATCAGCCAATTGGAAGCAAAGTTATTGGAACAAGGCACAGGGAAGTGAAAAAGCATACAAAATCGTAGGAAGCAGTAGGTCATAACTTTGAACTTCCTCCAGCTTCTCTTTTTGCACTTGCTCTTTCATCTCTCTAACCTGTTAAGGTTAGAGAAGCTCTACTGACAGGCCAGGCTGGGAGGGTGAGAATTATTGTCACTGCGCTCAGAATCCAAAGGATTAACGTGTGCGGGAGGGTGGTTATGTCCATATTGCAGTTTGCCAAGAAGCAGAGCAATGCAGCTGGTGTGGAGAACCACGGTGCTTGCAAATATGTGGCTTACACTGTGTGAGCTAGCTCATGTGAAACAAATGTGATTGATTCTCAGCCTGCAGTGATAAACGAAGGACAAAATGAGGAACGTCACAGGAAGCTCTGCATTGCGTGTTGTGGAAAGAAGAGAAACGGTTGGTGTGGAGAATGTGCTTTTTTTTTTTTTTTTTTTTTTTTTTTCCCCTTTTGATCTCTCCATCAGGAGAGCCTTCCATTCTCCCCATCCACCATCTCACTTCCTCTGTTCCACTATTTGCTCAGTTGCCTCTGCTGCAGTCTGCAGTGTTGCTATCCCGTATCATGCAATCACAAGAATGTGTTTGGGATGCAGCCTATGCACAGCTGTAGGAGCTGTGGAGCTCCTCTGGGGCTCCACTCTTTGACTTGCTCCATGGGGGCTCTGCCCTAGGTAAGCTTGCAGGCTGGGACCTCCACTGGAAACACCTATGCCAGGGAGCACAGGCTCTTGAGCACCTCTTTGACCCAACAGGGATTTCGCTATTAATGATGCAGCAATGTGAGGTCTTGATACTCTGACTTGGCTAGAAAAATTTTCTGAATGAGAAAGCAATGTGCATGCTGACACTTGATTGTTTTGCTTGTTCAGGCTGCACAGATATGGTCCCATATCACACCAGAGAACTTGACAGGAGAATATTAAAAATAAACAGATGTTTTGATCTAACATAGACCACTCTTCTTGATTTCCCTGTCACTTGGCACCTAGAACAATGAGAACGGGCCCCTCAGGATCAAGAACCTAAACCACAGCCTTTTTCTTTTTTTTTTTTTGGGATTATAAATAACATGTAGTAAATCACACTTCTCTCTCTTAAAGTTTGAACAAACTCTTTAATTGTCTTGCCTAGAAACTGCTGCTTTTTGTTTTTGTAGTAACTGAAATGTTGGTAAGCCCTCTGTGTCTCAAACTCAAATGTAGATAGTGGCTTTTTATATGAACTCTAGCAGTGACAAAAAAATTAGCTGAAAAAATATGACTTAGACTTTACCGTTACAGACTAGGTTCTGTTTCTCTAGCTCTGATTTGAAGTGGGTTTTTTAATGCTCAGTGATGAATCTGGGCCCTCACTTGTGTTATGTCCAGGCTGTGGTCCAGGAAAAATCCTTACTGCATATTTAGTTTCTAAAACAGTGACAGCACTAAATCATGCACTGAATCCAGTACATTTTAAAATTAGCTAAGTTAAGTTGTTTCTTGGCATATCTGACTGAGTTTTGAATGCATATAAAACTCAAAAGTCTAATGATTATAATAAGACCTTAAATACTCTCCTTAAATGGATACTTACTTGTGAACACAAACTGATGTATGTACATGTTTTGCCATCTCCAGAGTATCCCTTCAAGCAATTGCATATGGCCTACAAAGCAAAAAAGTTAATACATGGAAAGGTATAGTTTGGTTTTTTTTCCCAGCACAAATATTTAATTTACCTTTTTTTTGCCAGATTATTTCATAATGATATGGTCTAGAATTTATTAAGCTAAAATTGCATCGTCTCTCCTGCAGCAGTTTCTTAGCCAGTATGAGCAACTATAGATTGAGATTGGAGAATAACAATTTCCAAAAGTCTCTGTCTGCCATTTCCCTGCTTATCCATCTCTCATCTCTCCTCTGCTATTCTGGTCATTTGAAATGACCTCTTTGACATATGCATGTGGTCATCTTGCTAGTGAAATAGGCTAAATATCTAATTACTTTCCCACATTTTATTTGCATAGGTTGGTAGTCTGCATTCTTCTCTTTCCCTGTTCTTTTTTTTTAAGTGATAAAACATAATATCAAAACATACTTGGAATGGTGTCCTGATATTACTGATGGCAGTAATGCATTTACACTTACATCACAATTACTCTGTTTTGCACTTGCAGTTGTTATAAAGATGAAAAATTAATGTGGTCACAAAGAAATTACTTATCTTCCTCTCCAATTAACTGCTTAATGGTTCTCAATGTAGAATTCACATTTAATATGTAGGAGATTGAAAATTCGAGATCTCTGCAGCAGAAATAAAACTGCTAGTGTTTTATGTACCTGGATGACTGAAAGCCCCACAGAAAGCAGATGCATTTCTGTCCTATAAATTTGATTCTACAGGGCTGATCTTTTGTAGTGGAGCCTGTTATTGCTTCAATGTTAACTATACTCCTATGGGTAAGGAAGTATAAATAAGCAATTTGTAGCTACTATTTCTATCCCCAGTAAAGGTTTATGGAAGAAAATAACCATCACCTGTCTTGTCTAGAGGGATGGGGAAGATGTTAAGTGGCTCTGTGCTCCCACCAGGAATGTATAGACTTGCAAAGGACAGTCAACGCAAAGAGTTAATCACTTGGTACTGGCAGAAGGGGCTGATGGAATAGTTATTCCTCCTGTTCCTGGGCAACTTGAAGGCAAGAAGTGGCCTCTGACTCCCGGTCATTGTTTCCTGCCTTGCTCCTGAAGAAATAGCATTGTGCAGGACTTGCAGTAGGATTACAGTCCTACCCAGAGCCAGTATGAAACTACAGGCAGATAAGTGCTGCAGTTGGGATGCTCAGTTTCTTCCAAAACTATTATAAAAATAGAAACTCTTATCTGTCACTTGATCACTTAGGCCAATTTGTTTCTCCTTTCCCCCCTCATCTTTTTTTACTACTTTTTCTTTGGAAAGAGTGTGGTGGTACCGCACGGGAACAGAGGAGTGAGTGGTTGCTGGTGTGCAGTAACACCTATATGAGGACTATGATTCACGCAGTTTTGTTTCCTTGTGAATACGTTGGAGCTATGCTGGGAGAAGGGCTAGTCTGAAATGAGATTTTTTTCTGTGGACAGTTTCTGTAACAATGATATGATCTGGCAAAACTTTCAAACTGACAGGTTTTCACATCAAAACCTCCCAAAGGAGAAAAACTGTGTGAGACAGCAAAGTGCTGTTTTCCTCTGCAGGTCTGGATTTATTTTACTGAAATTATTTTTTTGTTCGTATTTGCCCACACTTCCCCTGAAATACCTTTTTGATGGTAGCATATACTTTTCAGGATTTTTGTTATGAAATCCACTTTTCCATTTAAAAACAAAGTTGAGATGAGGAAATCTTTCTTTATCCAACTGTAAACAGTTGGTCAGTCTTATTTTTCTGCACCAACAAAGTACTCACTTGGTTGGGTCCAATCTGTGTGCATTCTGCATTTCTATCGCACCCACCGTTGTTCTCCAAACAAGGGTTGATTTCTGAGAAAAACAGAAACAGTATAATACAAAACAAAAGTGACTTCTGAAAGCCCAAGAAGGAAGAATTTCAAGCAAAGCATACTACAAATGCAGATTTCTGAAAACTGTGAATCAATGAAACTTACTCCCTTAGCTACTTAATATCTCAGTCTAGGTCTTGCAGTTGTTTTGGTAAAGGCTGAAACCCTGCCATCAGCATTTCGAAAACCATACCTGAGGAGGTATGGTTCACCAGTGACTAGAAGTCTTTAAGCGTGCAATAATGGTCAGAGGAGCACGAGTGTATCAAGTTGCTGAAGATGGGTCTATCCTTGCTGAGAGGTAGATCTCTTTTAAAAAAATCTTTGGTTTCACACAGCACTGCTATAGTTGCACGGTTTGACGAGTAGTATCAACCATGTGCCAGGTAGAGATGCCTCTGGCACCAGGGTCTGTAGTACCAGGAAACTGCACTTCTGAGTCACTGCAGAAGAAGGATCTTCCGCCTACAGGAAAACTCACTCCTGTAACTTTCCTCCATGTGATATATGAGACACTACAAGCGCTTACCGATGCAGACTATTCCATCTCCAGCGTACCCAGCGTTGCAGACACACGCTCTATTGCCAGGCGTTGTTCTTCTGCACTCTGCCTTGGTAGAACAGCCACCGTTGCTGGTCTCACAGGCATCGATAGCTGAACAGTGAGAACAACCCAGACTAAAACCATGTGCTTAAATGTCTTTTTTGCTTTTCACCTTAAGCTGTCTCTGTGTTTTAAAGGGATTTGCTAACATTTTTCTGAACGCAGAATCTTTTTGATTTAAGAGGCCATAGACTTCATATAGTACCAGATGTTTAATACAAATTATTGATTAGAAGATGGAAAACTGAGAAGATGCTTCTAGTCTGGAAGATAAGAATTCATTTGGGACTGACTTTCAGTAACTTCCCATTCCAACAAAGCACCAAAAGAGAGACCTTCACGTTCTTCTCTAGATTAAATGGCCATCTGAAACTTTCCCTTAGCTTGCCTTTTTCTGCACACGGGTCCTATGCCTTGTCTTGCAGGAAGTCTGGAGGGTAACACCACCGAGCCCTCCTGTGACCAAAAAAGTCCTGTTTGTTATTCAGACGGATACTCATGCTTTTTCTCCAACTCAGGATGAGTAAGGGGCCTGCAAACTGAATTTGCTTATTTGAGTTATTCTGAAAGCAGTGAGGGAGCCTTTTACTGATTTTTTCAGTGTGAATCGAATCAGCCCAAACATTGCTTTAGTCTTTGCCTCAAATCACCTCACATTTCTGTTTCAGCAGCTGTAACAGTCAGACTGGGGAGGTGACTTGTCCTGTAACTGCTTTTGCCCGAGAATCCTGTAGAGGGGAACAAGGGTGAGTGCAGAGGCACTTACAGGCATTATAAGTGACCTATGTCACCTAGCTCTACCTGCATAAGGGAAATTTCTTAACCAGTAGATTAAAGTGAATTTTGTTGGTTGGTTGTGTGTTTGGTGGTTTTTGGTTTGCTTTTTTTTTTTTTTTTTTTTTTTCCCCCCCAGAAGAGAAAATGAAAGCAGCCAGAGTAAGACTACTAAAATCTTGGATTAGGACCAGGCCAGCCATTGTGAGTAGACAAATATACTTCTGTTCCCAAAAACATTAGTATTGGAATCAGTTAAGGATTAAGTAAAACAATTGTAAAATTAATTACAATCACTGTAGCTGGAAGCAGTCTATTTCATAAGACTGGATATCCTTGATTCTTGGAAGCACACCTAGGATAAACTGCTATTGCCCATTTCTGAGGAGGTCTCAGATCTCTCTGATCTAAAGAAGTTGATTTTATCACCCCAGAAATCTGTGCAAGTTCAGAAAGCCAAGGAAGTGGTAAGGCTGTACAGCTTCCAATAGGTGGAAGTGCTATTGTACCCTGAATTGGCCTCTCTTTGCTGGGCTTTGTTGGGAAAAGGAGTAAAAGTCATAACCCGGGTTTCATTACTCTACAGACAATGGGGCCTGGGTTGTGCACAGTATGTTCCCTTTTCTCTGGTCTCCCTTAGCACAATGCCTTGCAGCCTGGAGGTTTTGAGCCCTTTGTTTGCTATGAATCTGCACCTGTGGGCTGGTTTTTAAGTGGTGCATAGGAAGTGCTCATCTCTCTTCAGCTCCACTGTGACCACAGAGTGCTTCAAGCATTTATTTATTTTTTTATTCAAAAAGGAAGTAACAAAATCTACTTGCCTGTGCAGAATGTCCCGTTCCCCTCAAATCCAGCCGCACACTTGCAATAGGCAGTGCCATTTGACAGGAGAAGGCAACTAAAGAAGTAAAAGGAGAGAGATGACATTTAAAGAAAAAAATAAAAGGGAAAAAAGTAGGCAGGTCTTCTGTACAGCCCTAGATTTTGTACATTGTTCTGAAGGTAATGTCGCAGAGAAATAATGAGGCATTTAACCAGACAGTATAATGCAATTACAACTGTAAAAATTAACCCAGTTGGACCAAGCTTTCCAAAAGCATTATGGATGTGTTATTTTCAGTATTAAAAATGCATAACTGTCCTATTTTTCTCGTGCAGAACTCCAGGAATTGTGTGCCTTTTCACCCAAAAACTGTGCACAAATTTTTGTTTGTGCACACAAAGTTTAGTGAGGGATGCAGTGGAACTGATGCACCTGGTTGGAGCCAGGTGTCAGAGTCCTCTGGGTTCAAGTTTGTGTTTTTGGACAGTTTGGCCTTCTGTATGCAAAGATGGGTTTACTGTCCCATGAACTCTGTATAATACAGCGATTGCTCTCTTATGTCACCCAAAAACAACGTCACAACACAACTAGCACAATCCTATCCTTCCCCCTGACTTCTGCCATGCTTGTGCCTATCCTTGTACCTACAGGGGTACAGCAGTAGATGAATAAGGCTCAAGAGACAACAGTCGTCGTCATCTGTCAGAAACACAGTCTTGATGCTAGCATGTGTGGCATCCCCCGAGCAAACATGAGAGTGGAGTTTTGCCAAAAATACCTGGTAAAATATCACCGCTGTGAATGGCAGTTCACAAACACACAGTGGGAGAAAATGATCTACATTTGGGAAAAAGGGGTTTGCCCCTCTGGTTTCTCTACTCCTACAGAAAAGCCATGGCTGAAAATGAGGACTTTTTCCAGCTACCTTCCCCTTTTAAATGTCTTGGATACTGTAAATCATGCTGTCTGTTCGAAGACGGAGGCTGGATTCACTTCAGTATACAGCTGGTTGAGGGTAACTTGCTCCTTTGAAAACTATTTAGTGTCTCAGTATTGGTGCGGGACTGTTGAAAGCATTCTTTTATCTGTTTTGATGTGCAGAAGAGAGCCATTTCTTGTCAAATGCAGCGTTTGGTGGAGTTTCTAGTGCCAATGGCATTTCTCAGGTATGTGTGTGGTAGATGGGGCAAGTAGGAGCCCTCCTCAGAAACCCACTTTTGTGATGTCTTGCCCTGGTCTCGTATTCTCTTTAGTGCCGCAGGCTTCATTTCTTTGTACACTGCATGCTATGAAGTCACTTTTTTTCTCTTTCCCCCCCTTTGTTTTTTTTATTTTCCTTCGCACAAAATCCCATTTGTTTCCCCTTTTAGCATGCACGTTCTGAAATTTTTGACCTCGTCACTGAATATGTTACATCAATGTTGCTCCTTATCTCTGTAGCACAAAAGATGAATGTTAACTATGCTGCTGAGGAGTCCTCATAAAGAGCAAGATGAACTATGCTTTTTGCCTTGCAAGAGATCCAATTTTTCTCCCCCTCTCCTCCAAATAAATGGATTTCATACATACTTTGCACTGGTATGGCATGAGGCGTTACAGGAATCATCTTTGATTTCTGCAAGAGGGAAAAAATTAAACAACAAAATGGGGATCAGAACCTTTCAGGTCAACACTCTTCTAGTTCTCCAGTCTTTTATTTCTGTCATGCAGAGCTGGAGTCTGTTAAGAGTTCTGCATCAGACAGCTGTACTCTCAGTCTGCATAGAGACTTCAACTGCATAGATCAGTGAGTGCCACTTAAATTCAGTTGTGAGGAAGCAGTGTGACAACATATCACCAGGAAGACATTTCACTTGTTTTCATTTATCTATATTTAGTCTCGTGAATTTTGCACATTATTAGCTTAATTTATATAAGTGTAGGTTTTTGAAAGGAACAGAAATTTCCTCAGATATAGCATCTCTAACTGAAGTTAATTTCATTACTACTTTTTCCTGGAGCAAATTTAAAACCAATATTGAATGCTAATATTAATGTGCTTATATCATATTTTTACTGTTATTTTTGTTACATATTAGGAAGAAGCTCTTTACTATGAGGGTAGTTAGGAAGAAGTTCTTTACTATGAGGGTGGTGGAACACTGGAACTGGTTGTCCAGGATGCTGGTGGAGGCCCCATCCCTGGAGACATTCAAGGTCAGGCTTGATGAGGCTCTGAGCAACATCTAGTTGAGGGTGTCCCTGCTCACTACAGTGGAGTTGACTAGGTGACCTTTGGAGGTCCCTTCCAGCCTGGGTCATTCCATGATTCATTGTATGACTCTATTACACATAGAGTTCTTAAACAGTCATTTAAGACATTTTAATTACATCTAACTAAAATATAACTATATTGGTGCTGTATTAAACTGACACAATTATTTATTTGCTAAGTAATTTTAATTGTATTAGCAAGAACATAATTTAATATCCAGGGTTGTGTAGCTAAATCAACTTACTGAAGTACTCGAGAGGCTTCTGATCTGAGGATCAAAACAATCTAGGTAACTCTGCTCTGCAAAATACATAGTCTTAACAAGTGGACTATTCTTTTGGGGCAGATACAGGGTGACACAGGTAGATTATTAGCTAAGTAAGGCATTTAAGTCTCACAAGCAGTATCTCAGCTGGCTCTCTGTTAGTACAGGAATTAATTGTCATAGCACAGGAGCATTACTTGTATTTCATTGCATGTGGGAAGCTGCTGGATATCTGGTAGTGCACTAGGATCTGATCACAGCTGTAGTTCTGGCATTTCCTAAAATGTTTACTTCTCACCTCAGAAAAAATGAAAAGGAGGGGGCGCTTACCGGTCTCACAGGTCGCCCCTCTCCAGCCCACGTCACATTCACAGGAGCCATCCCCGTCGATCCCGCTGCTGCATTTCCCATGGACACAAGCGCATGCTGTGGGGAGAGAGATAGGAGGAAATCCCAGGGCATGGTAGCGGTGTGCGCAGCGAGGGGAAGGAGGGGTTGGGGGCACGACCCAGACATCTTCTGCTGATGGCACCCTCTGCTCTTGGCTGTTTCAAGAAATGCTTTGCCTTGTGCCTATTGGTTTCTACGCACAGAATAAATCGGAATTCGGTATATGCTTATCTTTCTTCTGTTCCCAAATACAGGATCTAAAACTATTTTAATGGGAAAGCACTGGTGAAAAAGCAGTGCTAAAGAGGATTATTCTTGCTGGATTAAAGCATGCCAAAGTATGAGGCACTGTCTCCAAACAAGGGAGCAGAGAGAAAACAAACTGTTTCTTTCCCCATTATGGTAATAATATTTATAAGACCAACCTATTTCCCTGAAAGTGATGTACCTTTCCAGGATCTAGAATGGACACGGTTAGGAGATCTAAGGGGAAGATTTTGACATCCAACAAGACTAGCAAAGGTGACTGTGTGGTTTGGGGGTGCTCAGTACCTTGATCACAGTTGCGGCCATATTTGCCTTCGATGCAGTTTTCGCAGGCCGTACCAACAAATCCCTCTCCGCACTCGCAGACACCGGTGCCGTTGATGCCATCCAGGCAGATGCCGTTTCCGAAGCAGGCGTTCCCTGCTTTCCCTGGGCAGGGCTGGCACTGCTGCCCAAAGAAACCTGCACAGCACTCTCTCGTCTAGAAAACCAGAAATGCCAAGTTGAGAGTCAGGGTAGCAAGCATGACAGTAAGCATATGGTTGATGGATATCATCTCTTAGGACTGCTGCTGGCTAGAGGTGAACTGAAAATCTGAATTTTTAGCATTACTTCAGCTCTGCTGGTCTCTGGCCATGCTCCTTATTGCACAAAGGCTCAGGCTGCCACTCTAAGTCTTTGGTGTGCTCCCCCACTACCCCAGGGAAGGGTGGATGGGATCTCTAAGGACAAGCATGGGGTTACCCTTTCCAAACTTGTGCTCTGTCTGCACCACATTGGCTCCCAGTGCTTGCTATGCTACAGCCATCATCACCCTTTAAACTTCCAGTCTGCTGCACTCAGAATATTCAAGGCCAGCAAATATATTTTCAGGGACCCCTTTGCTGTACTGTGTGTGTTTAGTGGGATTTATGAGGTTGATAAAGTTCTGGGATGGGGATTCCTGGCTGTTATCACAACAAAAAGGGTATACTCACAATGACAGTTTTAGCACACTTTGACTGGCACCTGAGCTGAATGGTGTATATTCTCATGTTGTTTTCTGATAGAACGCAGTATTTTTTCTCCCCTGTCTGAACAAAAATTGGAGAAACAGATGCACTTCTGAGTAATATTGATCAGCTACTTTCAAATGTTTTAAAAATGAGACATTAACTTTATGCATGCTGTGTGCTGGCTCACACATTCACAATTAAAATGAAGGAAATACTTTTAGAAATAAAAATGCATTAGCTAAATGATATTTATTTTAGCTAACATATGATCAATTTACATTGGTGCCCTTGGCATTTTAAAGATGTGTCTAATATTGCCTTTGCTTAGAATTGAACACGATTTTTTTTCTGGAGCTTGACTAATGTTTTCTTTTTTTTTTTTTTTCCTAACACGTTCTCTCTTTTTCTTTTTTTCTCTTGGAAAACTGAATGCAAAAGTTCAGCAAAACCACCTATTGAAACATTATCATTCAGGTCTGGATGCTGAAGTGGTTGCTGAAGAAGACTTGCTGGTCTCATTGTACACTTGTTGAGAAGTTGAGATGAACATCCATCCAGCTGTTCATTGATCTTGAATTTTACCCATGAGCTTTTCAGTTTGGCCAATTACTTTAAGGGTGTGGATGGGACATGATATACTTTGGAATCCTATTACTGGCATAATTAAAACTTTTTAAAAATAAAGGAAAAGATTCTAATGTAATCGCAACAGAGGAGCTTTCTAGAGGAATTTAGATGCCAAGAAAATCTAGGTCATATTGTTGTTGACAGGGACCTGCTAAAGATACGTAGTTCTCATGTGTTGGACCTGGACATCCGAAATCTCTACAGTCTCCAAATCTCCTTGTGACAATAACTCACGGCATATTGCTGGGGACAGATTGAGTTTGCCCTTCTGTACATCTCTGATTTGAAGGGCTCAAAGCTGCTTCTGTAATTGCTACTGTAGCAAGCACACTCCAGACCATGTTCAGCTTCCTCAGTTTTGCATGGTAGAGGTAACCTTTGCAGTTTGGGGAGTTTTCAGTCATCCCAATGCATTACTAGAACCTGGTCTTTTAAGATAAAACTGTCTTTAAGCTGCCCTTGATTCTGCTGCCTTTCTCTCGGGGTGGATTGAATCTATTGACTGTAAGCAATGTATGTAGCAGGCTGAAATAACTATAGCACTTACTTAAACTGAGACAGTTATATTAAAAAGGATTAAATACATCTGTGATCAGATTTGATTAAAAAAAATCAGCATTAATGATAGAATACTTACTATTTCTTTTGTTCCTTGGGGACAACTTGATGAGTGTGAACAAATACTGCACTTTTCCTTAAGCAACACAAATGGGAAGTAGTTAAACAGACTGTATAGTGCTGCAGGCAGGTTGTTTAAGAGGAAAAAAAGCATAATTTCCAGCTATATTTCTAAACCTAACCCTTAAGGTACATAGTCAGAATAGCCCCTTATGGTAAAGGTGGTATCTGCATCGCTTGGCACAGAAGAAAATTCCTAACAATGGGTCTGTAGGGGCACCCCATGGGAAACCACCTCCTGTGGGGACAGAGAAGGAAAGCTCTCTTGGATATTTCTCTTTGTTTTCCTAAAGCAATGCTTCCCAAAGGCCTTCCCATCTAAAGCACAGTAAGAGGCAAATCCTGAGCTTGGACACAGTTTACCTGTGGCACAAGGGCAGCCTGGAAATGGAAAACTCCTATCGTGTATGTTCTATGCTATATGGGTGTGTGGATCATTTACCCATGCAAGGTCAGTTTCAATAAAATACTTAGATACCTGTTGTACCTAGCACACAATGTTTACTATTATTCCTGTTTAGCTAACCATATCCTTACTTTTAGCAAGGGTTAGATGAATGTTTAAATATGTTGCTGCATTCGAACATAGCAGGGAAAATAATTCTAAAATGGGAAAACAAAAGATTGTGTGCACAGGGCCTGATGGAGCAAAGGTAGGGAAAAGCCTTGAGTGAAACATACTCCAATACGGGACTGTATCTCAAGGAAAAGAATTAAACTGCAAAAGTTCATGCCTGTTAAATTTACTTTAACTGAAGTATGGATCTTTTTCTTCCTTGTCCAGTTTGTTGAGTGCTCCGTAAAAAGGGAGGTAAATTGCTTGTTTGCTGTCCTTTTTGACTCAGAAGAAAAAACAAAGGAAACCTTTCTCTGACAGTTTGAGAAAATCACATCCTTTTCTTTAGAGGAATGTAAAACCATCTATATTTCACATATAGAAGGAACAAAAGAAGGATAATGCTTTACTCAGAGGGTATGAGGAGTTCATGTGTGTGTGCAGTGGTAATTACATTTAGAATGAAAAGGAAATGTTTTCCTTACCAAAAATACTTTATTTTCTGTTGGCCTGGCTAAGATGATGTATTAGAGTAGTGCATTAGTGTTATTTTCTGAAAATTAAAGCTCAGGAATTGCTTATTCCTGTGCTATTCTGATTATATTTTATCCAGGCTGTCAGTACACCGATTGCAGGATCAAAGCTCTCTTTCTAGATGGGACTTTGTGCAAAATGTGTGCATTTTTTATTGGGAAATAATGTTAGTAGCCTGTATATTTGAGCCGTGTTTGGCTATAGACCTTTCTGATGGACCCTTAAGCATCAATATAAACAGAACCACTTACGATGATCACAGTATCATTAATGTCACATCTGTTCTTTTGGATTTCTAGGACCTTTCCCAATCCATGAATAATTCCTTTGTCTGTTGCAACATTTGTGTAGCTTATAGGTGCATCATTTATGAATAGCTGCAAAATAAATGAAATAGAAATGCAATCAAAAAGCAGTAAAGCTGTTTGGTAGCTATATGGTAACTAGAGCTGTAGCAGGAGAAAGAAGGAGCAATGTACAAATCTCACTTCAGGAAAACCAGTTAATGTAGTTACTTCAAACACTTGCTCACATCTCAGATGCTGCATTTAAGAGCTTCACTGGACTGGAGGGCATGAGATGATGTAGCCTGTTGAAATTTCCTAGCAATAGGATTTGGTAGAGCTGCTTTTTCCACTGTGGGGTGTAAAGATAAAGGGTTTGAAGAAGCAGTCAAAAGTAAGCCAAGAGCTAGGCTTGCTGTCTGGGGGATGGGAGGATGAGGAGCTTCAGGGAAGCCCTTCCAGCAGCTGCCGTTTCAAGGAGGACATTCATTATCTCACTGCTATCCTATATTCCCATTATGCCTTCACCAGCAGCCACTCCATAAGCAGATGCTTTTCCAAGGCTCTGCTGTGGGCAGAGCAAACAGCAGGGCTGAAGCTACTTCGGTGAGCAGCTATCTATCCTCCTTTGCATATGCCCAGAGGGAGCTCTGGGACAGAGGAGGAGGACCAAGTGCCTTTCCTGGCTGTGCCACAGGATTGGGTGTGTCATTTAACGTTACTGTGCCTGATTTTCCCATGAGTGGTGTTTAAAGGCAATTTGTATTTGTTACCCAGTGTTTTGAGCTCTTAGGATTGAAAGTGGAATAAATCCACAGAAAATAGAATGAATGTTTTATTTTTGAAGACAGGTTTCTAATAGCTCTTGAAAGCCAGTTTACTGACTGTTTTGTGATGCAGGCTTGTAACTGCTAGAGACAGACGTCTACCACAGAATGTTTTAAATGCAATGCTAAATGTGAGCAGCACAACTGAAATAAAATTAAATTAGATATCTCTTCAAGGGTGACTTTGAATTAAGTGGGTCTGAGAGAGGCATTGCATTTGAGTGAAATTTTTTTTGTGCTATTATATCCCAGAAGCTAATGAGGGGTGCATAGCTCCTTTTGACTGTTTGTTAGTTTAAATTTGAAGCTGGATTCTTAAAAAGCAAGTAACCTATTTCTCCAAACAAGTGCAGACAGCAGTACCTGGCTGTTGTGGAGGAAAAACCCAACCTGGTAGGAGAAGCCCAGCATGGTCTCCCTGTGCATGCCATTATGCAGATTGTTCTTCAGGAGCTTCTCATCCAGCACAATGTGATAGCGGATTTGGCCTTCATCCTGCAAGCACACAATTAAATTTAGAGTTACATAACAAAGCATGTAAAGTTATTAGGGATGACTTTTTCTAAAGGGTATAAGTCAAACATAGATTGCCTGAATTTAGAGAGAAGCTTCTCCAGCCAGCAGGTTATTTCATATTTCCTACTGTGGAGAACCTGCATTCCTGCAATAATGAAACTTTTATTGTCCATGGTGAGTGAAAGGCTATTGAACTGGCAAGACCAAGATTTCCTTGAGCCTGACAGATTTAGGGAAAAATTAGATGACTTTTTAGGACTCTGACCTTCATGAGCTAATTTGATGTCAAAAGTTGCATATTTACAAATGCTTTTATAATCTTCCCCATAACCATTCCTCCTTCCTTTGGGAATCCCTGATTCACTTATAGAGGAACCTTTACAGTAATTTATAGGTTTTGTTTGTTTTTAATCTTTAAGGTAATCTTCAGTCAATAAAGTGTTAGGGCCACACCTGTTAATTGGAAAGCTTTCTATGCTTCATTGCCAGAGTGTAGGCATTTTTCATTGATGTGGTAAAATTATTACCTGTAAAACAAGATTTTATGAGGGCTACCCAAGACTTCTACATCCTCTTCTGAAGCAGGGGACTCCCAGAACTCTCCCTGACTTGGAGGAGGAAGCAGAAGGACGTGTTCGTGAGAGATCTGTAGATGTGAAAGAAGCTGGGGCATTTGGAGGGTTTAGGAGCTGCCTAGCTAGCAGATATAGTGTGGATTCAGTTCCATGTCATTGTAAGAAAAGAGAAACCCTTGTTCTGAATGTTCATACTGCTTATCGCTCTTCTGCTCCTTCAAAAGTGTGTGAAAGCATGGAATTACACCAAGTTGCAAGATTTGTGATGTTGAGTGGCTTTGCCTGCAGGGCAAAATAATGATCTTTACATCTCTTAAAGTGGAGCCCATTCTATTTTGATTTCCACAGATTTGACAAATAAATATCTGCAGGTGAGGTGGAACTCATCTCCATCAGTGACTATTTGTTCCTCCTGACTTGGATGCCTTAGAGGAAAAGTGAACTCTCATCCATCTTCATTTCTGTCTTTAATCACCAGCAGAGTGAGAACAAAACCTTGCTTCATCAAGGCCAAAAAATGAAGTCTCTTCCCTACGCAGCGTTCTTCCCTTGGTGTCAGAGTTCTCCCAGAGTGTCTCACGAGGAGGCTAAGGCTTAGGCAGACTTAACCTTACAGTTGTTTTCTGATTTTCTTTGTCAGATTGTCACACCAGGCAAGGTTGTGAGGATGGAGAAAAGACAGAAGAAATAGAAGAAATATTGGTAAGTAGTAGAAATCAGAAGAATTTCTCTGTGTCTGTGTGTAACTCAAATCCAACGGTATTCATGATCTATGTGTTATAATTTCATTTTACAGTGATATGGAAATGATGATGTTGTGATACAAAACAACTAAAATAGCATTCAAAATTAATTTGAGCAGATGTAGCTTGCTCATGTGTGAATTCTTCCGGTGAGGTAGCAAGTGGGATTTTCGCTGTGGGTCTGCTGGCTGGTGGTTAAAATGTTTTGGGATGAGTCATTTGAACCTTGTGCTCCTCAGCTTCCTGGCAAGTAGGGACAGAGTATGGCAGGATAAATATTTATGGAAGAGGGAGGGAAGTATTAATGTCACTGAGCAAGTTATAGGTGAAGCTTTCTCTGTGAGGTGTGGCTCTTGATAAGTGCATTTGATAAAGCTGTTTCAAACTGGAACAAATTGAAGAAAGGTGCTAAACGATGCAGGAAATGGATAGCTTATCTTGGGAGGAAACCAACAGGATCAAGAAGGCTGTTTGATGTTGTAAATATGTCAAGGCACAAACGCCAGAAGGTTGTTTCAGCTAAAGCATGTTACTGGTGTAAAAATAAAGGGATATAAACTGCCCAGAGATGTGCTGTCAAAATACTATAAACTAACTCTGGGCTTGAGGATTGAGGTCCATTGAGGGACGTGGGATGGACACATCTATGCTGGTGGGAGGAGCTGGTGGCCAGGTCAGGCATGAACCTGATGTGGAACTCCTGGGAGGGGGCAACAACTATGAGGTTTGCCGGAGGAAATTTTTCTAGCCAGGAAAATTTCAGAATTTTTAATGAGTTCTGAGACTGGCCAACTGTGCCTGTAAACTGGAAATCAGAAATGGTCTGCAGGAAGTGTTTGGGCAATAGCATTTCTTCACCAGTGACAGGGAAAGCATCTGGATAGCTTTAAGAAAGAGTTAGAATATTTTGTGGCATTATTAATGATGGGGTTGCCAGTGATTACAAAGGACTGCACTTGTTCACCTAGGAAACTCATTTCAATGTTATTCCTGGTCATTCCTGTGTTGATCCTTTCTGAAAAAAAACACACCGCAACAACCCAACAAATAACCCCTCAAAACCAAACTCCCAAACCCTCTCCTCTACTGATGGAGCAATACATACCAGAGTAGCAGACTTTTTATCCCTTAGGTAATTTTCTATGGCATCATTATTTGGGGCAAAGACTGTGTAAGTGTTTGCAGCTTCTATTTCATTTGCCAGGCTGTATTGCTGTTGGGAAACACACGGAAACAAGTCAGAATGACTACTGATAGTCCGATAGCAGTCCAAGTGCAAACAAAGCAAGGAATTGATTCTATTATTAAAACTTACAATAATGTAGCCCCTGAAAATGGAGTAATCGGGCATTTGCTCCAGGCGAGCCAACAGCCTTGGCATGATAGTGCTGTGGAGCGGAGTCAGAACCTGAAAAAGGAGCAGATGTCCCACATCAGTGCACGTGCACATGCTGTGGTTGCACCTGAAAAGATCAGATGCAGGACAAAGCACTGTGCAAATACTTTTCCAGAGCTGTTAATTATTTTCCACTGCTTGTGGAATAGAGGAACAAATCTTCCCTGTGCAATCGTATACCTTATCAATAATATGTATGATCCCATTTGTGGATGTGATGTCGCCAGTCACGATGTGAGCGCCCTGGAGGGTGAGGTTCTGAAAGAGAGAGAGGAGAGAAGGTTTGCTTTTGCACTACGTGACAGTGGGGTTTTCTCAGTGGTTTGTGCTGTGGGTTTCCACACCTGGGCCTCCACTACAGTTCCACTTGCACCAGTCTGTACTGGAGTCTAGGATACTCTCAGGGAGCCATGAGCAGAAGAGGTGACTTTGGGACTCTGTGCTGTTTCCCATGCACAGATTGGCAAAGCCATAGGATTACTTGCACTGGGGTGGTTACTTAGAGTAGGTGGACTCACACGCTTCACACACTCCAACCTCCCCCCCAGCCATGGCCAGATAAGCTCCTGTGTCGATTCACACTCTTCTGTTACTATGCAGTTTTGAAGGACCCCATTCATGATTTTTCCTTTGAGACATAGAGGTGAGGGGAACTTTTTCCTCCCTTAACAAGGATGAAGTGCTTAAATGTGCGACATGTATTTCCAGAAATTCCTCCCCAGAACATGGAGTACTAAATAAAAAAGCTAAGGGAGAAGGGCTGTCAGTTGTAATTACCATTAAAAATACCTTCAGGTGGTTTGGGGCTATCAAGTTGCACTTGCAGACACGTTCACGGTGTCACTGCTTCCTCCTACATTCCTAGTTCCCTAAAACAGGCTACTGAGTTTCTTCGATGTTTTTTGTCTTAAGTTAGATCACACAAGCTGTTCCAGGCAGAGGCTGTGCTTCCATTTGGCTTCGAGACTATCCAGCATTTGCAGCATCTGCTGGACATTATGAATAAATAATACTGTGGACAAATTTCAGCTAGGTAAATAAAATAATGTTTCTCCCGGAGGGCCCAATATAATTGATCTATTCCTTTGATTTTATGGCACTGTCTTTTTATTTAAATACAGGTGCATAATGCCTTTGTGATTGTGGAATACAAAAAAAACCCATGGCAGCGATGGTGAGGGTTTGGCGTCTGATACCAGATTGGTTTGCAGGTCAGCTTACCCCATTTTCTTTAGACAACTGTAGGGAGTTGCTCTGTAGAGATGTTGGCAGCTTGTCAGAGGAGGATAAGTTCTGGAAATCAGCAAAGCTGTAAGCTCCTGTCAATACATGATACCTAAAGGAAATTAACTGGATTTGAAGGTTTTGTATTTTCTTTTTTTTCTTTTTTTCTTTTTTTTTTTTTTTCTCTGAATATGCTTAGTGTGTCTAGAATGGTGGTTTAAAGCAATACCTAGTTCAGCTATGCTCTGATCTTAGGTTGGCCTTTAAACATTTCTGACATAGTAAAAACAATGCCTTTGCTTTTAGTGGAGGTGCTAACAGAGATTTATACCACTTTAACTAGAAGAGGAATCCTACTAAGTTATAATAGCTGTCTTGCTCTAGCAGCTTCAAATCAAAGACCTGTTCGGTATAAAAAGCAGTTAATTAAAAAAAAGAAGCCACAACAAACCCCGACACCATTAACGTACTTCAGTAGAGTTAAGATGTTACTCTTTGACATCCAAAAGGCTTTTTCATCTTCATCCATGTTTTCAATCGCTTGGAGAGAAGGCACGAGGACAGTAAGGTTTGAGGCGGTGAACAACTCCGAGTTTATCTCAGCCTTCTGCATGAAAGTAAAGAGGATAAAATAGTTCTTCCTAAGGACGATCTATAAATAGCAGCTGGTGACTTTTTAGCGAGGTGGAGTATGTGACGTACTTTGTGACCAGCTTGGAGAGGAAAAACTATTATACTGAGCAGTGACTTGAACAGAAGTACTTAGGGCTATACAAAAATGGTAAACGAGTGTCTGTTTTCTATAGAATAGATTGCCAGCATTTAAAGGGCAGAAACAATGCTTAGGTCAGAATTTATTTTTTATTATGAAACACGTAAGTTGCCTCCCATAAAAGAGTCTGTCACATGGACACTATTTTATGTACTTGAATGTTAAAAAAAATAAATCACAAAACTCATAGTGATAAATACTAGTGGTTACTGATAACTTCAAGTAACCTGCACTAACAGAGCACTCCACACTATTAAATAGAAGGATTATGAACCATGAAATAAGAAACCCATGTGACATGATGTTCCCATTTGGAATAATAAGACTATTTAACATGGCTAGGATTTTTGAAGATGTCCAAGGGATATCTGTTCCCGCTAGCACTGCGGTGGATCTTGCTGCTGACAGATCTAATTTTAGGTAGGGAGTGTGGGCTCTGCAGTGTTTATGGACTGATTTGTCTTCCATATATTTGTATCTGCCTTAAGGATAGAAAGACCCTCCACTGGAGAGTATTTTTCCAGTTGTATAGATTTTTTTTTTTTGTGAGGTAGAAAAAGGAGAGCTAAAGATTTGAATGTGGTCTCACTGAAGACACAGTTCTCAAAACTTTTCACTGGTTCCACAACTCGCCATCTTTGATACTGGAAAACTTATGGGAGAAAAATGAGCCTGAGTTCTACCTTTTTGCAGCTGGTATGCTACCTGGAATCTGGCTTATTTTGAATAGTCCTTCAATAACCATACTAGGGTTTGAGTCAAGAAGGGAAATCAGCTCCCTTAAATAGCTGTGAATTTTGTCTCTGTTAAGATCATCTTTCTTTCTAGCCATCATCACTGTCACCTTCCAAATATTTAAATATAGAAATAGCAACAGACTTCCCTTTCTCATCCTTCCTGACCAGCAAGAAAAATATTTGGTTATAAAAACTGGTAAACATCACATTGCTGCTCAAGTATGAAGTCAAAAACCCCCCCAGATGGATATACCTCCCTATTTTGCTCATGTTTGTAGCTACGATTATTTATGGGATACCATTTCTCTGAAGTGTAGCAGAATTGTCCACATTCCTGTTTCAATAGATTATATAGAATCTGCTCCCTGATTTCCTTCTTTGCTTCACCAACTGCTTCATTATCTAAAGAGCACATTACCACGTGAACAGCCTTTCCTATTGTGCTCATTTCTTCAAATTCATTAGTTTCTTTATACAGTGTCCAGTGCTGCAGCCTGAGCCCAGGGCCAGGCAGATACCTGATTTAAATTAGTCACACTGGCCTCTTTTTTTAAGCAGTTCCCTGAGGTCCCTCTTTCAATTGCGTGCTTTAATGATCCCTGAGCCATCTAACTTTGAAAGTCATGAAAGCAACTAATATGGTGTGACTTCTGCTTCTGATGCTATTCATTAACATATCCCTGTTCCTCTTTGCTGTGCATTTCCTATATAGTTATTTAGGTTTTAAGCTCCGTGTGGAAGAGAGTGGTTTTGATCTTTATTCATACAGTACCAACCACAGTGGGGTAGAACCTCTGGTGTTACTGCTGGCCTAATAATGATGATAGCATATGAAAATAAAAAGTTGACAGTGACAATCTATCTAGAACTCTTTTCATCTAAATTGGTGTTTCTTCCCTAGTCTGAAACCAAACAAGCTAATCTGTTTCTTCGTATCTTGCACTTTAGTTAAGCCTGCACAGACTGAGTTTCCCCCTTCTTGCCTGCAGCAGCACACTGAACAGCCATAGGGTTGCATTTTTGTGGCACTGGGTTCAGCGAAAATGGGAAGGGTAAGGATTGCCTTCCCTCTCCGCTTGCTTGTAGTTTTATTGCAGGAGAGAAGTCGGAAGGAGCCACTTGGCATATTCAGGCTCTGCTTGTATCCCACTGCTTGTTGTCTGGACTAAAGTATAGTTATGTACAGAGCTAGTCATGGCTTATGTAGTCCCCTGCCTCAGAGACTGGGTTTGTAACTTGCTCTTCTACTTGTGGAGCTTCCTTACTTGCCTGAATTTGGGATCGAAATTTGGTTTTCAGACAGAAATTGGGAACCAAATGATCAGCCTTGACAGAACTGGTGGGAAAAGCACTCTGATATCTCTCCAGAGCTTGAGCCTCTGCAGTGTGAAGGGAATATTGGTCTGAGGTTCCCATTTCTAAAGGTTAAAAGGCTCATTTTTTTTTTTGCAAACTTGAACATGCTATTAAAAAAAAATGAGCCATGAATCGTACTTACATTAATCCATTGGTTAAATGCAGCTGCTTCTGATAGAGTAGATAACTCCTGATTAGAAACAGAAAGAGGGAGCAATGAGAAAGTGAGCTATAATTAGCTGTACAAAAGCACTCTTGATGTAGCCTGTGGCGTAACCCACTGTGTCTGTCCTGGCTGATGTGATGGGAAGGAGGAAGCTCTCAGCGTGTGTGAAAAGGAAGAACGTTCGTGTTTTTTCTAGTACTGGTACTTTCTGTTAATGGGAAAGGAAAGTTACCAACTCCTTTGAAAATGAGGCTGTCTATTGCTTAGGTGTATTAGGTGCACCTGACCTTGGTACATAACTTATACTGATCTCAGGCTAAGCATTAATTTTATGAGAACGTAAACCAAAATATTTTCTTCAATGCAAAATTAATTGAAAGTAGTATGTGGTTTTGGTTGGTATTTGTACAGCATCTTACATATCATACTGCAAGTGGAGGGCCTTTATTCTGCCACAATACTTTGAACAGAGATAGATGATGGTTATGAGCAGAGATGGCAGATAGTGCTAAGAGCCATGTAAGATTACTGCCAGCAGCTGGGATAGCTGACACTTTCATTTTTCCTATGCTGTTAAATGTGTATTTATTTCACCAATTTTCTCGCTTTGATTTTATTTGCCTGCCATTAAGCATGGTTTGTTTTAACATGATAAATTGACCATTTCCACTGAGATAGACCTCAAGGCAAAACTTCAGAAGAGCTGGGTGCTCGCTGCTCCCAACTGGGAGGTGAGCACTTAGCACTTCTGCACATTAGGCCTTTGGGGCTGATGTTTTTCAATTTGTCTTAAAGAAATATGCTTGTATCTCTTGGGCATCTTTCTAAGCTATGTTTTTTTTAACACAACAGAGCAGTTTTGTATCAGGCAGGAGTCTCCAGCAAGAACACAGTCTGCAGATAGCACTGGTAAGCATCATATTTTTCTAACTGTTCATAATGGCTTTGCTATTTCTCAGGTTAAGATCCAGTGTGAGAACTGTGCAGTAAGTCCTATGTTCAGAGATGATGATCATCTTACTTACATCTGCAGCATTTCCATAGCATATTCTACCGTCTCCTTCGTAGCCCTTTGGGCAGACGCAATCCCAGCCATGAGAAGACTCAAACTGACAAGTTGCCTTTGAACCAGAAAGTGAAAAAAATGGTGTCAGATACTCAGGGGACCAACCAAGAGCAAGGATGGCCTGTAAAGCCTCTTACTGAAACTCATTTGTATATGAACATACACTTAACAAAGGATCTTTGTACCATCTACCCTGGATGTCCTCACTCTCCTATAGGACAAAATCTGCCAGCTGAGGGCACCAACTCCCTCACCTGCCCACCATGCACTAAGTCTATAAGAATCTAAACTCTTGCTCCACCTTTTCTTCCTTCCTAGATAAACTGGGCCTGTTCCCTCACCTGGCTATGGCAGATCCATCCTCTGCTCCCCAATGCTCTTTACTTTAGCTCTGTCCCCATGTCCTACCTGAGGCTGGTGTGGCTTTTGCATACACTACTGAGCACAGCAGAGCCTGCAGGTCTGTGGAACATGTGCAGCTACTGATAAAGTCGATAGATGCCCGTGCAGAGATGTATGACTTGGGTAAACATCCCAACAGGCTACCTCATCCAAATTGTCATTGCTGGTAGAGAAGCAGCATTTATTTATTCCAGGCTTCACAGAATCACAGAATCACAGAATGTTAGGGATTGGAAGGGACCTCAAAGGATCATCAAGTCCAATCCCCCTGCCAGAGCAGGAACCTAAATGACATCACACAGGAAGGTGTCCAGGCGGGTCTTGAATGTCTCCAGAGAAGGAGAATCCACAACCTCCCTGAGCAGCCTGTTCCAGTGCTCTGTCACCCTTACTGTAAAGAAGTTCCTTCTAGAGTTTAAGCGGAACTTCCTGTGTTCCAGCTTGCACCCATTACCCCTTGTCCTGTCATTGGGCATCACTGAGAAGAGCCTGGCTCCATCCTCGTGACATTCGCCCTTAACATATTTATAAACATTAATGAGGTCTCCCCTCAATCTCCTCTTCTCCAAGCTAAAGAGACCCAGCTCCCTTAGCCTTTCC